>CM030044.1:41703669-42051169 GCA_017639485.1 Pluvialis apricaria
TGCAGTTATCTGCATTTTTACATTTGAGTTTTCATGAAGACATACAATCACAGGGTCTCTGAGGCTGGCAGTCACTGCTGAAGCTGGTCTACACCAACACTTTGGTTCAAAGTAGAGCAGGTTGCTTAGCACTGTGCCCACTGGGGTCTAAATAACTCCAAGATTGGATACTCTATAACCTCTACGGGTAATCTGTTCCAGTGTTTTACCACTCTGATAGTAAAAATAAATTTTCCTCCTTCAGTTTTCTTCTGGTAGCAAGGAGTTTATGATAAATGTGATACAGCTTGTTCAGAAGGTAGGAGGAACGGAAATTAGGAGCACTGCTAAATACAAGCATGATACGAGCAGGACCTGCTGTTTGCTTGACAGAATTGAATATATCTTATTAGGGAAGCCACTTATTTGTAGCTACCTTAGCTACTTATTTAAAATTTTATTTCCCATCCGCAGTCATTGGCTTTTTTGGTGAGCTGCATAGACCTGCTTAATATTCTTTTTATACATGATTTGTGCTATCAAATGAAGAAATTGTCGACAGGAAGCTGGTTTTCTTAAAATAACTGTGTCACCTTCTTGGCAGGAAAAATTTGGTATTTTATCACTCATTTCACTAAATGTTCTGATACGTGGCATCCGTGTGTGGATTCTGTGTGTGGCACTCAGTGATCAGATTCTGTTACAATGCATACAAAGAGCTGTTCATTCAGGGCTGTTCCCATGTCAAGATTTTAACACTTCACCCTGCCCCCCACCCAGTGCATATGTTAAATGTTTCACTCTTATCTTTGCCAGCATTTTTCATGGTGATTTCTTTTCACAGGGTTTGAAAAACCAGGCCCGAGTTAAACTGAACATAGTTAGGTGTCCTCCGGTAACCACTGTCTTGATCAGGAGACCGGACCTCAGATATCAGTTGGGCTTCAGTGTGCAGAACGGGATTGTAAGTAGCTTCAACACTCTCTGGTTAAGCTTTAATAGACCTGAAACTTTTTATCCATTTGTGGGTAAGTTTCAGTGTGGGAAGAGGGAAGCTGCCATTTTCTCCTTTACAGCAAGCAGGACATTGCATGTGTGTTAAGATAGAAAAGTTAATATCAGAGTTATTTTTTTTCTTTGACTTTACTTACTCGACAACTTTAGGGTCAGCCAGAGGAACTGAAAAGCTTTTTTAGGTTAGAGAAACAAAAATGTGTAGCAGAGGTTGTTTCCAGTCTGCATGATTCACGTCTCTAACCAAGCCATTGCATCATCTCAAAAGTAAAAGACTGTCCTTAACCTGTTCTGTTGTAAGGCATCTGCATCCTTAATATTGTTAAACTGTGGTCTTTCATTCACTCTTAAATTTCCAAGCAACAGGACATGAGACGTACAACACAAACAGCCTTTTCTGACAGTTTGTCCTGCTCTTGGAAGAGAATATCCAGTTGTTATTTGTCACTAGCAAATTTTACTTTGAATCAGTGACAGATTACGTTTAGAATTTATTGCAAGCCTCTGTGTTTAAACACTGATTTACAGTTTATAGGCAAAGATGAGTAATCTAAAGCCTCTGTTCCTTAGCCAGGCGCTGATAAATTTTGTCCTTTCCCTTACAGATCTGTAGCCTTATGAGAGGAGGCATAGCAGAGCGAGGAGGTGTGCGTGTCGGCCATCGGATCATTGAAATCAATGGACAGAGTGTTGTAGCAACACCCCATGAGAAAATTGTTCACATTCTCTCAAATGCTGTTGGTGAGGTAAGAGCAGGCAATGTGTCTAGGCAGTATGGCATAGTTCATCACCGTCACCAGTAACAAATGAAACCAGTAACAAGTCATGTCCCTCAAGGGACCATAGTGGGACCAGTACATTTTAATATCTTCATCAATGACATAGATAGTGAGATTGAGTGCACCTTCAGCAAGTTTGCAGATGACACCAAGCTCAGTGGTGCAGTTGGTAAGCTTGACAAAAGGGATGCCATTAGAGGGACCTTGAGAGGCTTGAAAAGAGAGCCCATGTGACCCACGTGATATTCAGCAAGGCCAAGTGCAGGGTCCTGCAGCTGGGTCTGGGCAAACCCCAGTACAGACTGGGGGATGAATGGATTGAAAGCAGCCTTGTGGAGAAGGACTTGGGTGTACTGATGGCTGAAAAGCTGGACAGGAGCTGGCAACACGTGCTTGCAGCACAGCAAGCCAATTGTATCCTGGACTGCATCAAAAGAAGTGTGGCAGCAGGTCGAGGGAGGTGTTTCTCCCCCTCTACTCCACTCTGGTGAGACCCCACCTGGAGTACTGTGTCCAGCACTGGAACCCCCAACATAAGAAGGGCGTGGACCTGTTGGAGCAGGTCCAGAGGAGGGCCACGAAAAGTGATCAGAGGGCTGAGAGAGAGTTGGGGTTGTTCAGCCTGAAGAAGAGACGGCGACGGGAAGACTTCGTTGCAGCCTTTCAATATATAACGGGGATTCTTAAGAAAGATGGAGAGAGGCTTTTTACCAGGGCCTGCAGAGACAGGACAAGGGACAATGGTTTTAAACTGAAAGAGGGTATATTTAGATTGTGCATAAGTAAGAAATTTTTTATGATGGGAGTGGTGAGACACTGGAACAGGATTGCAGGGGAAGTTGTGGATGTCCCGTCCCTGGAAGTGTTCAAAGTCAAGTTGGACGGGACTTTGAGCAACTTGATCTAGTGAAAGATGTCTCTGCCCGCAGCAGGGGGCTTGGACTAGATGATCTTCAAAGATCCCTTCCAACTCAAACTGTTTCATAATTCTACCTCTATTAGTCTGTTGCTATTCATATCTGAAAAGTCGAAGTGAGAGCAAGCCAGCACGCCATTTCTTTTATTAGCCCGTAGTTCTCTTATGTTTTAGAAGAACCCTAATCTGAAAATAGGAAGCGTCCGCGACTTTAGATGGTTCATTGATACTAAACATACTGTTCCATAATAATAAAGCAATACTTTAATAAGGGTACGAAAACTCTCAGGTTTTACCTTTCCCTTCTGTCCTGTATGACCTTAGCTACTTTCTTCACTAATGCTGTGTTGTAGCGTGTGTGTTAGGAACGTTGATTAACTTGTCGTATTTCCTCTAGATTCACATGAAGACTATGCCAGCTGCCATGTACAGACTGTTGACTGCGCAAGAGCAACCAGTTTACATCTAAAGCCAACACCTCACCATCACAATGTGCATGGAGGATGTTTTTCCTCATTAGTGCTTGTCTTTCTAGTGCTGCATTTCTGTGTCTGCAGAGACATTTTTCTCTCTCTCTCTCTCTCCCCCTCCCCCCCCTTCACAGACACAAACACACTGTCTCTCTTCTCCCTCTCTTTTTCCTCTTCTCCCCACCATTTTCCTGTATTTTGGGAAGGGGCAAAATATATCTATGGGACTATTTTGGTTGCATCTTTTTACAAGTGAAACTTCATGCAGTTCCGCATGCTAAACAGGAAAATAACAGCAGCATTGTTCACAGCAGGATTCACAAAGATTAACTCTGCTTCATGCTACGTAATCAGTTTTATTTTTGTGGCTATAATTTGACAAATTATAGTAAATTTGACTAAATTAAATGCTGCTGAATGGAAGATGCCTTTACCAAACATATAAAAGTATAGGGTGCAGAGTGTTCTCTTGGATATCCTGCACGTGACTTTGCTTTTCTTGCCCTATTTTCCCACAGGCACTGAGTTCAGTATTAAAGGTTTATGTCTGTAGGGAAAGTAGAACACCAAAAGGATAGTTTTGCCCTCAGGAAGAATTACCTGCTTGTGAAGACTCAGTAAATGCTGCTGTTGTAAAATGGACAGTCCAAATACACACTTTTTAATTCCCCTCTGTCATCAGTTCTTCATGATAGTAAGACCCCAAAAGGTACTCTGTGAGTTGCTGAAACATGTTACACTTGCATTACTTCCACAAAGTAATTTGGGAGGCATTTTTTACAGCTGCCTCCCCTGCTCTGCCCCCACGTTTCTAACTCTTTGCTTTCTTCTGCTTTGTTTCTAAATGCAACGTCTTTTATAGTCCCTTGCCTATTTTAGAGGTTAAAGGAGGGGGGTGGGAGTATCTTTAAATATCTACAGAAGAAATAGTGAGGGGCTTTCCTGAATAGCTACACTTTTTCTAGGCTCTTAATTCCGAATTCGGTGCGCACAGCCATGTGTGCCAGTGTATATAGACATTTTTAAGATTGTGCTTGCTATTTATGAAGTTTGAATATAAGAGATCTGCAGACTATTCTAAGTAATTTGTTCTCTGAGCCAGTTTTAACATGTATTTTTGTCCAAAGACCTGTCTAATTTTATTGACTTTCTCTTTAATTCATGATATAGATAACAGTGGAAGGGATGAGGTGGGAATAAACTTATTTATTTTGTTATATAATTTAACTTGTGATTTTTTTCCATATGTATGGCACTTAAAGAAGATATGTGTGTACTATATGCACTTGTATGAAGATGATAAACTGTAGGGATGTATGAAATCTAGGATTTGATTGGCCTCTAACTTGCATGCTAGAGACAAAAGGGGGAAAAGGGGATGTGTTGGTTTTATTTTTTTGGGGGGGGTGGGGGGGGAAGCAGCAGTGGCTTTTCTTCCTAGTGAGAGGAAAATTCTCCATTCTCTGTAGTTACTTTTTACCAGGACTGTATACTGGTGTTTATGCTGAAATTGAACCATGCATTTAGTCCAGGCTAATATGTTGATTTCTTTTACAGAAACAGTTTCTGCTGTGTTTTAACTGTGATAGAAAGGCTCAGTGAGATGAAAACAGGAGCAGGCCGCACACAGCCACACACCACTTCTGCTTTGCAAATACACTGTTGGTCATAAATCACTTGTTTCTCAATTATTGTGGAGTGGACTGTGCAATTTAAGGGTTGCTTGCAGTCCAGTAACGATACCTGGATGTTACTACGGAGATTCATGGAAGTGGATGTGTGTGTGTGTGTGTGTACATGCATACACACATTGGGTGCAGACACTGATGACAGCCATTGACCGCTCTTGCCAGAGGTCCATTTTTGGCTTTCAGAAATCGTGGATATCCATGGGCTGAACAGAGGTAGAGAATAAACCTTGTATTTCAGTGGGCAGTAAATATTTAAGGGAGATAATGAAGTGGTGCATAAACTATTGTAGTAAGTGAATATGTTTTAGTGTTGAGATTAATGTATGATGACTTGATTTTACTGCAGTTCTTGTTATATAATTGAATCCCAAATCTCCAGAATAGCAGATTGCACAAGAGAGCGGTGTTAGTATTCCAGGTTAGTACTTACCTCTGCTACCTGACTGATGCAACTAGATAGTGAACGAATTGTGAGTATATTGTTTAACTGTAGACATCTGGTTTATGACCATTTGAACTTTTTTCCAGAACTTTCCATATATATAGTAATATATGTAAATATGATATATAACCATGTACAATTTAGAAGATTATATACAGTGCAGCCTTCCCATAAGTTGCCTGAGGAAACTTTAGTGAACTCTTGAAGACACAGTTGTCATGTTTCTGGTTCCTGCTATGTTTACACCCTCAGCTTCACTTCTTTCTGTGGTTCTGTCCAGCTCATGTGGTGGGGTCTTCAACTCACTTCACTAGGAAATGGTGATGACCTGAACATGCAAATGTATTTAGAGATGAAACAACTGTTTCTTTGAAAATCTTGCAGCCAAGATTCTGTGAAGTTACTGGCACTTGAGTGCTTGAACAGTTCATGGTAAATAGGTGCTTAACATTAAGCAAGTGAATGCTTGCAGGATCAGTCTAGAAAAAAAATCTCGTGTTTTCCAGTTACAGTGTGCGCATAAGATTTCTGAACTGGGATTTCTGAACTAGCGTGTGCACACTTCTGATAACAGTCTTGTAAACAATCCCATTTTACTTTATAAAGGACAAGAGTTTCAAGAAAAAGGAGCTCAGAAGGGAAAGCTGACCGTTCTCTAGACTGTTGCAGCAGTTTGTTAGATTACATACGTGAATTTTTAAGAGATTCAAAGGAACAAACTGCTGGTTTACATTCCTTCTTCAGTGACAGACCTGAATTCTTTTTCATCCTTGCTGCTTCATACTGTCTAATTAACTCTTCAGTGTTTACATTAAGGATGAAACATCCCCCCTTTTTTTTTTATTGGCAAGTTTCACACATTTGGTTTGAATCTTGTTTGAATTTGAGACTCAGTTGGGATTTCCAGGTTTGCTTGCTTTCCTTGTTTTCTAAATGAAATGTGTTTCTGAAGACAGCAGTGTGGTTGAGATCTCTTGTACATATTTAGCGCAGTACCTAGACTATGAAGTTGTACTATTGTTCTGTAAAGAGGGTGAATAGAAATTATTGTAAAGCGTTGGGAAAAGTATAGTATTGTATTTGTAACAATATTGTTCTTTGTAAACATTTAATGATCTCTCTATATAAATATAAATATATATATAAATATATGTGAGCCTGGAATGTTGATACTGCACATCTACTGAATGTAATTCCTCTGATGTTTTTTGCCACAGGTCTCTGACCTCTGCGGTGGTTTGATTTTGGGGGGAGGGCAGGGGGGAGAGGAGTGGGCTTTTTTGTTTTGGGTGGGGCAGGGTGGGGGTTTTCTGGCCAGCTATTCTGTTGTGATGTATTTACTGTGCTACATTCCTTTATTTAACAGAGCGCTGATGTCTGTAAGATTTGCAACAATAAAATACAAAACAAAAATACCTCAGACGAGGCTGAGAGTTTGCTCATACCGATCTAAGGGTTAGCTTACCAACACTGAATGCGTGAGTGCTTGGAAGGTGTCTGAACTTCTGCCGCTTAGTCTGGAGTAATACTATACGTGTTTCCACAGATGTGAACCGATGCGATTAACTTTATTTTTTAAACTGCATTATTTTCAGGTACTAAATGACACGAGTGCTCCTAGATTAAGCTGATTCCTCACAAAGGTTGCATGCCAGTTTTTACCATGTGAAATGTCACCGTATTTGCATGTTCCAAAAATGTTATTTCAAGATAACTTTTATGTGACAGAAATAATATTTCGTTGTCTGAATAACTTTAAATATGCTTTTTTCATAAATGAGGCCTTGTTAAAAATTCTTTACGCTTACTGTAATTTCTGAAACCACTGTTTTTCTTCAGAGGTCATCAGCGTGGTTTATTCTTAAAGACCTAGTGTCATTTGAATAAATAAAAAGTAGAATTGTAATATGTCTGTCCTTAGAATAAATCCTGGAACTACCTGTGCTGAAGTTAAAAAATATTTGTATAATGAGAGGTTGATTATGAAAAACATGATGGTATTTGAAAGTCAACCAGCAAAAGCTGACAAAGGAGCATTTCTTCAGGTGAGGCTTCCTAGGATTTTCTGAGCTTCGTAGGTTGTCATGAGTATTTTGAAACTACAGAAGTTAAAACATACGCCATGGCTGATTGAGAAGAAAACTAAACATAGGCCTTCAGCCACTGGGTGGGTGGCTATTCATAACAGGAAATACAAATATTACCGACATGGAAGAATGAAGTATTTCTTAACTTTTCACCTTATTTGCTTAAATGATAGATCAGAGAAATTGTGGAGTCTTTGGTAAATGGTACATCAGAGAGGCTGAGGTTGCTTTCTGTGTTTGCCTGCAAGCACCCTCCATCCTCCTGTTTATTATTGTTCTTGTTAAAGCTTTACATTTCAATTTCTGTGTTACAAACTTTTTTGCATTTCAGTGGATAGACCTACACCTGGCTTTTCCTTTAGCGGTACCGATACCAATCTCATGGATTTGCTGTCTTCACAGGGAACATTTCTTGCCCTCACCTCCAGTGTTTTAGTGGTTTGGATGCATACTGGGAGGACCAGCAGCCCCCACCTCAGTTCCAGCACCTGGGGTGCTTTGCAGGCTGGAGGGGTGGTGCTGATACCCTGTGGGGACGGACAGTGTCTGAGAACAGGGCTGGGACTGTGATTTAATTATGTGTTCAGTGCGGGAGCATATGGTAGCAATCCTGACCTGAAGGACATTGTACATGGAGGAGTCGGTGATCTGCATGTCAGTTAACCTGAGTGTGCCCCAGCCTATGCTGTCCCGCCCTGTGCTGCCTGTGCAGCGTGGCCTGCAGGGGTGTCCCTCGGCCACAGCGTAAATTTAGGTGGTTGATGAGAAGAGCCTGCTGGCAGCCCCCCCTCCCCCACACTCAGTACTGGTGGTGACACCACCGTGTGTCCTTGCCTTTGTCTAGAAGTGCAGCAAGAAGTTCTCACATGGACATCCTTTGTGTTTGACAGTAGAAGTGATGAATGGAGTTGTTTTCTTCTAAGAAAATCTTGTAATAGCTCAGATGACCAAAATGAGGGAACCCTTGCATGGGTGGGATCTGCGCAACTTGTTGCACCCTGATCGTAGGCCTGTTTGATGCTGTACAACTTGGGGTTCCCAGCATCTGAAGGGATGTAAAATTATCTATACTATCTTCTTGCTTCGTAGCATTAGCTCTAGTATATAGCATTTTCAATGAGACTTTAGAGTCCAAGTGCCTTTCTTACTGGGATGATGGCAAACTCGCACTTCCTGGTGCAAAACATACGCTTTGGAGTTTTGGTTTTGGTTCTGTCAGTAAGGCAAGAATAATGTCCTGCCATTAAGTGAGAAGGTCACTGAGCCAAAAAAGAACTTTCAAGACATTTTGTATTTTAATTACAGTTTACAAATTAACAACCTTCTTTTATCAAGGATAGTGTTAGAACTCTGGGCACCGTTTTTTACTGAAAGCCTGCTTTGTATCTGAAGGTCTGCATTTTATGACTGCAGCTTTAATTTAAATCACAGTACTAATAATTTGCAGGGTCCTTTGATACTGCTTTTGACAGCTGCCTCCACAAGAATGGTGTATTATCATACCCCCTAACTGCACAGGTCACCAGACTTGAGAGCCAAGAAAATGTTTCTGGTTGGTAACTTCAAATAGGGTGGCGCATAAAATGCCCAGATTGTGGATGTGCATCCTGGTAGACTTTCTTCCTGGCTTTTCAGCAAGGTGACAGCCACTGAACAGGGGTTTCATTGGCCTCCATAATGAAGTGTGACTGTAGGTCGTAAGGTGTATATAATAGTCATGGCTCATTGGAGAAACTATTGGGTATTGATGAGCATAGTGTACAGGAATAAGGTGTATGTATACATTTAGCAAAGGGAATTATGTATAAGGACTGCATGCTGACTTTTTTGAGGGAGGGCAGCCACATTTCTTAGGAAACCAAAGAATTTTAACAGCATGTTAATTAAGAGGGCTGCTTCTCAGACCTGGTGCAAAGTATCTAACCACAGCACACATGGGAAGGGAGCTGTGGTTCATTCATAAAGAGGTTGGTTGTTGTTGTAGATGTCAATCCTAACTACTGTTTCTGTAAAACATTCTAGAGGGGACCTTTTTTCCTTCTCCAGTACAATGTTTTTGGATACTCTCATTTTCTCTGCCACTGACGACCTGGCATGACTGGTCTCCTGGCAGTCTCCTCTCCCCTGAAACCTAGTGTCTATTTTAAGTGTTTGTATTTCAGCTCAGCCGGGCAACGTATCTATAATTTATGCTGGTTCTCATACTTTCACAGCAGCGATTTAGTGCAGAATTTTTCCTCACTGGATGATTTTACTGGTGAGCAAATTAAGACGGCAGATAAACGTGTCCCTGAATCTGAGCAATTGGCTAACAAACAGGCTTGTGCCTTCTCCCTCCACCACCGTGTCCACCCTGTCGTGTCTGATAATCTGCGTACATATGGTACAGGGGTTAGGGGGAATGAGGGAAAGACGTAAGTGTACACTGAAACCAGGTACAATTATTTTTCCACTTTAAGTCCATCTTTCATGCTTAGCCTTATGATAAGCATCCACTTCTTAGCCACTGATGCTTCTTCCTGCTGTCTTTACCCTGTGGCAGTCTGCACGTACTCTGCCCTTCCTCCCTGTTCCATCCCACGGAGCATCTTCCACGGCTTTGCTGAATTTCCCCACTGAGTGAGGAGTTGTGTGTACTGCACCTTCTCCAGAAAGGCATCTTCAGGCAAGGCCATGGAAGGTCAGGAGATGTAACCTGGCAGCAGTGAGGAGAGAGACAGTATGACAGATGATCGCACTGAGTTTTGTGGCCCCTCCTTCCCCCCCCCTCCAGTTTTAGAATGAGACGGTCTGGGACTAAGAGGGCGGCATCTCACCCACTAATAAATTCCCATTGCAGTAACTGGTGGGTTTCCCATTGGGTGAGAGTTGCAGGAGAAGTAGCGAAGGCACCTGTATTTGAGAGCGTGCTGTTGATGAAAGGAGACTTTTTCATTAGTTCTGAAGGCTGCCTGGACAGGAACCAAGACTGCATTGGCAAATGGAAGGGGCATGAGAAGTTTGTCTTTTGAATGGATGATCGCTTATAAAGCCGGTAGTTTGTGGTGTTTTTTTAAAAAAAAAAAAGCCGCTGGTGGGAGACTGGTTCTGATGAAAGAGATTTGCATAAACTTTTCCTTGAGGGATTAAAAAACGCTTTAGGAAATGAAAGTTACTCTTCTGTTGCTACGGGCTGCACTGTCACTGGAACTGTGGTGATTAAAGTTAGCTGCTAGACACCTTGTAGCTCTTGAAATCTTTGCATGCTTTAAACTTGTTGAAATAGCATTAAGTGTTGTAAGTGTCCTTTACATTATCTCTTGCTAAGATTCAAATTATGACAAAGAAAAAGAAACTGTCTATGCTACTGTGTCTCTCAGTGCCTGAAGATAATTAAAACTTGCTCCATTGTTTGGATATATGGGTAACTCATTTTTTTGAGACTTGCAATGTTATTAATACTTTTAGAGAAACTTTACTTGTGGCTTGGAAAACTACTCAGTTTGTGAGAGCATCATTATTTTGCAGTAGATTTGCTTCCTATCTAGAAAGTATTTCTTCTTTTCTGGGTTGGTGTGCCACAGTCGAGAGAGGTGTGTGGGGTGGGCTGTAAATTCATGGCAGTCAAGGTGCGATATTGGGTGTAGCGGCTGAAGGGGCTGAGCACTGGTGGACAGAACAGAGTCCCAGATGGTACGTAACCTTTGCAGTCAGCAGGGACCTGCCTGCCCAGTCCATAACCAGTAAGGTTGTCAAGTCACTGGTGCAGAGTAGAGCACAGCCTGGCTACAGAAACCAGCCTGCTTGGTGTTCAGGCCCCTCTCCAAGAAATAATATGGGAATTCCTGTATTTTATTTTTTTTTTTACACCCTGATTCAGCTACAAAATTTGCAGGTATATTACATGAGGTACTTGGAGAACAGATAGCTCCTACCCTGACATAAAGTGCCCCGGCTTGTGCATTCTCCATATGACATGAGGCTTGTTACCCCTAATGCACCCCGCGCATAGACCTGGCTGTCAGCTCTTTTTTTTTTTAATCTTTTCCTCTGGTGGAACAGCTGCTGTTACCATGTTGCTTCTCTTAGCATCCGTTAAGGCATGACCAGCTAAAAAAAACAGGTCATGATTTGTGCAGGTCACTAAGGAAACACCTCACCTGGGTAATAACTTGATTGATAAGTGTCTTTTTAAAATAATCGTGGCACTTGTCCTAGAGTAATTACCTGGTCAATTAAAAATTAAGAGCTATGGTAAGCAGACAGATAATTTACTGAAATCAGATTTTTCCTCTCCTGTTACCTGAAACATGTACCTGCCTTTCAAAGCACTGGCCAATGGCTGATAACTTTAGCTCAGGTTAGTTCCGTTCCACTGGAATAATGAGTAGTTAATTAGCTGAATTGTGATCAAGTCTTTCAAAGCATAATCATATGTTGCATCCTGACTTGGAGCCCAGCGACCTTTGCAGTCTTTTCTCCCAGTAGGGTTGCGGAGAGTTTATAGACAGAGAGTGACAGCAAGGTAAGAGCCGTCGAGAGCTGCTGGAAGTACGGTTTGCACTGATGGGGTGTGCATGATTTTCCTCTTCCACAACCTGGTTTTGTAAGGGCAATGGATAACTGGGAAAAGGAAGCCAAATACTGAAGATCTGAAAGAACGCCCACTCAAGGTGATATATGTAACAAGAAGAGCTGGCCATTTTAAGTGTGATTGATAGAATTGCAAAATGCGTAACAGAGCTGAGGTAAAAGCTATCCATAACAAAGCAGTGTGGTTTTGTGGTGTTTTCTTTCTTTTCCAAGACAAAAACTGCTCAATTTTTACTTGCTATGCTCTTACTTCTGAGAGCAAAATGTACCAATAGGCCAGTGCTCCAGCAAACTCAATACCCCTAATGTATTTCCTCTACTAGACAGGGGAAAAAAAAGCACCAATTCCAGTGTAGAAAGAAGCAATTTTTTATTCAAGTTACCATCTTAAATGAGTCAAGCCATACTGCACAGTTTCAACGTCTGAAGAAGCCTAATTAAAACTCACTTTGAAACTTTGGGGTTTTCAGTGGGAAAGCCATTTAATAATTTTTAAACAAAGCTTTGTCGTTAAAATAGCAGCAGGAATGTTTAACCACCCTAGCCACAAACAATGTTTGCTTAGGGGTTCACCTGCTCGTCTGCAGAGGATTTGAGATGGCTGTGTACATGCTTCCAGCATTGGATGTCAGTTGGGACATAACAAACACGTAAAAGACAATTAGTGGAGCTACAGTAACACATACCAGACGAACACAGGCACCGACACTGGCCCTGTTCTCCAGTGAGATACAAAGTGCCCACATGCGTTAACTGTCCTTCCTTCACCCCAGTAAGCCAAGGCATGGAGCCCTTCTGCCATCTCTCCTGTAAGCTCAGTAAAAAAAACCCCAAATCTGTCCTAAATGGTGACAGACTAGAGACGGAACAGGACACATCACAAACAAACTAGTTGCACCTGAGCAGCCCAATAAAGGCCAACTTGCAATCTGCTTAATAGGCTTTTAGGACAAGCTTCCTTCCCCTTAGGAGTCTGACTGTGAGGGTATAAAAAAAAAAAAATTGGATTATTGACACACTCTTCCACCCACAGGTCAGAGTTGATTTTCCTGTGCAGCATGTATGTCTGACAGAAGTGCTCTACTGAGGAATAAACAGAAACCAGCTCAAAAAGAGACAGAAACCAGCCCAAAGTACAGTTCCCCTGACAACACCATTTGTGCTCTGCTCTCCGGATCCTCCTCTGGTAGCTGATCTTCACCTATTGTGAATGTACTCAGGTCTGCCAGTGCAGCAATCCATGATCTCATCTGGGAGGTAACACATGGGCGCCCAGTGACATGGCTTGCTGGGCAGGTGTCATCACCTTTAAAAATAAATAATAAAAAGATATGCAAATCAGATTTCTTTTCAGGCTCTTGTTACATCAAAACAGTTTCTTACCCAACTAGGAAGAACTTGGTTGAAGTGCTGAGACTAAAACTGCTATTTGCCAAGGAGGCATGGGAAAAGCAATCCCAACTGGGAGAAGGAGTGAGTGTTGTCGTTTTGTTTTTTTTTTTCCTTTAAGCTGCACAAGAATTAGCTCAACCCAAACCATGGCATGTCAGGTATTGCTTAATAGGAATCTAAATCTTGCTTCCTGCAGAAGCCAGTGGACTGTAATAAGCTTCAGGCCAGTATGATAAATTAAGTTCTCATAAGGAATTTTTTTTCAGCTGTTTCTGTCAAATTTCTTGAGGTTTTTGTTGCCTGTAGGCTGAGTAGGGAAATCTCATTTTATGTGCAGAGCCTAATTAAAATCTTTGATGTGTTTTGCATGAGAACACAAACCAGAAGCAGTAGTCACAGCAAATCACTTGTACTGTGTATGAATCAACTCATCTATCCAAATGGTCTGTAAGCTACCAAAACATTTGTTTGTTCAAGTCTGTAATGTCTGAAATTTCTGAATATTCATTCCATTAATGTAAGCACTTGTTTTCTACTTTCTGCTTTTTTTCCCTTTAGTACTAGGTCTTATTTTTATCCTGGGAGCCAATTACAAAAAGTTGCTTCTAGTGGGTTTACGTAAAAATTTCCTCGGCGGCCTCCATTCTTTCCAGTTTATAATAGTAAATGCTTTATAACATCTCTTCCCTCTCCCCTGCCACGCACAGTATAAAACGCTGTTGTGTTATTTACAGTTCATGATTCTACCACAGAAGAACATCTCCTTCAGTTTTCAAATACACACGTATTGTCTTCTGAAAACCTTCCTGGCTGTGTGGTTGATTGATAGAGCGAGAGACATCATAGCTGCGCAGCCTCTCACACACTCTCTAAATAAAACTGAAGTACCGAAGGAAGCTAACTGGGTCCAAAAACTTTGACACACAAAGCAGAGTGGTAAGTATAAACCTATACTCCCAAACCAAGGCCAGCTTGGGGTTTCCACGTCACCTGATAAATACAAGTGATAATAAAACTACCTCGTCAAGGAAGGTGGCACTGGTCGTAGCTTCTGCCACACGTTTCTCATCTGATTTTAAAACAGACTTGTTATTTTCCACCAATTCGCGTACGTCGGGGCCCATGCTGCAGGAGGGCTGCTCTCCGGTCCCCACCGCAAGCCATTCAGCGTCTGTGTACAACTTGTAGTCTGTCAGAGATCGGCATCTTCCCCTCAAAGCTCTTGCTCTCGAATGCTTCTGCACGGTGGCAGCGCAGAGTTGGGGTTCTACTTCAGTCTTTGTTGCAGTTTCACAGCTGAGCTCTGCCCCTGAAGACAAAGATCAAACAAAACAAAGGGTCCGCTCGGTTCACAGCACTGTTCAACACGTACCCCACCCCCACCCCCTCCCCGAGATTTCAGTCCCGATTCAGTGATGGTGCAGTGCGCAGTTTAGCCATGCAAAACCTAACAGTCTGGCATGGTCAGGATGGCACACAGGGATCCCTCTGTATTGGATTTATGCTAGAGAAAAATGCCGGTAAAATAGAGTAGTGCATAGCTGTGGTTGAGTGCATATCACATGTCAAAGGGTCTGGAGGGACATTTTTGGGAAAGCTGTTTGCCATTTTGTGTACATCGGTTACTTTCTCTTTTGCTTCTGCTCTGAACAGACCTGAAATGAGCGTTGAGGGTTAATGTTAACATACAGTTATACAGGGCAGGTTAAGCAAAGCCGCAAAGCTTGAAGACTTTTATGGTCTCTCCTAAACTTTTCATAGCTTTCAGCTATTATCAGTCAAGAGGGCTAATTACAAGATATCTGAAAGTAACTGCTTGTCAACCTGGAAGCTAGTAATACTACAAAGTGGAAATTTAATTAAAAAAAAACAAAAAAAAAAAACACAAACCCCAACTATTCAAAATTACTTTGCAAGGACTGAACAAGGGGCAGCAGGGAATCAATTCCACTGCCTTTGGTCTAACAATCTTCAATTTTTGGCCCTGTTAAAAAAAAAAAATTTAAAAAAAGTAAGTAAGAGCAGCCACAGGTTGTTCAAGAAGCAGGTTAATGCTGGCTTTATGCCAAACACAAAAATACCAGGAGATCCAAAACTTCCCAGCAAGAAGAGCACTAACTAACTTGAAGCAACTTCCATTTGTTCTGTTGCAGCCGAGTTCCCTTTCTGTACTCCGCTCTCAGGTCCGGTGCTGAACGGACTGAACCTCAGTTACGCTGAGCCTGAAGCACCCAAATGCTTCTGACTGATGGAGTCTACAGCAGAAACGCTCTGCTCCGCTTTCACAGCTATCACTCAACAGGCTCTGCGTCACGTAACTATTCCTTCAGCAGCAGATGCTCCCCGGAGTGCTGCGGTGGAAGTTGACAGGAGGAACAGGGAAAACACATGATGTACCAGAGACATAAAAACATTCCACAAAACAGAAAGTGTAATCCAGAGAGGCATGCTCCCAATATTCAAAACGAATGGTGGTTACTAACGTGCCCCCTCCTCGCTTACATTTTGTGAGCACTCATATGTATCAGCAGCTGCTATGGGGATTCCAATATCCTCTAATAAAAACTGCAAGATTCGTGACTAGTGGGTTTTTAAGACTGTCAACAGAATCAAGGACTCTGCAGCCACACCAGCAGTTTTCCCACAGCAGCTGAATTAGATCACTGACACCAAAGTAGCTCAACAGACTTCACTGGGTCTCCACTGTGGCAGGGTTTTTTTGTGTTAAATTTTGGGGTTTTTTGATGCTATGAGGAGTAAGACTATAGGGGTGCAAATCAATAGGCTAATACCAAATGCCCAAGCTAGTTTTGCTTTAAATTGCTCACACTGACAACTGCCCTTGCAAGCTTTTAGGTGCCAGTCTATGAATACACAAAGAAATCTTACATGCTGCCTCCTCCTCACCTTCCACCATCTCTCCCTCCTCCCAAAACCAGCAATGCCTGCTACAGACCCTGTTCCTAGATGTGACAGCCTAAAGAGCAGCAAGACTAAGGCGTGGTGTGGAGAAGATTTGGCAAAGGACAAACCGTTTGCTCTAATGCAGGTACTTCGTTGGGAGACGGTAGCTGATTTCTGCAGGTACTAGGTCCAAGGTCCTAACCTTCTGACAAATGTTCTTTTAAGGACTTACTAGATAAGCGCTGACAGAGAAAAATCAAGTCACCTTGAAGCAACCAGCTGTGCAGCTCAGGGTCACTTTTAGATCGTTTCCTCAAAGGATTGAAGGCTCTCCTGCATGCTGCTTCTGCCAGCACTGGGCTTGCTTTTGAAGGTGAAAGGCTCACTCTGCTGGAAGACTCAGGAATTTCTTCACCTGGGTAATTAGGAATAGTAAAGGTGAAGGAAAAGCAGTCAGAATAAAGCAGATCAGTAGAAGCTGTTATTAGAAATTATTACTGACATATTTTTGTGCCGCCCCCCCCCCCCCCAAGCTGTAATGACTGGACGCAAAAGCCAAGAGGTGTATATACATGTGCATATGCCCACACTCAGTAGTAACGCTGGTTGAAAGCCTGCTTAAACATTTGCAGAAACCTGTTCAGCCTTATACAACTGGACTAGCGGAAAAAAAAAAAAAAATAAAAAAATACAGCTTTGCCTATTATAACCTCACCTTAAACTACCTGATCAGAGAGAAGGGAGCAACAGCTTTCTTGGACAGAAAACTAAATCTCACAGAGCCTGAAATCCTCCTGCATATAAGCAGTTGTACCAAGATATGACAGCATACAGTCACAGAGGTCAGTCACGGTTTGCCATTAGGTAGCTCGTGAATCAGTCACCAGGCCCTATAAGGGAATTAAAAAGCTTGTTTCATCAGGTTCTTTATTTTAGTAAAGATTTTCCTGAATTCCTGTGATGTTTCATCCTTCTAATTAATCAACATCCCTCCTTTTTCTTAGGGTGAAATTATATGCCGTGATTCCCACAACTGTCTTTTAGTTAACAGGACAGGATGAAGCTATGTATTGCTCACCGAGCCTGATTCTGTACCCCCATATGATGGCACCTGGAATATTACTGGAAACAATGTTCTTCCTTACGCAAGAGCAAAAAAACCCAAATTAATGTAAACAGTCTCTTATTCAGAGCATGGCAAATGTTTGCGCTGCTACTGTAGCAGAAAGGTGCCAGTGACTGGAGCATTTGAGAAAATTAAGGCTTGGATGGTACGTAACTGTTGAGCATAGCACCTTATCTCCTACACAAATGCAACCTAGAATCTCCAGAAAGAAGAAACAGTGGCACAACCTATATAAACCAGACACCAGTCTGGCAAGTTAGCAACAAAGCATGATAGCTCAAGAATCAGGTATGATTAAAGAATCTGTCACCAATATAAATTTTTTAAACTCAGTGGTGTTGTGCCGGCAGTCAGTCCTTGAGGTACAGTGCTGCTGGTACTCTGGAGAAGTTGCGTTTTTTCAAATTACTGAACAGATGAATGAGCCGATTTCATGATCTTACGATAATTCTTCATAGTATTAATGTTTCAGATGTCAGAGATATAACTGGCTTAAGCTGGTGTGTACTGGAAATGCATATACCTAGTATGTGGTGATACAGAGCAGCTGCCAAGCATCCCCAGCCATCAGTAGAAGGTTGCACATCTTCCTACTACAGTTGGCAGGGAAAGCCCCATTTTGCTTGACAGGAGTGCTTTTGAAGTCAGTAAAACCATTTTGGCTGGCACAGAGAAGCTTACAGCTCCTCCTGCAGCCAGGACTCCCCTGGTTCTGCTGGCAGACAGTAGCGCGTAGCTCTAACTTCCATCAGGAGCTTCGCTTGGTTGATCAGTCCTGACAATGCCAAGGGAACCATGGCATCATGCACAAATGCCCTGGCAGGACAGACTACCAGCATAAACTGAAAGTTCAGCTTTTATTCATAGGCTGTTACCCTACATCACCTGAGACAGCCCACGGAGTTACTCTGCCACATTCCCAACATGTGCCCTCATTTCGTATTTTCCTCCTGCTGTGGTTTAGCTCCAGTAGGGGTCTCTGCCCCACACAGCTGCTCACTCGCTCCCCCTGCCCTGAGTGGGATGGGGAGGAGAATTGGAAGGGCAAAATTGAGAGAACTCATGGGTTGAGATAAAGACAGTTTGGGGGCGGAGGGGGGGAGAAGAAGAGGGGGTGAGAGAAAAAAAACCAACAAAACAAACCAAAGAAAAATAAGTGATGCAAAAGCAATCACTCCCCACCAGCTGACTGATGGCCGGCCAGTCCCTGAGCAATGGCAGCCCTGGAAAACTCCCCCTAAGCCTTCATTGCCAAGCATGGCATTGTATGGCATGGGACATCCCTTTGGTGAGCTGGGGTCAGCTGTCGCAGCTGTGTCCCCTCCCAGCCCCTTGCCCACCCCACACCTACTCGCTGTGGGGGGCAGAGTAAGAGATGGAGCAAGCCTCGATTCTGCGCAACCGCTGCTTAGCAAGAGATGAAATATCAGTGTGTTATGAACACTCTTTTGGTCACAAATCCAAAACAGCACCATATAGGCTACTATGAAGAAAATTATCTCCATCTCAGGCAGACCCAGTACACCTCCCCAGATACAAATAAATGGAGAGACACAATCCAGCGTATTTCCTTGTCTTAAATTCACTGCCCCTAGGAAGCCTTGGCATCTAGAAGAAGCAGTGTTAATTTCCTTTATTAAGATGCTCACTTTCTTCTTTATCTGAATTTAATAGCCACGCTGAGATTTAAATGTCTCTTTACAGGTCTTTAAAAAAAAAAAAAAAAGAAAAAAGAAAAAAGAGAAAGAGAAAGAGAAGAAAAAAAAAAACAGATGGGCAAACCAGTTCAAAAGATGGGGACGAGGGCAAAATTTATCACATGTGCTCAGGTTTGCTTCCTTGCAAAGGAAGTTTTTAAATACAAACAATACCTCACACAATGCCACATCATGGCTTTTTTTTTTTTAAACTTTTCTGATTCTCCTTCACAACAGTTGCATTTTCTATAGTATTCTTTTCCTGTTTTCCATTCTTGTAACTTTAAGCAGTCACCCTGGTGCAGCCTTATGTTTGATATCTTATTTTTGCTTGCGCTCAAGGTACCCAGAGAAAGCAACAGCGGTTTAATGAGTAAGAAGTCCCTGAGAATTAAACGTTTTGCTACAACTCTTCCGAATTTCATTCTGGTTGTCATAACTGATGAGCTATCATAAGCATTTAAGTGCTCCTCTTCAGAGGTTTCAGGCAGATTGCCAAACTTGTTACTTGATTAAAGTATGGTCTTACGTAAATAATTATTTTTTTTTCCTGCCACTATTTAGTAGGGACAATTTCAACTGATAAACTTCACACCAAAGTTCTCCTATAGCTTGAGGAGCAGGTTGGCAGAAGAGAATCAACAGTCAAATAATAGATTTGGGGCTTCCCCCCCTACCAAAGTGTCTTTACTCTCTATATTCTTGTGGTGTGAACATTGCGTAGATAGGCACATAGCCATCTGTTGTAGAAAAGACAATCTGCCCTATAATGGCAAGTTCAAATGACATGTAAAACATTTTCACCGGGCCTGTACCAGAAAAGCTGCCTGTGACTTGGCCTGAGCCAATAACGTTTAACCACAAGCATACATGCTGGACCTTGTCCTTACCAACAAGGAGGGGCTGGCGGGGAATGTCAGGCTCAAGGGTAGCCTGGGCTGCAGTGCCCATGAAGTGGTAGAATTCAAGATGCTTAGGACAGCGAAGAGGATGTGCAGCAAGCTCACCACCTTGGACTTCAGGAGAGCTGACTTTGGCCTCTTGAAGAATCTGCTTGGTGTGGTGCCGTGGGATGGACCATTGGAGGGAAGAAGGGCCCAATAAAGTTGGTTAATATTCAAGGATCACCTCCTCCAAGCTCAGGAGCAACACATCCCAACAAAGCAGGAGGGAGACAGAAAAGCCAGGAAGCCTGCATGGATGAACAAGGTGCTCCTGGACATGCTCAGAAGTAAAAAAGAGGCCTGTAGGGAGTGGAAACAGGGGCGGGTAGCCCGGGAGATAAACAGAGAAATTGTTTGAGCAGCCAGGGATCAGGTTAGGCAAGTTAAAGCCCAGATGGAATTAAATCTGGCCAGAGACATCAAGACAAACAAAAAAATCCTATAAGTATGTCAGCTAGAAAAGAAAGACTAGGGAAGATGTGGGTCCCCTCTGGAAGGAAACGGAAGACCTGGCCACTCAGGACAGAGACAAAGCTGAGGTACTCAACAACTTTTTTGCCTCAGTCTTCACTGGCAAAGACTGCAGCCACACTACCCATGATGCAGAATGCAAAGGCGAGGATTGGAAAATGAAGAACTGCCCACTGTAAGTGAAGATCAAGTGCGAGACCACGTGAGGAACCTGAAGGTGCACAACTCCATGGGACCTCATGAGATACGTCCGCTGCGAACTGGCAGATGAAGTTGCTAAGCCACTATCCACCATATTTGAGAAGTTGTGGCAGGCTGGTGAAGTTCCTGCTGACTGGAAAAAGGGAAACATAATCCCCATTTTCAGAAAGAGGAAAAAAGGAAGACCCAGGGAACTACAGGCCAGTCAGTCTCACCTCTGCACCTGGCAAGATCATGCTACAGATCCTCCTGGAAACTCTGCTAAGGCACATGGAAAATAAGGAGGTGATTGGTAGCAGCGCACATAGCTTCACCAAGGGCAAGTCATGCCTGACAAATTTGGTGGCCTTCTACGAGGGGGTTACAGCAGCAGTGGACAAGGGAAGAGCAACTGATGTCATCTACCTGGACTTGTGCAAAGCGTTTGACACTGTCCCACACGATATCCTGGTCTCTAAATTGGAGAGACATGAATTCAATAGATGGACCACTCGGTGGATAAGGAACTGGCTGGATGGTTGCGTTCAAAGAGTTGTGGTCAATGGTGCATTGTCCAAGTGGAGACCAGTTATGAGTGGCTTTCCTCAGGGGTCAGTACTGGGACCAGTGCTGTTCAACATCTTTGTTGGTACCACGGACAGTGGGATTGAGTGCACCCTCGGCAAGTTTGCCGATGGCACCAAGCTGTGTGGTGAGATAGACACATTGGAGGGTAGGGATGCCATCCAGAGGGACCTGGACAGGCTGGAGAGGTTGGCCCATGCCAGCCTTACGAAGGTCAAGACCAAGTGCAAGGTCCTACATCTGGGTCAGGGCAATCCCAAGCACAAATACAGGCTCGGCGGAGAATGGATCAAGAACAGCCCTGAGGAGAAGGACTTGGCGGTACTGGTGGATGAAAAGCTGGTCAGGAGCCAGCAATACGTGATCAGAGCCCAGAAAGCCAACCTTATCCTGGGTTGCATCAGAAGAAGTGTGGCCAGCAGGTCAAGGGAGGTGATTCTGCCCCTCTACTCTGCTCTGGTGAGACCCCACCTGGAGTACTGCGTCCAGCTCTGGAGCCCCCAACATAGGAAAGATATGGACCTGTTGGAGAGGGAGGGCCCAGAGGAGGGCCACAAAGATGATCAGAGGGCTGGGGCACCTCTCCTATGAAGACAGGCTGAGAGAGTTGGGGTTGTTCAGCCTGGAGAAGAGAAGGTTCCAGGCAGACCTTATAGTGGCCTTCTAGTATCTGAAGGGGGCCTACAGGAAAGCTGAGGAGTGACTTTTTACAAGGGCGTGTAGTGATAGGGCGAGAGGTAATTGTTTTAAACTGGAAGAGGGTAGATCTAGATCAGATATTACGAAGAAATTTTTCACTCTGAGGGTGCTAGGTCACTGGAACAGGTTGCCCAGAGAAGTTGTGGATGCCCCATCCCTGGAGGTGTTCAAGGCCAGGCTGGATGGGGCTTTGAGCAACCTGGTCTAGTGGGAGGTGTCCCTGCCCACAGCAGGGGGGTTGGAACTCGATGATCTTCAAGGTCCCTTCCAACCTAAACCATTCTATGATTCTATGACTCTATGATACACCACAACAAAGATTAGGCTGAAAGCAACTTGCAACCATTTCCATGGCTTTCTAAAACAATGCTGAGCAAAGCTTGATGTGGTCTCTATGTGTAGTCTAGCTATGTCCTATACCAGTATGCAGAAACTATTTAGTAATTCTTACAGTGCAGACTGAGTAATAGAGTAATTCCCACATTTAGCTCAGCACAGTACAGCATTATTTTATCCTTTTCCTATTTTCATCAGCAATAAAATGTCAACAGGCACCATCACATATACAAAACAAATGGAAGCACTGGAGCTTGACATCACTTCTTACAACATATGGATGCAGAGTCAACAACCAACTTGTAGATTACTAAGAAGGAAATACATCTTTCTTTTTGTATCTTAAGAGCAAACAACTTTTTATGTATTTAAACATTAATCCCTGTTCCCACTGCCCAAAACAATCATGATTCTGTATCTCTGGCTTGCAATATGGTGGCTGTCTTTCAAAGAAATAATAATGCTGCTGCTACATTAAGTCAACTGGGTTGGGTAGAACTGTTCTAGAAGAAATTTTAAAATGTAATTTTTACCTTGAGACACCTGCCTGCCACTCACTTCCCCCGAATCAGCTGCTGCCACAACACTTCTTTGTAGTGGTTCTTCCTGGAATAAAATAGAAAAGTTGAAAAATCACAAGCTACCATCTTTTTTTTTTTCTGGTACTTTCTAAGAACTGCAACATCCACCTTAGAAAGTGAATGCTTTTGCTTAACTGCACAGTGATGTTATGGTTTGGGCTGGGCTGGCCACTAAAAGAAACAACAGATGCTCTCTTTAGCCCCTCTCCCTTCCCAGAGAAGGAAGAGAGAATAAGAAAGAGAGACTTATGGGTTGAAAAGAAACTAAACTACTTTTATTAAATATTAGTAATAAAAAGAAAAGATAATAATATCAATAAGAAAGTAACAAAATATATACAATATATACAAAACCAATATTGAGCTCCCAGGATGACAACGATCATACCACCAGCAGGCACTGGGAAAGTCCCAGATGAGAACTGGATTCCAGATCTGGATTCAGGAACACACGATTGGGATCAAAAGCAGACAAACAGACAGAGTCCTCCTTGGATGTCCGCCATTGAATAAAGTGGCTGACCACTTTGATCCCTCAGCTTTATGCTGAGCATGAGGCAGATGGAATGGAATACCCTGTGGGTCAGTTTTGGGTCGCCCGTCCTGTCTGCTCCTCCCCACAGGTGGGACTCCTCTATGCTTTTCCGCTTCCGACCCTCCAACTTTGTGCGTAACAAAGTTACCTGGCCTTGGGTGTTGTAGCAATAAGTATAAGCAGGAGCCTCTCTGCGTACCATTCTTTGGTATTAACTATAAACATTAGGTCTTATCACTCTGGTAGCAAACACTGTCTGAAAAATATGCCGTTAATTTCAGAGAGTGCAGTTCAGTTACAAGAGCCTTAACTGAAAAGTAAAGTTACTGAAAAGAATACTGGTTCTGTTCTATCTCAAACCAGGACAAGTGGCTATGCGATATGTGTTTAATTCCACTGCAAAACCAAGACCTGTGAATATCTAAAATTAATGTTCATCACCCAGGTCAGCCAATTTTATCCTGCTAAATATTTTCTGGAAAAAAGTACCTGTCTTCTGAAAACACCAATGAAAAGTGATCAGTGAGCATGGCAAATCCCTGACCTAGTCTCACATGGGAGGAGTACAGGAGCAGAAGGGAAGTAAAGCAAAAAGGCAGTGCGGGGGTCCTCTAGAATAAACACAGTGTATTTTGCTCATTCTCCCATGCTTACAGTAAGCCACATTTGTAACCAAATATATTGTCCTGCTATTCTGAAAGGAAAAGATACCTGACGTGTGTTTACCGTGCCTCAGTGCAACCTTACTTTTATAGTGGAAAAACACGTTGCACTTTAAACTCCTGTGAGCCATACCCGCTCAGAACTGTTCCGGCTCCACAAAGTTTCATAAGGAGGCGGTGGGTCCAGAGGGTAGAACACTTCAGCATCTCTGATTTGCACTCTGTAAATACAGGGCAACGGAATCACATCAAAGCCAAGCATCCAGCAACAAACCCAACCAAGCAGCTCTGTCTGTATAGCTTTCCAGCTACAGAAAAACATCAGCAGCTACCAAACTCCAATGGCTTTCCCATGCCAGATTTTGGGACCTCAGTCACAGCTAATGAACTTGCCAAGAGCTGCAAGAGGCTTTCCCAGAAGATGGCAGGAAATTGCTCCTTAGCAGGTGCCTCTCCAATGTGTTCACCAGAACTTCAAACATTTTTGAGCAGTACTGTGCCTAGGAACCCATTTCAGTTTTACTTCACAGAGATTGTTTTGTTTCAAGAGATTCAAATACAGGTGGTCATTCCAAATGCGATAGCCTAGCTCTGACTTTTGTGAACTACTAAATTCTTAATTATAACTGAAATTGAAGATACTTCTAATCTCATGTTTTATGTTCCGATACACCTGCATAGAAAAGGCTATTTTTCTGATGATGCTTGGCTGAGAATACTATTGTTGATCAATTCATGAAGGCTTGTATGAGGCAAATGTACCTCATGGCTAACCTTAATTCTCAGTTTTCAAAGAGCTCTGAAACCTTAAATACAGCAGAAATCCCAAGGACTTTTTGCTGTATCATCTTCCTCTTAGGAGGTAGCTCTGAGAGGGAAGAAACCAGAACAGTGCCTGGAGAAACTCTTTTTGGCAAATGCTGATTTTGGTAAGCTTATGTCCCATTAACACTGGGACAAAGTGTGGTGGTCAACAGCAGAGCGGCCAAGCGGACCTTCCAAGAAGTTTGTGACCCAAAGCATCTCAATTTTTCTCTGCTTTTTATTACATTTTGAATTGCTGATTTGGTACTGAGCAGGAACCTCAAGCAATACACAGTAGTCATGTGTTTTGCTCTCAGGACCCACATCAGGCTTACAGTTATCACTGGTGGATGCGATCTCTATACAAAGAAATGTTACACAAAAGCAAGTCCTTCCTCCCAGAGTTTAAGGCTTCTCTGGATGCTGGCTGGAGGGAATAAAGATGACTGTGAAAATTATTTTCTTGCAAGCTGAGAGGAAAGGGCAGAGTGAATGGGAATGCCTACGGAACGCTGCTTACAGAGCAACAGAATAAAGCTTCCAAAAAGAGAACAGGGGAGCACTTTTGTGAAGGCTCCTGTCAAGGTAATGGAGGTAATGCATCGAGAAATTTGAGGAAAAGAAAGAACAGATTTTGATAACTGGGCATTGCTGTTTTAATCTTAAAACCGAGGGAAATATCACATGTCAAAATAGTTTTTAATTTTAGCCTATTTCATCTGCCCTAAAAGCTTCAGAATAATTTTGGAGTACAATGGAGACTGATACTCCATTCACATTACTTCACATTTTTTCAGTACATTCATGCTGAGCTTACATTCAATGTAGGCCACAAAACTATACACTTCTTAAATCTTAGTTTTGTTTTTAAAGATGCCTGGCCTACCCAGCTCGGTCACACCTTGAAAATTCATGTTGCATCCAAGAATTACATCATGTTAAAACTTATTACAGAACATGCAACTAGAAAAGCATTCCCTTAAGTCCCTTAGTATAAGAGGCATCTCCAGGATGCACACATTTGACAATCTGCTCTTTATTTCTTAATTTCCACTCTCTCTTTTTATGTAAGCAAGGTGAATTCTTGTGTTAGACAAAAAGCCAGTAGATTTCTGAAGTGATGATACAGGAAGGCAGGGAATAGGAGTCAAAGGTTTTTAGGGAACCCCACTGCCAAGAGACTGCTCCAGACCATGGGGAGGCTCTGTACTGCTGCTGCTAAGCAGGACACTGAAGGGGGAAAGTGCATCCTCGGCTACCTCTCACCCACCTTCTGCACTCACACCTCAGCTGAACAGCAGCGTCAGGGCTTTGGCCTCCCAGAAACTTTAGTGTTTCAATAGCAGGAACACGTTCAGTGGTTAAGAAACAACTGTCAGCAGCACACAGGTCTGACTTAAGACACATACTGAATTTGAGAATACACGACCTTGATAAGCAGATTTGCATTCTGACAAATGCCTCTATTCCCCAAATGGTACTTTAAACTGGACTGGGGTTGACTTCTAGACCCCAGGCCATTAGTTTGCTGCCCCACATGGATCATGTCTTCCCTTAAATTCACGTGCCTTATAACACTTTGTATTTTATTCTTCACGTGGAAACTCAGCTGTAACTGTTAACGTTGTTGGTCTACATGTGCCACCTCCCCCCTGTTCCTGAAAAACAACTTAATTGCTATTTCCTTATTTATGATTAGAGGTAAGAGCTGATCAGACATTTGTAATGCTAGTTTGTTTTGTCTACCACTAAATAAGACAAATGTAAATGTTTTCCCATGAACAAATGAACAAACGAATTAATTGGCTTTGCTAGCAGTGCTTCTGGCTTTGCAATTTAAAGGGTTGAGGAGAACAGCTACCCATTCCAAACATGTTCTTGGCACACATTTTGACCACCGCAGTGTTTCCTTTCTCAAAGGGATGTATCTGTTTTGGAGTTGCCCCAGGTGCGGCTTGCAGATAGCCGCTCACCGCCGTGGCTGCAATTCCTGTCACCTCCCTTTCGCCCAAAGGCTTTGGACGTGGGACGCGTGGGAGCCCGGCGCAGAAAGCCAGCTCACGGACACAGCCTGGCGTTCAGGGTACAGACCAGGCAGGGAAGGGAGGGGCAGAAGTGCAAGAAGACTGACTGAGAAAAGGCCAGGTCCCATCTCGGCCGCTCTGCTGGACGTCCTGAGTCCAGCCTGGGGTGAGTCATATCTCCTCATCTGCCGAGAATGAAAATTAAGTCTGTCTGTTGCCTTAACTTCTGCACTGCTGTGTAACTACCCTCAGCGCCTTGAAACAAGTAGCCCGGCTTCAGAAAGATGTCACCATCACTTAAATGGCATTATGAACAAGTTTTAACACAGTCACAGGTAAGGTAGCTACCCAACATTGGACCACAGAAGCCTTAAAAATTGTTCAGTGGCCCTGACCGTGCTGAAAATAGAGAGAAATACTGCTGGTGGGAAAGAGATAACCACCAAGAATGACATGCCAGACAAAGAACAACCACCCATTTTAAAGCAGGGGAACTGTGACAAGCATATTTCAATAAATTCCTAATCTTCCAAAGAGATCATTACACACACCATTCTGTTCTCATAACTAGCTTGAGCCAAGACTCACATAGGAGGTTTTTAGTAATGTTTGGAATTCAACCCCAGTCTTCGGTGTTTTAGATGGCTTTTTAATTCTAAAATCTATTCTTGTGCCATGTTACCATTCTGTAGGTAATCCCAGGATCTGTAATCACCCCTGCAAGGACCACACAGTCTTGAAAGTCATGCGTGCTATTCCTCATGAAACAGTGAAATAAACTAAACAGTTGTGCACACAGCAAAAAGCAGGAGTTTTAGGCAAGGGTAGAGTGATACAGTCTGCTTGATATTTTATGTACAAACATGGTGTGTTCACAGCAGAATAATGCAGCGCCACCTGAGTCATAAAATAATAAACAAAGCTAACCTGCAAGCTACTGTGAAGAGTGTATAACTACCTGTAGAATGAAGGATAACAAAGCCCACAGGTCACCACTGAATTGCAAGAAATACAGTCCCAGTACAGCAAAATAACAAAGTTGATGCTTAATGGACAAACTACATGATTTTTAGCCCTATTCTTCTTCAAAACAACACACACCCCCCCCACCACCACCAAATTTACCTTTTAATGTTTCATAAAACTAATTATACCAAAGACAATGGCCTTCAGCAACATAAAAGTTTTCTGCACGTTTTCTCTTACTCACAAGAAAATTCACACAGCTATTATTTTATCCTCCTCCGAATCCTTCTTCCCTCATCTTTGTAGTAATGAATTAAAAAAAAAAAAAAAAAGGGAACAGGGAAAGAGATTACAGGGACTTATGACTATCCTCCTTTTCTTTCTCGTACATGAACTCCTTCTCCCACGTTCACTCTCCACTCTCCTCCATCCCGCAGCTGCCACTGCAGAGAAGCCCGGCAATAACCCTGGATGCAAACCCTGCCTGACCGCTCGCACTCGAGTACCGAGATAATGGTACCTGGCCTGGCGGTACAATCAAACATACCCTTCGGTCAACCCTAATTGCCAAAGAGGGAGAAGCGGAATGGCTCTGGCAGGAAGGTCCGTGGGGCCCCAGGCTGCCATTCAGGGGTCTCTTGCACAGGCCATGCCAAGAGGTTGCACCTGGGTTTCCACCACTGCTCTGACCTGCTCCTGACGGCATCGCAAAAGGTGTCAGCCGCGTCAAACTGTGGTATTTCGCTTACCCAGAAACAGCTCCTACAGGATCTAAAGTGAAAACCACAGAATTATACCCCTCACCCACACTGTATTTATGGCTGCCTCCTAACTTTTCTTCTTTTTTTTTTTTCCCTAAATTCACCAACCTTTTTCAGTCAATAATAGAGGAAATGGTCTTAAAAAAAAAAAAAAAAAGATTATGCAGTGTTTCCAAAGACACTAAAAGACAGGAAGAGCATGTAGAGGCTTACCTGCAACACGTTTGTGGAGCACAAGAATAAGAAGTTGCAGAACAGGGGGGAGGTGGCACATGTAGACCAAAATTATAAGGATCCAAAATGTGACCTTGGTCTTCCATCTCAGATTCATCCTAATCAAATGAGACTGCTGTTAAAAACCTTGTGAGATATTAAAAAAATTGCTGAACTGTGTAATCTAGTAATAGTGTTAGTACCGATGTTTATAGCAGGCAACGCCCTGTGCTCACTTACTATGCAGGACATTGTTGTGGCATAATTCTGCAAGCAATGCAGGGCAGACGCTACCAAGCAAACTGTGGTGGTGAGACCATTCAGGGCACAAAGAGCAAAGAGAAATTTCTGAAGAACATGAAGATTGTGGAAATTAAAAGATTAAATCAAGGTATTTGTAAATGTCAAAATAACAACAACAACAACAATAATAACAACGAACTAAAACAAAAACAAACAGAAAACACAAGGATGACCATGACAATTATGTCTTAGAAACATACGTGATGAAGTCTTCAGGACAGATAATCTCCAAGACTGGAGTAATTTGCAAAAGCTTGTTTTGCCCTATTGTGTGTCCTGACAGAGATCCAAAAGGGTTTAATATTGCTCAGATAGTCCATTTATTCATCCAAGAATTACAACCTTCCTCTTAACTTTTCTGTGGGAAATCCAGATATGAGATAATCACCACTGAAGAAATGCTAAAGCACTTTTATATTTGAAGATGATGTTGTTTGGAAGTTGTATTTCAGCAATTTGCAAGCCAAGAAAGGCTGAGAAGATCAAAAGACCAGTAAAGGCATCAGGCCATTAGCTAAAATTCACACCATATTTACCCATGCAATCTTGTCTGAATTCAGCTGTAGTTTTCGTTGCATAAAACACAGAAAACACAAGAACTGAACACTGGATCAGCAACGCACTGGTCAAACGCCAGAGGTGAGAAAAAAACATGTTACAGAACCATAAAGAGCTTCTGACCAGCGTGGAAGACCAGAAAAATAATAGAATTTTTCACAGTAAACACAGCAGTCATGTCAGCACTGCACTGCCACACGAGGGTGGACATTATCAAAGCAGTCACATTAAGCCATGCGCACAGGGTACCTCGAGAAGAACCTGAGCAGCACTGCAGGACTTCAGGTGGTATAGCTTCAGCACAGCCTCTTCTTCTGTGCATTTAGTGAGTCCCCAGTCTCCACAGCAGAAACAAATCTTGGTTTCACCCACAACCACCTTTAAAAACCACAAAAATCCACTTTTTAATTTATTGGGTGTTGTGTACAACATTTTTACCTGCATAATATAGATCCCATGTGTTAAACTGTACCACTGACAGCAAAGCAAACTGGAAACACAGGCTTGTAAAATGAAATTTGTACAGTTTGGTACGCCAATGATTCATGCATTATAAAGCTATATTATGCATACTTCTTATTTGAACGGCCGTATTACTGATAAGCTCAAGACATTTAAGCACAACTTAGTTATAATAAAAGCTGCACTGCTTACTAAGCAATTTTAGTATCCATGCTCCTTCAAATGCATAGCAGCCTGGAAACTCTTTCTTTGACTGATGTGTAAGCCATTGCATATGGAGTGTACAAATTTTCTTTGATTCATTAGTATATTTTGCATCTCTACGGATGGAATGAAACACACAACTATAATTTCCACCCTGTCAAATCAGTAATAGTTACACCTGTACACCATTGTTTGTAATTTTCAAATTAATGTTGTCATCTTAGTTTTCAAGTAGAAATTCAATGTTTCTGCATTTAGAGCTAATTGGGTTTTTAGCTGCCAAACCCTCTAAAGTCATAGTGTCAAAGGTCTTCCACCTACATAGAACACTCTACAGGATAATTTATGGCTTCAGGAATGCCTTTCAGCTGTACCCTATGCTTCCAACCACAGAAGGCTCCAAAATTCCTGAAACATTTAGCCATCTCATCTGGAACAACATTAACAGTTCTCAGCGCTGCTTCAGTACACTGATCTTGGGTGAATCTAGATTGCCAGGTGCTTGTGATCTTGGACCCTCACTGCAGTACACCTACTGGCATGTTAAGGAATCAAGAATAGCTTTCTTGAAGCAATAAATGACTGAAAATAAATATTAAAATATCTTTCTAGTAAACCTTTAAAGTCCTTTAAGCCTTTACACATGATCATCTTTATCACCAAGTGACCCTATATCCTTCAATTATTCCATGGTTTCTGGTTCATAAATAGACATTCTTCTACTTCTTATGATACCCATTTGAGAAAAATCTTTTTCATTCTTTCAATCTTTCTTGTGTAGATTGCTTCTTGCTCAAGTAGAAGTGTTCTGAAAAGCTAGTATGATTTGATCTACCTTAATTTTTTCCTCACAGGTCTTACTGTAAGGTATCAACGCAAATTGTCCTCACCAGATTTGGCAAGCCAGGAACAATAATCCCACCCACAAATTATACTGACTGAGCTTTTTGTAGGTAGTTTACCGGTACCCACTCAGGCTTTTTTTCTACAGTTTATCTTTGTCACATTACTATAAAAATCTTCTATGCTAGTTCTTAAATGACTATGACATTAAAATCAGTGTATAATGCTGGCAAGAGGGATTTTCTAAAGAAGTATCTTGGATTCCCTCCTACGTGGCCTCACAAAATTGTCTAGAAAGCCTTGTACCAAATCAGCTGTGTCTTCAAACCCTGAAGACAGAGGCCAGCTCTCAATAAAGTCAAACAAAATCATTTCTGGGCTAAATACGCTCCTCTAATGAAGAGTAAAACCTTTCAAAACATATCCCCTTGGGGTCTTCAGCTTTAGGAAGACTCCAACTCAAAAAACCAAGTGTATAAGAACACAGACAACAAAAATACTGTTGTGGATTTCAATGAGTCTGTTCACAATTTGAACTGAATCAAAGCCCGAAACAAAAAGAGTTTTCTTTTTTCCCCTCACCGAGCTGTAGCCACATTACTTGCATCTCTCCATTAGCACGTTTCATGATCCCAGCACAGCAAGCTTACATGGCATGCTGTGAAGAAGCACACGTAAATCAGTATGTCTGCTCACCAAATCGCATTTGGGTACACTGGACACAAACTGAATGCCTTGACATCCTAATATAAATCCAGCCAGGTTCAGCAGAAAACAGACGATAGACAGCAGAACAAACATGTTAGCCTGGAACAGCAAAACAAAGTTAACAGCAATGAGAACAGGATCACGAACACAACTCAAGGAGCCTATGGCAATGCAAATCCCAATCCCAAACTGAGGCTGGGAACGACACTCCCCTTTTTTTCAAAACTCCCCGTGACTTCAGTGCCCCAGGTGTCTTATCTTAACCCAGTAAATGGTTACTCCAAACACCTTTGTCTTTTCTCTCTCCTTATTCTGCACTAGTCGCGCTGTAATAAAATACATGCAACTATTGAAAAGTACAGGCAGCTAAAGGTTTTTCTGGAGTGCAAAGTATGATTTACAAGCCGTGCAACTTCCACTGTATGTCATATCCTTCCACCAAGTTTACCCCTCAACGCATTTAGATCAGTAAGAAACCTGAAGAGGAAACATCTCAAGATGACATTCATTCTGCATGGAATTTCCAAAACTGTTTTGCATCACAAATAAATGAAAAATATTTGTCACGGTACAGTGAGGACAGAGACACTTAAAGGGACTTTGGTTATATGATTTTAGTTCTTCCTGGCTACTAAAAGCAGAACACATTCATTCATAAATCTGGCAACATCTTCAGTTTCGGTGGCAGGAGTAATAAGAGTACTTGAAAAAGGACAAGCAGAAGCAGTGGATAAAAAAAAGTCCTACTTTCACGTACGCCCTTACATGTGTTTAAAATCCATATCCCAAGTCTCATGGTACCACAGATTGCAGATTGTAAGAACCCCAGTATCTGTTGGAGGGACAACACAGCAGGGCACAAGTAATCCAGAAAGCTCTGGGAACGCATTGATTACATCTTCCTTCTCCAAATGGCAGAGGAGCCAATGAGGAGAGGAGCTATGCTGGACCCTGTCCTTACCAACAAGGAGGGGCTGGTGGGGAATGTCAGGCTTAAGGGTAGCCTGGGCTGCAGTGACCATGAAATGGTAGAGATCAGGATCCTTAAGGCAGCGGAGGGGGTGCGCAGCAAGCTCACCACCCTGGACTTTAGGAGAGCTGACTTTGGCCTTTGAAAGAGGATAACTTTAGATTAGATATCAGGATTTTTTTTTTTCACTATGAGGGTGGTGAGGCCACTGGAACAAATTGTTCATGGAAGCTGTGGATGCCCCATCCCTAGAAGTGTTCAAGGCCAGGCTGAATGGGGCTTTGAGCAACCTGGTCTAGTGGGAGGTGTCCCTGCCCATGGCAGAGGGGTTGGAATTAGATGAACATTAAGGTCCCTTCCAACCTAAACCATTCGATGATTCTATGAAGAAATTTTCCTGTCCCAATTCATACACGCAAAATTTTTCTGTACTTCAGAAAAGAGTACTATGTGTAAGACTACTACTTTAGAGACAAATTAAAATAAGTTTCCTCTCCTGACATGTTTAAATTTTCAGCATTCAACCCTACAAAGCAACTATCATGTGTCTGATGTCCAAAACAGTCCTTGTTAATACCAATCTACTCACTCAGATTCCTTTGTATCAAAATGGCCTAAATTAAAAATCCAGCAGATGACAAAAAGCTGAGGAAGAGAAGGAAATCACAAGACACACAGCCTCAGTTCTACTCCAGACAGCTTTACAGGAGATCCAGCAACAAGGACTTCCTAACATGCACAAAGAGAACAATCGCTTTCCAAATTAATTTAGCTGACGTACCATGGTTAGCTACCTAGGAAGCTGGACCAAAAATAAACCAGAGCTGCTGCACAAATTATGATCCTGTTTCCTGAGGTTGATGGAAAAATAATCACCCCTGAATGGACACGAGTCAAAGAGCATTACTGTGCAAGCTCATTCCTTAAATTACAACATCTCATTACTAGTAGGCTTTATAGAAGCTTGACCATAACATTACCAGATAAGGTAGGTTTTAACCTCAAAAAAACCCAATAATTAAAGTAGCTATTAGTACTTCTCTGAAGAGGATTTGGACCATTTTGTGCTCGACTCACTGAGAACAATCACTATTAAGAGGAACTGTATTTTCTTCTAGCTTTATAAATATCATAAAACCACAGATAAGAGTTTTTTAATGTTAGCAAGCATCTTAAGTGCCATTTGGTTTTCTGTACAAACATAAAATGTAACCATTTTTTTTTTCAATTAACTCCTTGCTCAGCACTCAAATGAATCAATGCTATTATTTATGCTTTTATCTAGATTATCTCAGTTACCCTTTTGATTAAAACCACTTTTGAGAAAAAGAAAATTGGTAGGCACGGGTATTTCATACAAAGAAAGCTTTTCATGTATGTTCAACACAGGGCACATAAAACTGGCTAATTTCAGTTAAAGTGAAATAGAAGCTGTTTCAACATAAAACATCTTTACAGTACAAGTCTCAAGAAATGACATTAAGGAAAACAAGAAGTACATTTGTCCTCTTTCAACTGATGAAGAAACGGAGGACCTGAACAAAGAAGTTACTTGGCCAAAGTAGTAAGTCAAGAAAGATTAACAAAAAAAAAAAAACAAAAACACCCAAACATAAAAAAAGGAAATTCACATATTAGTTTTCTCCTTTGGTACAGAATTTTCTCCTTCGGTAAGGAAGCTGCAGTAGGAACAGCCCAGTACCATAAAAAGTTATATATAAAATCTAGACTCCTAATGTAATGGTTTACAAAATCTTGAATAAAAATCACACAGATTTTTCTAGAGAAACACGTTAAAATCAAAGAAGAAGAAGGAAGAAAAGGAACATTATTATAAATACGCAAAACAAGGAATGATAATTTCTACATTTACGTTCTAATAAATCCTACCATACAAAAGTCAAATCTTGATCTGTTTTTTATTACATGTATAGTCTCTTTTTGACTCTATAACCTAATATTCAGACAATCCCATTGAAGAGGCAGTCAATAAAAATAATTCTTCTACGTACAATCTAAAACACTACCATGATCTGAACCGTAACATTCACTACTATCTATCCGATAGTGGACAAGAGAATATATTGTACTTTAGTGTCAAGAGAAAAGGTCCTTTTTCTTTCTGCTCCATCACTGGTCAGCATTTTCACAGAATCATTGAGGTTGGAAGGGACTTCTTGAGACCATCTAGTCCAAGCCCCTGCTCAAGCAGGGTCATCCACAACAGCCTGCTGCAGACCACGCCTACTTGGTTTTGAGTATCTCTACAGATGGATACTTCACAACACCTCTGGGTAACCTGCATAATTTTTTTTACCACCCTCACAGTAAAACAGTTGTCTTTTGTGTTCAGATGGAATTTCCTATTTTTTTTTCAGATGTGCCCATAGTCTCTTGTCCTGTCAGTACTGAGAAAGGTCTAGCTTCCTCTTCTTCGTTCCCCTCCTTCAGCTATTTATAGAGATGGAGATCCCCCCCAAGCCTTCCCTTTTCCAGGCTGAACAGTCCCAGCTCTCTCAGCCTCTCCTCAAAGGAGAGATGCTCCAGCCCTTTCATCATCTTTGGGGCCGTTCACTGGACTTCTTCCAGTATGCCCACGTCTCTCTTGTACTGGGGAGCCCAGAACTGGACACAACACTCCAGCTGTTGCCTCACCAGTGCAAGGAGAGGGGAAGGATCACCTCCCTCCACCTGCTGGCAAGTCTTTGCCTAATGCAGCCCAGGACACCATTAGCTGCTTTTGCCACAAGAGCACTTCACTGTCTCATGGTCAGCTTGCTGTCCACCAGGCTCCCCAGGTTCTTCTCTGTAGAGCTGCTTCCCAGCAAGTTGTTCCCCAGCATACAGTCATTTCCCTCCACAGGTAGGACTTTGCATTTCCCCTTGTTGAGCTTCATGAGATTTCTCTCAGCCCATTTCCCCAGCCTGTCCAGGTCCCTCTGAATGGCAACATCTCGCCTATCAACCATTCCTCCCAGTTTTGTATCACCTGTGAACTTGCTGAGAGTGCACTCTGTCCCATTGTATGGACCATTAATTAAACTATTAAGCAGTATTGGCCCCAGTATCCACCCCTAGGGCACAACACTGCTGACCAGCCTATGGCTGGGCTTTGTGCCACTGACCACAACCCTGAGGCCCCAGTCATTCAGCCAGTTTTCAATCCACCTCACTGTCCACTTATCTAACACGTACTCTGTCGGCTTATAAGACATATTCCCCTGCAGATGCAAATTTAAACTTCTCCATCACTACTCACCTACAAGTAAAAACAGGTGTTCCACTTTATCCCAGTGAAAGACGATCCCACCCACAGGTAAACCAGGAGAAAAGTACTCCTCAACTTAGAATAAACAGGCAAAGGCAAACATGCTATTTTAAAAGCCAAAACAGGGGTAACTAGTCTTAACTGCAGTGATAAAAAAGGAAACAACTCAAATTATGGCTTTAGTTTGGCTCACAGCCCTCATCTTTTGAGCATTAGATACACATGGACTGTGAGCAGCTGCAGAAAGTCTTGAGGAACATTTATATGAATTAAACTATAGGACAGATAGGTGTATTCTAATATACAGTATTCGCTAGTGTCTTGCATGGATGATTTCTTCCAGCTAAAAAATCATCATGCACTTTGAGGACTGAAAGTTTATTCAGCAGCATAAACTTGCATGATAAGACTCTGACCCTATCATTCATTCTGCGCGGGTAGACTGCTTGTTGTCCTGCTGCTGCTTGCCATTGAAGCTAATATCTACTGCAGAGGGGGATGGCTTTCACTTTCATATGCACACACAGGACTGATGCTCAAGTAGGCACTTAAAAAAATAAATGAAAGACAAACATTTGCTCCACAATCATCAACTCCTATATCTGTTTACATCCTACATGTATACTTTGTAAGCATTGTTCTAGGCGAAGGCAAGTCAATGCATTAATTTTCCATATACACAGCAATAGCAATAATTAAGCCTGAATTATGGGACCTTACTAATTTTCTAGCAGTTGTGAGAGCTATTTATTGTACCAGACGGAGACCTGCAACACCTGTCAACATGAAAAGCCACACAGAAGTACAAGACAAACTAATTCGTTTAACAAAAAAGTCACATACTTCAAATGCAGCATTAAAACACCTCATACGAATGAGATAAATTATTTTGGGGCTGAAAAAGCTTTAAAAAAATAATCGGAAAAGACCTGACTTTGACCTGATTATAAAGGCTAAAAGCTTCTATAAAGGCTTTTCATGGTCTCACACTTAAAAGCATATTTCTTTTTATTTGCTTAGATTGACTTTAAAACTTTTGTATGAATACCATTTATTGACTTAACGGTGGAGACCTGCATGTGAGCCAAGATGTTAACATTGAGCTATTTTTCTTCTAAAATCCGGACAAACGGGCACTACTACAGTAATTCTCGCCAAAGCCAAATGACTTTGCTTACTATGAAGCACGTGGACAGGGAGAGATTTTTTTTGCAAGGCTAGGATCCTGATATGCAGCCTCTGTTCACATTGCTTTGTATTGTTACTAGCAGGACTAAAATTTAAGAACTAGCACCAGAACTAAGCATTTTTGTCTTAACATTAAATTTTGGTTAAATCTATGCAAATTAGTCAAGGTGCAGATATCAAGAAGGCAGTAGCTAGCTCTAAAAATTTTTATTTTAAAGCTGCTGGGACATATTTTTCTTCTGATACAATTTTTCAATTAAATAAAAGGTTTACTACTACTTTATTGTTCAGACATTTTCAAGGCTTTAAATAAATACTTGAATTCCATAAACTTTTCTGTTCTCCAATGAAGATATGTAAATTTTTGTCATAAACCCCAAAATATTAACACTTTTGAATTAAAAAATAAAAAATGTTTCCAATAAAAATTTCAAACCCTTACGTTACCACACTGTAAAACATAAGAAGGATCCGGATTGAACGACTCACGCTGAACACGTGACTTGGACTTATTCTGAGTCAAACCCCACAAACGTTTACACGAAAGCTGACAACATGTATGAGCGCAAGAGCCAGCATGCTAGCTAACAGCAGAACCATACAGCACTGGATGCAGCTGAAAGGCAGAGGCGCACTAACCCACCCTGCACCCGCTCAGTTAACTTCTTGATCCCACGCATTTGCGGGTACCGAACCGCTCCCCAGCGCCTCCAGCTGCCGCCGTCACACTCTACCCAGCATCACCGTCCAGGATCTTCCTGCACGCTTACACTCCTGTCACTTTTCACGTGATCACAGCTACATCTTCTCTTTAGCAGCAGAACCCAAGCACCAAGCTGCCACCGGAGATATGCTTAACTTGAAGCCTTTGTTACAGTTGGTAAACAAAAAAAAAAAACCCCAACCAAAAAACCGCACAAGCAGAAAACCTCCCAAAATGCACACTTTACAGGACTGCAACTAATTTGTACGTGACTGGAAAGGAAAGGATGCTTCACTAGCAGAATGCCTGCATGTGTAGCAAAGCACGTATGGCTCCAGGCACCACCTGGGAATACAACGTAAACTCAGGGTGCACTGGCTAGTCCAAACTGGCATTCAAGTAAGGACAGAGGGTAATACAGCAAGCACGGCCTATCAAAGATGTGAATTGCCCTCAATGCATACGCAATCAAATGAACAAAGCCAAACTGAGATACTTTCTGAAAGAGGTTATGTTCCTTCAGTTAAAAACAAGACGTAAAGCCTGATGAACGGAAGGAGTTCAGGAGCACAGAGGAAGGAACCAGCTTCTGTACAAGTAGAGAGTAACATTGAGCCCAGAACGGTTGAGAGTCAATTCCCAAATAACTTTGCAGGGGGGGAAATGTTTCCCTTTCCCCATTGAATACATTCAGACAGGCACACGTAGGAAGAATCTTCTTTGGAAGAAAAATCAGCTGCAGAGCGTAAGCGTTACAAGCTGACTGCCGAAGTCAATTGACAACTGATACCCAAAACAGAAAAGTCTCAGACAACTAAAAGCCAGATAATGTTTCAGAGCCAAGGCTTCTCAGCAGTTGTACTGCTGAAGGCCAAGCCTCCCCTGCAAGAACGTCCCTCGAAAGATATGATTATAATTTGATTTTGTCTTGCAGGACCCTGTCTCTGGGACCTATTGTTTACCTACTATCTTCCCATGCTATAGCACCGCCTGAGTGGCAAAAAAACAACAAATGTGGCTCTCAATTTTATTTACTGAAAGGTCTTATCACGGCCCTCCCTCTTCAAGACTGGTTTCCTCTCGCAGGTGGTGCTGCTGAAGGTCCACTACAGCTGTAACTAATGCGTTTCCCTCCCTTTCTCCCCTCCGGGGGAGAAACAGGAGCAACCAAAATACAGCATATCTCTCTGCCTTTGACACCGCATCCCATCCCCAGCTCTTTTCTCACGACACCCCAGCCCTGTGCTTTCTCCGAGCTGTTCCATCATGCGAAAAAAACAACAGTTGGGTTGTTTTTCCCCACGATCAAGGCCTCGGATTGCAGTGGCAGCCAGAGGACAGCCTGGCCGTTCGTAACGAAATGAACCCAGGCAGTGAGAAATCATCAGCTGAAGGGGGAAGATGGAAAGAAACGTTTTGTGAGCCGAGACACTGCTCTGTTACTGAAGGAGCTAGACTGCTGCCATACGAAGGACCTGGAGGCAAATGGGTGTACTCCAGCAGGTTTCGGAGATGAAAATCCTGGATCCCAAAATCCTGAATCAAAGTAACTAACAGGTTGCTTTTAGAAAGAATTAGTATTTTTAAAGGGGGCAACGATAAATGTGAATTGCATTATAAAATTCCTTAAGTACTGCAAACTGACAATCAAAACCAAAAATAAGATAATACAGGAAGTTGTAAGAAACAGCATTGACATGTTCTTAAGCATAAACCCTACTGCAAACTGCTCTGAGGACCAGCACTTCCTCGTGGACAAATTCTGTAACACTCATCAGCCACCATAATTCTGTTCAAGGCCCAGCTCTGGGAAGGAGAGAGGGTTAAATGATGGAGCTCAACAATCTACTCTTAATTACAGCCTATTCGGTACATCTGAGAGCTTTTAGGACACACCATGATAAATTAAAATCTAGACATAATTATGCAATTTGAGCTGAAAATGAAACTATTTTGGGGGGCTTGGATGCACATGAAGAATTCCAGCGGGCACTTGCACAATTTGAAGAAATTATGAAACTGAACTGAGTGACTGAAGTCAGCTCTGCATAAAAAGAAAGAGGAGAAGAGGCCCTTCCTCACGAACAAGAGAGCACTGTAGAGTGAGACATAACTATATATGAAAAAAGAATAATGACCAATTAATGCCACAAACTTTACACTTTAACTGTTGAGCACAGCCAAAAGTTTCTGCGTAAAGACAACTAAATGCTGACATAAGCTTCTGAAACATAAAACACGGTAATCGGTATCACTCCTTGGACTTCTGGCATGGTTCTTGCACAGGTACCCAACGTGCTGAATATCTGGGTTCAGCAGCATGCAGCTTATTAAACCACCTTCATGCGCAGTCAATCCTTGGCGCAGAGAGCTCACAGGCTGGATAAAGGCACTTCCACACCTGGCACCTTCTCGAGTTAGGACAGCTGTGCGATCTCTGCTTCCTTCGCCGCAGGGAGCTGACTCTGTGCAGGCAAGGCAAAAGGGATCCAGTCCAGAAGCCGGGAGAGAGGAACCCATCAGAAGTGTATTTACAAGAAATAAGTGCAAAGCGCCTTGCTTAAGGAGTAAAACGAGGAGGGCAGTCACAGCTGGAAAAGGAATATGTTTTAGCTCTGAATGCATTTTGCAGTTTCAGTTACGAATGTCATAACTCTAAGCTATGGCAGCATAAGGAGTTTCATTGCTTAGATATTCAGGAAACTTGTTTTTATAACGCACACAACTCCTCATAACTCCCAAGAGAAAATGTTCAAGTTACTAGGGGGCAGATACAATAGAAAGTTAGCCCAAAATAAATATGCTTACAGAAACTAATAATATGTCCTCCATAGACTGTAGCTAGTTCAAGGCATAATTTCCTTAGCCTCGTGAAATCATAGAATCATAGAATCATAGAATGGTTTAGGTTGGAAGGGACCTTGAAGATCATCGAGTTCCAACCCCCCTGCCACAGGCAGGGATACCTCTCACTAGACCGGGTTGCCCAAGGCCACGTCCAGCCTGGCCTTGAACACCTCCAGGGATGGGGCTTCAACAACCTCTCTGGGCAACCTGTTCCAGTGCCTCACCACCCTTAAAGTGAAAAACTTCTTCCTAATGTTTAATCTAAACCTGCCCTCTTCCAGCTTAAAGCCGTTCCCCCTCGTCCTATCACTACATGCCCTAGTAAAAAGTCCTTCCCCAGCTCTCCTGTAGGCCCCCTTTAGGTACTGGAAGGCCGCAATAAGATCTCCCTGGAGCCTTCTCTTCTCCAGGCTGAACAGCCCCAACTCTCTCAGCCTCTCCTCATAGGAGAGGTGCTCCAGCCCTCTGATCATCCTCGTGGCTCTCCTCTGGACGCGCTCCAGCAGGTCCATGTCCTTCTTATGTTGGGGACTCCACAGCTGGATGCAGTACTCCAGGTGGGGTCTCACGAGAGCGGAGTAGAGGGGCAGAATCACCTCCCTTGACCTGCTGGCCACACTTCTTTTGATGCAGCCCAGGATACGGTTGGCCTTCTGGGCTGCGATCGCACAAGTTTAATGCTAATTTCCTTCTTTGCATATGGACTAGATTATCACTGTAGGTTCCCTCCAACTGAAATATTCTATTCTAACTGCCTGACCACTTCAGGGCTTCAAAAGTTAAAGCATATTATCAACAGCATTGTCCGAATGCCTCTTAAATACTGACAGGCTTGGGGCATCAACGACCTCCCTAGGAAGCCTGTTCCAGTGGTTGACCACTCTATCAGTAAAGAAATGTTTCCCAATGCCAAGTCTGATCTAACCTGGCTTTAAAAAAAAAATCAGATCTCTGTAAAATACCCATACAAATAAGAAAAAAAAAAATACAGGTTCATAGAACCACACAATCATAGAATAATTGCAGCTGCAAGGAAGCTCAGGAAGACTCTAGTGTTATCCTCCTGCTCAAAGCAGGGTCAGCTATGACATCATAGCAGGCTGCTCAGGGCTTTAATCACTCTCATCTCAGAAACTTCCCCATCAGCTGCACAGCATCCCTGGGCAATCTGCTCCAGCACTTGACCGTCCTAAAAATCATTTGATATATATGAAAGGATCGGGAAGAGTTTAGTGCTTTCATATGTAAGTAAAATTAGGTAAGGCCCATAAGGTTTATACAAAGGACAATATGAAAGAGTGAAAGAGCTACAACAGACAAAAGGAAACTACAGCAACAACATACTGTGAAAACAGCACAAAACACAGGCAATATAGAAACAGGGAGCACTGTGCAAGCCTCAGGCATTTTGAGACAGATGGCATTTACATTTATTCTCATGAAAATATGGTCCTTCCAGACTGGAAGCCCCAGCCACCAAATTCCTCTTTGTATCCACAGAACTGGTAAAAAAACTTGCTTTGCTCTGCCTGTGCTAACCAATGCACCACTGAGAAACAGCAGATCATCCACAGCTCACACATCTGATCCTTGGTACTCCTCACTGACGACCATGCGGATCCCGAACAAGAGCTGCATAAAAATAACACAACTGCTTTGGCCTGGAAAAAGTCTTCAGAAGTGACAGTAAGGCAAAACAAAAACAAAAACAAAAAAACTAAACAACAGAAAACAAACAAACAAAAACCCAAAACAAAACAAAAAAACACAAAAAAAAATCACAACCCCCCCTCAAACCAAATAAAAAACACTTCAAAACCATTTTTTCAAATCCCAACTCTGAGACATTGAGAGCTACACAGCTTTAGATTTCACTTACAAATAGAAACAGCTTAAACACCCCGCACATCAATTTACTTCTTTCAGAGCACTGTAATGTCAACTGTACTTGCAACAGTAACGCTGGATACTTAGTGTAAGACAGCAATACTTAGGTTAGCTCTCAAACCTGCTATCGGATGCTAGAAGAGTGCAACTGAGCTAAGCTTTAAAACCAACTCCCTTGTTTAAGCTTAAGCAGCACTGCCTCAGAGAGCTAAATTATTTACACTAAACCAGTGCTTTCTTATAATTACACTAACACAAAAAGTGCCCTGTAACAACATTAACACTTCCTCCAGACATGGTCCACTCTTGCCCTTAATAGGGACCCCATCCATGCAGGGCAGAATATAGCCTTTCATGGGCTTTGACTCCTCTTTCAATAATTAGACCCTACAATTTAAAAAAAAAGGAGAGTCAGTATAGTCTATTTTTTCAAGGATAAAGAAGTGACTTTTTTTTTTTTTACCAATGAGTATTAAATCAGGATCATCTTCTGATAATTACCTTACAACAAGTTTTAATCCATACTTACCAAAGTTGAAGTCTGCCTCCTCCATGTCATTAAGCCAAAAATTCCAGATAAGATTACCTATAACATAAAAAAACCCATAGTATCACCCAGAAGAGAACAACTGTTCTCAAAATGCCATTTACATGGTATTTATCACTGCTCTGATGAAAGGTACTTTGGAACACTGCGACAATGCTGGGAAGATACAAAGATGCACTTTAAAGCAGAGAATAAGAGCCTGTGTTGATGAGGTTCTTCGCTTCTAAGAGCATCCTGTGAAATAACACAGCCAAATTTTAATCTGCTGTTTTCTACTTTTTCCTCCCAGAAGGAGAGACAAGAAGTTATGCCAGCAACTCCGACCTCAACAATTGCCTAAAAAATTACTTTCAGCCAACTGAGTACTTGTTTTCTGCAGCATGGCTAAGCAAATCTAAAGGCTGGCTCTCTCTTCTCCACCCTTGGTCACTACTCCATCACTTCATTACGTGCCCGCGGGTACCCATTCCTGCTTCTTCCCTTGTGCTGACTCTGGCCCTCTTCTGACCATTTCGGTGAACTAACTCCTAGAGCATGAAGCCTACCAAAAACACTGAAGAGCACCAAAACGATCTCCCTGAACCGACCTGCTGTTTAGTTGGAAGAATGCCAGTATCAGCACAAGGAAAGAAGAGTAAGTAAAACCTGCAGCAGCAGTAGTCATTAGACCAAACTTGCTGAATCCCACAACTGAACCCTATGACTCTTTACCTTACAGGGCAAAACAATTAAGGAAGGAGAAAGAAAGCATTGCTGTGTAGCTGAAGCAAAGAGCATACCCAAATACTCTCTCACTGTAAGGCTGGGAACCCCATAAGGAAAGGCAAATCAGTTTTTCAGCAGGTCCTGCAAATAAGCAGGTATACTTGTAATTTGTGGGACTTTGTGACTAAGCCAATTCACACCAAATTCCTACCCTAAAAAGAAACAAGACTAGAACAAACAGTAAGCTGCACACTAGCATTCTTAATAAATCCCTTCTGTAACTTCATTCACTTGGCATGATCAATCTGATTTAGCGTAATGACTTGGCCAAAACACCTTCCGATATCATCACTGGTGTTGCAAAACCACGTATGTAACGCTGCAGTTTCATCACAAATTATTTTTTTTGATTCTGTCAGTGCAAAATAGTGAAATGCTTTTATAACAAAGCACATCGATACTGATGTCCTTAAGGCAAAACAGCAATTCATGACAAGACTTATTTCATTGCATTTGTTTAAGATATACAAAAAGAAAGTCTTTCTCAAAGTTTTCCTGATCTGCACTCAATCAGTGCTTCATGATCAGCATGTTGCATCTAAAATGAAAAAAAAAAAGCAACCAGACATCCTCAATTCCAGCTTTTAAGTGCCTCTTATCTTTCCAGGTTGCTTCTGGGCTGTAATTTTCACTCACCTTTACATCTGAAAGGCATTTTTGGTAACTTTTCTAACTGAATATATTATTGTTTCAGAGCTAGCATTAAAAAAGTAAATGCCCTTCTTCATTGTTAAAGAGACTGAATACTTCTATTTTACACATGCAATTTTAAAACATTTTCAAAGCATAAGCACAGTTCTGTGTGCAGGGTTCAAAGAAAATCCATAGCTTACATATGTAAACTTACATAAACTTGTTTTAATCCAGGGTAAGAAAAAAAGTGATGAAAGATTACAAAAAAGATACCAAACATACACATTTGGGTAGTGTGGGGTTCCTCCCCTCCTCCCACCATAAAGGCTGTCTATACTTTCAGGGATGAGAGCTGCATTAAACACACGAATAGGAACTGCTTGGTCCCCGAACCGCAGATCATTAAGCACATTTCCACAGGTTGCGAACAACGCTGGAAACTTAATTTAAATGTTTAAACCGAGGGATAGGCTGATGCTTTTCAAACCAGCAGCAGGAGCAGAGCACACCACCCACAGAACGTGACTTGCCCGTTGCTCAAGGGCCCACAAACTGGGCACGATCTGACTATCTCCTGCTCCTGCTAACTTCTGCTTACTACCGCCCAGCTTCTGCAATACAAACGACTATATAGTCTGTATTTATAAAGGTGCGGTTTAAAGCAGAGCCCAACAGGAGGTGGAATACCTTCTCTCGACACTCTACAGAACTGTTCTCAGCCCGACCATTATTTTTTTTTTTTCCCCAGGCACGATGCTATTCTCTCCCTCTCTCTCACGACAGTGACGGCGTACGCGCCACAAAAGCAATATACAACTTCTACACACCCCACGACGTGCGAGAACCCCGAGTCCATTTGCGGAGGCTAAAACGCACACCGGGAATCAAACCCCGTCCAGGGGAGGGGGTAGGGGGAGGTGTGTTGCCCTCACCCCGGGGAAACCGCTCGCCGCCGGGCGACGGCCGGTGGCTCCCCAAATCAAGGCAAGTCCTCGCTTTCACAGAACGAGGGGCAGCCCCGCGGCCCCCCGCCAGCACCCCCTCGCCGGGCCGACGGGTTTCCCAGCCCTCGGTGGGGACGGGCAACAGGTTCCCCCGGCGGGCCGGGTCCGGCAGCGGAGCGGGTGCCCGCTCCGGTGACTTACCGAGCAGCCGGCCCATAAGGGACGGGCGTTCTCCACCGGCGGGGATCTACTCAGCGACATGGCCCCGAAGTTCAGCGCCACCAGCGAGCAGCCCAGCACGACCTGCAGCAGCGCCACCGAGAGCAGCGGCCGGGCGGGCAGCACGACGGGGCGCGGCGGGAGCCCCGGGAACGGAGGGGCGGCTGCGAAGGGCAGGCCGGCAGGGAGGTCGCCATCCCCGCCGTGCCAGCTGTGCTGGTCGCCGCCGCCGCTGCTCGGCATAGCGGGGCGAGCTCCCGCACAGGGCGAGCAGGAGCCCGGCAGCACCACCGCCAGCAGCAAGCGGGGCGGCAGCTGCGGGCAGCCGCCGGGACGAGGGGGACCGAACCTCCTCCGCCGCCCCTGTGCCAGCCCACCCCGGGCGCCGCCTTCCCGTGCCGCCCTCCTCCCCCCTCACCGCTCCGCTGGGGGGCAGAGCCGCTGTAACCGGGCCCGGCCGCAGCCTTTAGCTGGCCCCCGGGGCCAGCGGCCGCCCGCCCCGCCAGCACACCCACCTACCTGCCTGCCCGCGACCCCCCCGCGACCCTGCCCGGCGGCGCTGCGGCCGCCCCCGCAGCCGGCATCAAGCCCGCCGCGACGGAGCCTCGCCGGGCTCCCGCGGCGCTCGCCCCGCTGGCCCGCCGCCGCGCCACGGAGGCTGCCGGCCGCACCGGCATCCCTCCCCGTCCCCCCCCGCCCCGTCCCGCCCCGTCCCGTCGTGGGTCTCCGTACTGCTGCTACACCGGACTGTTTTTTACCAGTCTTGGCGGGTTTTTCCCCTCCCCTTGTTAAGGCGCTCCCACCCCTCCTCCCTTGCCCTTTTTGCTCTGGTCACCGCTGTTACCGAGCAGTAAGCTCGAAGTTTTAAAATAACTCTTCCCGGGAAGGATGGGGCAGGGGGAGAGGGGGGGGAAGGGGGGAAGCCACTATATTGCATTTCGCGTTGTTGGCGCCCTTCCCAACCAGAGGAGAAGGTTTGGCAGACAGAACGATGTGTGTGTGTCTCTGTGGGTGTCTGCCTGTGCGGACACATGATGCCATGTCGTCTGAGCAAAGATAAGGACAGACAAAACTCTCCACCTGTCAGAGTTTGGTTTGTTTCCTTTTTCCTCCCCAATGTTTCCTTGGGCAAAGCTTGCCCTGTCCATGGTCTTGTCTTTCGCTTCCACTTGTGCTCCAAAGAAGGAGGCTCAGGAATTTACTTTGGCCATGTTTGCTGCTCTCTCCAGCTCAGCCAAAGCAATTTTATACCTGTGGGGCTTGTCTGGACACGACTTCGAAAAACAGAGAATCTCAGATGTGAAAAATAGAGCTTTTAGTACTATAGGAAAATAAGCCATGTTAAAGGTGTCATTGGCTCAGGTGACAGCACTCGCTCCTCTGCAGAGAAAGGTGCAGATCCAGCACTCGGGAAAGGGTTTTGAAACTGTGTTATAGTAACGCGTTATAGTGTATAGTATATACAAAGAAAGGAAAAGATCAACGATTGGAGGGGCTGCTTTTGGAGTTCCATCCTTCATGCATCTCTTGTTGATTTTCTGCCTGAAGATTCAGGATTTGCAGCGCTCCTGACCAAGAAAAAATCACCTGCCACTCTGGACCACCACCCCACAATCAAGTCCTCACAAATCAACCTTTATGCCAGGGTCTATGGACCAGGGTTTGGAGCAATAAGTTTTAACACCCGAGACTGCGTAAGAGGGCTGCCCAAGTGCTACTGCCCTTGCATATGACTATATGACCTTCCCAGTCTTTACCTCAGACATTAATTAGTAAACATGTAACTTTAACCATATATGTGAGACTGAAGACTATCGTACACATGCTAACTTACATGCCACTTTCTATGGTTTTGCCTTTTATTCTGTTAAATGAAAACAGAATTGCAGATACTGTAAATACACTGAAAGCTCACTAATACCGAGCCTCTGGAAAATGCTGTGTCCGTGTAGTTCAGGGCTTCGGAGTAGATGCCCCAATCTTAGCTTGCCAAATCCACGAAACGCAGCCAAAGACACAAGGTGCCCCATCAAAGGGCAGATTTCATCCCTATTAGACTAGCAGCTTACTTGTAACAAGTGAAAACAGGGTATCTGCACTTCATCTAGTCAATGGAATCTTGTACATCTTGGCATTTGTTTCTGATTTCTTCAAACATGCTCTTTTTTTTAACTTTCAAAAATACCAGCTGAAAAAAAGCACATCAGAACAAAAAGTTATTTTCAGTCTAAAGCAACAAGTTGTTACATCATGCTCAAAATTGCAAACCTACAATGTGCTGTCTCATGAGCTCAAAATTCTCTGTTTAATTCTTTTTGATTCTCAATGATTACCCCTTGTCCAATCACTACACTCCCTGATAAAAAGTCACCCTCCACCTTTTCTGTAGGGCCCCTCTAAGTGCTGAAAGGCCGCTACAGGGTCTGCCCAGAGCCTTCTCTTCTGCAGGCTGAACAACCCCAACTCTCTCAGCCTCTCCCCACAGGATCATCTCTGATCATCTTTGTGGCCCTCCTCTGGACCTGCTCCAACAGATCCGTGTCTTTCTTGTACTGAGATCCCCTGAGCTGGATGCAGTACTCCAGGTGGGGTTTCACCAGAGCAGAGTAGAGGGGCAGAATCACTTCCCTTGACCTGCTGGCCATGCTTCCTTTGATGTGGCCCAGGATACAGTTGGCCTTCTGGGCTGCAAGTGCACATTACTGGCTCGTGGTGAGCTTCTCATCAACCAACACCCCAAAGTCGTTCTCTTCAGGGCTGCTCTCAATCCCTTCATCCTGCAGCCTGTACTGATGCCAGGGGTTGCCCCAACCCAGGTGCAGGACCCTGCACTTGGTCCTGTTGAACCTCATGAGGTTCACGTGGACCCACTTCTTGAGTTTGTCCAGGTCCCTCTGGAAGGCATCCCGTCCCTCAGGCATGTCAACCACACCACTCAGCTTGGTGTCATCTGCAAAATTGCTGAGAGTGCACTCAATCCCACTGTCTGTGTCATTGATGAAGGCATTAAACATTACTGGTCCCACTATGGACGCCTGTGGGACACCGCTGGTCGTGGGTCTCCATCCAGGCATTGAGCTGTTGACCAGCTGTTGACTCTCTGGATGGGACCATCCAGTCAATTCCTTATCCACCAAACAGTCCATTCATCAAAACTGTATCTCTCCAATTTAGATGGAAGGATGTTGTGGGGGGACAATGTCAAAAGCCTTACAGAAATCCAGGCAGATGATATCCACAGAAGAGGAGGATGGAACTGAAATGGACACATTTTGCATGGTGGCCCCATTTGTAACCCAAACCAAGAATATCTGCGCTGATTGCTGTGATGTGGTGGGACAGTTTGCCTGACTAAGTGCTGCAACAGATGGATACAAGTCCTTCAGGAGAGGCAGGCAGAGGAGACAAGATCAGGGCCTGCCCTCTGTCTGAAGGAGCAGCTCAACTGTATGAGACTCTTCTATGGGACAGGTCAGAATTTGCAGGTGAGGGTCAGAGGAGAGACCACTGTGATATTGGGGGGAGAGGGGGGGGGTTGTTAGTACTGATCACAGTGAGGAAAAGGATGAAATCTGAAAAATTAAGAGAAGCCTTCATGTCATAGAAACTCTCGCTCAGGAGAGGGATATCCCTGACATCACTGGGGGTAGCAACATGGCTGGATGCAAGGCATCCAGAAGATATTCTTGGGTAATTTCTTGTTATACAGGTACTGAATGGGCAAAGCTGGCTGAATCACAGTGGGTGATGCACACCTTCACTGACACGGAAGAGCTGATTGGGGATGGGGTAATCAGTCGCTGATTTTGACGTAGTGGTCAAGTTCCTGAGGCCAGGGATGGTGGCAGGAGAGTGGCTGACACAGACCCTGTGCTTTAAGAGAGCAGATTTTGGCTTATTCAGGGAACTGGCAAGTGAGATTTCATGGGATTGAGTTCTGAGGCGCAAAGGAACCCAGGAAAACTGGCCGACCGTCAAAGCAAACCATCCTCCGTGTAATAAAGATGGCCGTCCCAATACTCAGTAAACCAAGGGGACATGCAAGATGCCCAGGCAAAAAGAACGGCCTACAAGGCAGGGAATCAGAGGCAGACCACAAGGAAGGAATTGAGAAACATTGCCTGTGCGTGCAGGGGTAGTGTCAAAGAGGCTAGTGCTTAGTCAGAGTTCAGGTTTGCAAAAGATGTCAAGCGAAACAAGAAGAGTTTCTCCTGCTGCTAGCAATAAAGAACTGACCATGGGCAGCTTGGGCCTGTTTCTGAATGGGGCAGGTGATATAGAAGCAGCGGACACAGGTAAGGCAATGGTACTCACTGCCTTCTTTGTCGTCACCAGCAAGGTCTGTCAGGCCTCCGCACCTCGTGGTGGGGCTTAAGGAGAGATGAGGAGTAAGGGATGAAGACTGAGTCAGGGATTGATTTCAAATACTTGATCCACACAAGTCCCTGAGACCTGATAGGCTGCACTTGAAAGTGCTGAGAGAGGTGGCTGATGTTCTTACAAAGCCATTCTTTGTCAGCTCTGAGAGGGTGTAGATACTGGGGGAGGCTCCCAATGACTGGAGGAAGGCAAATGTCACACCCATCTGCAGAAAAGGGTAAAAACTAACCTGAGGATCTACAGGCCAGTTAGTATCACTTTGGTGCCTGAGAACATCGTGGGGTCAGGCATGCTCTTCGTCTGGGCACACGGAGAAGGCAGTGACTGGAAACAGTCAGCATGGATTTATTAAATATAAATCATTCCTGACCAACATGATCATTTTCTATGATTAAATGACGGGATTTGTAGATGAGGGAAGTGTCGTGGATGCCATTTACTTCTAGTTCAACAAGGCTTTTAATACTGCCTCCAAAAGTATTCTTGTGTCAAGGTCAGGCTATTACAGTCTGAATGGAAGGACACCTACATGGGTAGAAAGCTGGTAGAAAAAATGGTCTGGCTCAGAGGGTCATGGTCAGTGGGTCATACCCTACCTAGAGGCCAAGAGTGGTTCTGCAGCAGTCTATCATGGAACTGGTCCTGTTCAACATCTCAGAAGAGTGGATGGAAGGCACTCTCATCAAGTTTGGAGATGATAACAAACTGGGGGGCAACCAGTTGATATGGTGGAAGGCAGGGCTGCTGTTCAAAGGTACCTGGAGAGGTTGGAAGAATGGACCAACAGAGACTTGAAGAAATTCAGCAAGGACAAATATGGAGACCCGCACTGGAAAGGCAGAGCCCTGCAGAGACACAAGCTGAGGCTCGTGGGGCTGGGGAGCAGCTCTGAGGGACGGCTCTGGGTGTTGGTGGACAGCAAGCTGAGCCGGGGCCAGCCGTGTGCCTGGGTAGTAATGAGGGCCAGTGGTGCCAGGGGTGGTGTGAGCAGAATATGGCCTTGAGAGCCAAGTGAGGGGTTGTCACTTCTCCTTAGCACTTGTTAGACAACATCTAGATACTGCATCTATTTTTCCACCCCCAAGTCCAGGAAAGGTGCTGATAAACGGGAATGAGTTCAGCAGACAGGGAATCATCATAATTGTGGGCTAGAGCACAGGACCTGCAAGGAGAGGCTTGTTTGGAGAAGAGGCATCTTTACTGAGACCTATATGTGCAGTTCCCCATCATACACAGGAAATGGACTGAGCCCATAGAGCCAGGGTCCTCATAGCAGTGTGTGGTGGGAGCGTGAGAGGCAACAGGCAGATAAAGATTAAAAATTAAGATTTAAGATTAAAACCAGATAGACGCAAACAGTGTATAAGGAGAAACTCTTTCCCTGTGAGGGTAGCCCAGCTGTGGAACCAGGGCCCAGAAAGTCTGTGTACCCTCCATCCTTGGAGGTTTTAAAGCCCTGATTGGATAAAGCCCTGAACAACCTGGTCTGAGACCAGAGGTGGCCCTGCTCTGGGCAGGAGGTTGAACTTGAGACCTCCTGCAGTCCTTGCCAGTCTGAATTGTCCTATGATCTCATGAGTACTCAACTGAAGGTACATGCTTTGGCACAGAGACTGCCTTTATAACTCGGATCTAGAATACCCTGGCATTTTGCTTCTAGCTTTGAGCAGCTTCCAGAAAAAAAAATACATTAAGTTAAACAGCTTCTGTTCACCATTTTGTTACCTTGCTCACGTTTATCCTGGAAAAAATATCAGCCACAGAAGTGAGAGTATAGCTATATACTAATCACAACATGGGACCTATGTAGAATCATTCCTTGTGTTACAAGCTGATACATGTCAATACAAGGAAGACCCGGGGAACTACAGGCCAGTCAGTCTCACCTCTGTGCCCAGCCAGATCGTGGAGCAGATCCTCCTGGAAACACTGCCAACGTGCATGGAAAATGAGGAGGTGACTGATGACAGGCAACATGGCTTCACTAAGGGCAAATCTGACAAATGTCTGACAAATTTGGTGGCCTTGTATGATGGTGTAACAGCGTTGGTGGATAAGGGAAGAGAAACAGACATCATCTACCTGGACTTATGCAAGACATTTGACACTGTCCTACATGACATCCTTGTCTAAATTGGAGAGACATGTATGTGATGGATTGCCACACTCAAAATGTTGCGGTAAATGGCATGATGTCCAAGTGGTAAGCAGTGACGAGTGGTGTTCCTCAGGGGTCAGTACTGGGACCTGTACTATTCAACAGCTTTGTCAGCGACATGGACAGTGGGGTAGAGTGCACCCTCAGCAAGTTTGCTGATGATACCAAGCTGTTTGGCGAGGCAGACATGCTGGAGGGGAGGGATGCCATCCAGAGGGACCTGGACAGGCTGGAGAGGTGGGCCCATGCCAACCTCATGAAGTTCAGCAAGGCCAAGTGCAAGGTCCTACACCTGGGTCGGGGCAATCCCAAGCACAAATACAGGCTCGGTGGGGAATGGATCAAGAGCAGCCCTGAGGAGAAGGACTTCGAGCTGTTGGTTGATGAGAAGCTTACCACGAGCCAGTAATGTGCACTTGCAGCCCAGAAGGCAAACCGTACCTGGGGCCATGTCAAAGGAAGCATGGCCAGCAAGTCAAGGGAAATGATTCTGCCCCTCTACTCTGCTCTGGTGAAATCCCACCTGGAGTACTGCGTCCAGCTCTGGGGCTTCCAACATAAGACATGGATCTGTTGAAGCAGGTCCAGAGGAGGGTCACAAAGGTTGTCAGAGGGCTGGAGCACCTCTCCTATGAGGACAGGCTGAGAGAGGTGAGGTTGTTCAGCCTGGAGAAGAGAAGGTTCCAGGGAGACCTTATAGCGGCCTTTCAGCACTTAGAGGGGCCCTACAGAAAAGGTGGAGGGTGACTTTTTATCAAGGAGTGTAGTGATTGGACAAGGGGTAATTGTTTTAAACTGGAAGAGGGTAGATTTAGATTAGAAGAAATTCTTTACTGTCAGGGTGGTGAGACACTGGAACAGGTTGCTCAGAGAGATTGTGGATGCCCCATCCCTGGAGGTGTTCAAGGCCAGGATGGATGAGGCTTTGAGCAACCTGGTGTAGTGGGAGGTGTCCCTGCCCATGGTGGGGGAGTTGGAACTCGATGATCTTTAAGGTAACTTCCAACCTAAACCATTCTATGATTCTATCATTCAAAGCTAAATTACTACCTAGTTGACAATGCAAACTGATTGACTACGGGGAAAAGTATTTCTTTCCCCTGCTTTTTGACTATTAAAGATTTGATTTTCATTCCCCTTGGCTTCTCTATACTTTTATTTTACCCCAAGATGCTTATTGACTGAAATCTCAGCAGTCTTGGCACCTGGGAATGCAATTGGGTTGTCCCACTCTGCCTCTCTGGTGTTCTGCCATGTAGGAGATCACTGGAGGAAGTTCCCACATGTTTCCCAAACTGAAATTCTCATCTTCCATTCAAACATGTCTATTACTTGGGACTTGAAGCCATATAAGCAGGTGAGCTTTTAAGGAGTCCTTGTAATAAATAGTTTGGAAGACAGAAAATGTCATTCTTTAGTGTCCAAACCTGTTTTCAGTTATGAACATTTCAAAGCAAATAGGAGGATGATAGCAAACTATCTTTTACTTATGCACCATGAAGTTTTTTATACACCCATTGTTCTGGTTTGAGGTAAAACAGGACCAATTTTGTTCAGTAACTTTGCTTCTTAGCTGGGCCTCTTCTAACTACTGAAATTAACAGTGTATTGTGCAGACAATGTTCGCTCTCTCAGAGTGATAAGACCCATGTTTATAGCTGATGCCCAGGCATGGTATGCAGGGAGGCTCCTGCTTATACTTATTGCTGTAACAGCCAAGGCCAACCAGCTTTGTTACTCGCCCCGTTGGAGGGTCGGAAGCGGAAAAGCGCAGTGGGGTCCCACCTGTGGGGAGGAGCACACAGGACAGGTGACCCAAAACTCACCCACAGGGTATTCCATCCCATCTGCCTCATGCTTAGTACAAAAGCTGAGGGATCAAACCGCTCGCTCTCTTCCTTCAACAGCTGATGTCTGAGCAGCACTCTGTCTGTTCGTCTGCCTTTTTCCTGATCCTGAATGCAGATCTGGAATCCAGTTCCCATCCGTCACCGAGTCCAGCCTGGGACTGCCCCAGTGCCAGCTGGTGTTGTGATTGTCATCCTGGGAGCTTGATACAGTTTTGTGCATTTTTCATTATTTCCTCTTATTTTATTATTAATATTTCATTAAAGCAGTTTAGTTCCTTCTAAACTCGTAAGTCTCTTTTTCCCTCCTCTGCCTCTCTCTTTGAAGAGGGGTAGAGGTGAGCATCTGTTAGTCCCATCTGGGGTCCCCTATGTCCTCAGTGGTGAATTTGGCCTAAACCACGACACCCATACAAGCATTTGACAGTACTTTCTGGTAAAAAACAGACTCCATGGAATAAGATCTCATCTGCTGTGGCACCTCTTTCCACAGGTGGAAGCACTGGAGGAACAGACGTTTGGGAGAAGCAGCTGAGAGCCTGTGTCAAAAGGGAAGCCTGGACAGTCTCTTTCCAAAAAGAAGCCACTGGCAAATCCCCAGTAAACAGCTTTGGCCGATCATGCCCGCACCAGAAGTTGTGCACACGTGCAGAGGCACTGAGTAGCCCTGAGCAAAAATGCTTCCACCGTTTTAACAAAGGATGGATCCGCAAACTCTCCAAATTTCAGTCTCCCTTCTAAACCACTGGCAAGGGATGTAAGCCCCCAGGCACTGACATGGACGTGAAGCTGGAAGCAAGGAGGGGCAAGGCACAGTTCTGCTCAGACTGTGCCCCCAAGGCTGCCCAACACAGTTGCTCCACATTGGCACTACCCTGGCCACTCCTTGTGACCGAGTCCGGAGCGAGCTGTCCCCATGCTTTGGTCTGCTCCAGCAACAGCCCGGCTCCTCTCGCTCTCAGAGCCAGGCATGTGCCGCCACAGCTCTGCACAAGAGGCCCTGGGGGACAGCGAGCTGCCTGTTATTGCATTGCAAAGTAGTGACAGTAAACATGAAGTCATATATTGTTAGACCAGGAAAGCTGAATCCTGCTTCAGAAAAAAAAAAACCCATAAAGGTGAAGACAAAGCACTACATAGTTTGCAGGCCTGCATTCAGGACAAGAGACCCAAGGTTTCTGAAATGCAGAAATATGAAAACTCAAAGCCATCGAGTGACAAAACCAGGAGGATGACTTTCCCTTTAAACGCTGAAACATCCTTTTGAATACCTTAGCAGTTGTTTTCATGCTGTATCAGCCACATAATAGTAATGACATTTAACTACAACACATGCAGTGGCAATACAGGACTTTAGTTACTAAGGGTTTTCTGCAGAAGGTTCTGTCAGGACCTTTGCTGTATGCCTTAAGCATCCCTTGAAGCCATCATCAAAGGTCGTCTTTGCATATCTTTTTTGATCTTTTGGCACAGAAAACCCTTCTTGAATTCATGTCTCAACAGAAAAGAAAAAGGCATGAAACCCTACATTAGCACTTTTTCTCTCTTCCCACCCCTATTTTTTGGGGTGGGTGAGGAAGGAAGCAAAGCAACGCAGCAGTCAGTTACAGCTAACCAATGTAATGCTTTCAAATTAAAAACTTACCTATTAGCCACCCAGACTAGAGACCCTCAACTCATCATACCTGTGACAAACTTAGCAAAGTCCCTGTCAACAAGGAAGCAAACCAAACAGACATTTACCTTATGGAATCTCTGAGGATAAGATTTAAAACTGCTTCATAGCCATCAAGGACATGGGGTCAAGTGTTGACACTGACCAGAGGAATTACAGAACTTTCCTATATTCACCCCAGGACAGAGAGGGAGCCAGCTTGCTTCCTGGCATCAGAATATGTTTTCCCCTATGTGGGAAATTTGAGCTGTCCTGCTGACATGAGGCTGACTGAATGTCAGACTTGATGGATGGTATTCACTATTTACCTAGCCAGCATCCTAAGTAAATCTTCACTTCAGAAATGCAAAGATAGGATTCTGTCCCAATGAGTGGTCCCACGCAATCGAGAAAATGGCAGGGATTATTATAAATGACTGATAGCTGGAGTACACAGGAAAAAAAGGTTACAATGAAGACGTGTCACTCACATGCTTTTGATACAGCATGTGAAACCAGCAATGCATATAAAGGTATTTGTGACACAGCCTTGAGATGGTTTTATTATGTCACATCACCTCAGTTTTGGCCCTTTGAAACTTTGGGAAACTAGACAATCTGCAAAATCTTTTCAAAGAGACTTTGAAAGGAGAAAAGTTAGCCTGAAAAATTGGATAAAAGAGAACTTTTAAAAAAGATTAAATAATAATACTGTACAGAATCCACTGATAACAATTAAATCCCCTTCAATACCAATTAAAATAATACACAGTAAATATTTTTACAAAGCAAGACCAGTTTCTCCAAAGATGTGTTTGGGTACATGTAGTAAAAAATTTCAATACATTCTTCAAAGTTCTGTCTGTCTTCAACTCAGACATAAACTTAGGGCATTTTAATAGAGACCATGACCTCAATCAGTATTCCTCTAGAAGCAGAAACAAAGTTGGATTATATATAGCATACCAGCATTTTCAAGCCACTCAGAAGAGATACTTGAAATCAGCTGTCTGCCTTCTTTTTCCTAGTTTTTGTAAACATCCACAAGTCAGCTCCATGATGCTTCTATACCCCTTTTTCTCTGTCTAGACAGAGCCTGGATGCCCCAGGCTTTGGTGTGGCTATCTGATGTCTTGCAGTCTGTGGCCATCCACTGAGCAGGGACAGAGGAGTTGCCGTTCCCCAGCTGCCTGGTGTAGATTGACACAGAAATCCTGGTGCTCCTGATCAAAGGGGAAGGACTCTTGGGAATGCCAGATGAAGAAGCAGAAGTCACCACAAAAATGCACATGAACAGAAAACTGGTAGATATCATAGTCCGAGCCACTCTTGCCTAGCCCTAAAAAAAAAAAAAAAAAATCAAACACATTAGTAAGCATTTGTAGAACTCATATCCCACATAGCTGGATGATGCATATGCAGGCTCCCTTGTGGGAGAGGATCCCCACGTTGTGTTGGGGATGAAGAGAGAGTACTTGGAAAGCGGCAAGTGACTTGTTAAGGCCATAAAAGAACATGAGACAGTGGAAGATTGTTAAGTTTACTAATATTATTTTATTAGTAGTATCAGTCCTATTAGTATTACTAACAGCATTTTATATTATAATTATTATAATTTATTTACTAATTAGATACTTAACAAATACCTGATGTGCTTAAGCAGAATTGTGTTATGATGTGTATGCTTGATGAGAGGATTATAAAGACCCATGACATTAAATTGGTGTAGTCAGTAGGACCCCTCTGGCAAACCACTGTAGTTTACCAGTAAGAGTGTTTAGCGTGGCTCATGAGGTGAAATAATATTAGCGAGTGGTAAGACCAGAATTACTGGGACCATTGACATGACGTAAAAGTGTGGAGTACGTCATATACGGAAAGATGTAGATCCTGGCTTGTACCAAGAATGGTGTGGCCAGCAGGACTAGGGAAGTGATCATCCCCCTGTACTCAGCACTGGTGGGGCCCCACCTCAAATACTGTGTTCAGTTTTGGGCCCCTCACTAGAAGAAAGACACTGGTATTCTGGAGCGAGTCCAAAGAAGGGCAAAAAAGCTGGTGAAGGGTCTGGAGAACAAGTCTTATGAGGAGCAGCTGAGGAAACTGGGGTTGATTAGCCTGGAGAAAAGGGGGCTGAGGGGAGACCTTATTGCTCTCTACAACTACCTGAAAGGAGGCTGTAGTAAGGTGAGGGTCGGTCTCTTCTCCCAAGTAACAGGCTACAGGACGAGAGGAAATGGCCTCAAGTTGCACCAGGGGAGGTTTAGATTGGATATTAGGAAAAATGTCTTCACTAATAGGGTTATCAAACATTGGCACAGGCTGCCCAGGGAAGTGGTGGAGTCACTATCCCTGGAGGTATTTAAAAGACAGGTAAACATGGTGCTTAGCGACATGGCTTAGTGGTGGTTTTTGGCAGTGTTAGGTTGATGGTTGGACGTGATGATCTTAAAGATCCCTTCCAACCTAGGCAATTCCATGAGTCTATGATTCTAAAATCAATTTTTCATGAACCACAATAAACATAAGAATAGACCATAAATGCAAATAAATGTCTCTTCCTTAGAAGGGATAGCTACAATTTGTGTGAACAAATAGAATGTTTCTTACTTTATCTCTGTTTTATCATCAAAACTGTTATTAATAAATTCCTATAGTTCATACAAAATTATCAAGAGCACAAGTCCATGTCCATCTTACATCCGTCTTCAGATTCCTACTCTTCTTTCCAAACTGTGTATCTCAACTAATTTTGGTTTCAGTAGTATGCCTTTGGGCAGTATACCAGGTTTATTGATGTCACTATCACTGGGATCTGCTAATCAGGGCTGCCAGCTGCTGGTCCATGCAGATATCCTACTTTTCAGGCATAATATATACGACACAGCCAGTTGAAAGGGGCATTTCTGTATCAGTTGCCAAAATATCCCCAACAAATACACACACACAAGGCACACTCCATCGCTTCCTGCTTCTGCTGCATTAACAAAACAGGATGCAAGAATTCACCAGTAGATTCATCAGCTGTGCCTGGGTCAGCATAATCTCATAATGAGGTAACAAACCAGGCCGAAAGGGAGTAGAAAATGTCATCCAAAACTGTGAGGTCCCCAGCATTAGTTTTGAGCTGCAATGGCTTCGCAGAAGCATCACCCAGGAGAAATCTGTAGTAGCTTTATCCAAATGTCCAGATCCTGCTACAACGATGCTACACCACCACAATGATACTGCATCCTTTTTTAATACTACTCTCTTTAAGCAGCATAAAGAAAGAAGGAAGAGGGATGCAAACATTAAAGGCATAACGTCCATCTGTAACTTCAACACTGTTAAGGAACCTTATTTGATGAGCTCCCTCAGAGATTTCAGGCAACCTGCTTGGCTTCATCATGTCTCTTCAGTTCTCAGCTCACAGCTCATCAGGACAGCAGACTTCCCTCTAGATTTCCCTTTCCAAAACTGGGACACAGTATTTTCAAAAGCAAAAGTCTCCACAAAGTAACCAGCACCCTCTTGTGTCCACAGTAAGCAGAGCCCATGGCCTTGCTATGTTGGCAGGCTGGATTTCAGCCTGTATCATACAGCTTTGCTGCTTCTTCCAGACCTGGAGAACAGCTCATTGCTCTGCCCCAGCTGGGTACGCAGAACTCTGAACAGACATTGAGTACACATGTTCAGAAGAGCATTAGAAACAGCCATCATGCTGAATAAACTCATTAAGAGCAACATGTATGACTAATTCATCACGATGGAAAAGGCTTTGATAGAATTTCAGGCCTGGCACTGTCTCTGGATTGCTGTCAAAAATTATGAAAGCATCTTGAAACAACACTGCAGGGATTTATTAAGCTGTGCCGGTGGTGGACTGCATGCTACCAGGGTAAGAGCCACCTCTGTCAGTCGCAGACGAGAAACAGGGCTGGACACAGTTCCTACTCAAAGGAAGAATAAACAATATGTCCCTGTGCTTGGACCCAAATCAGCCAAAGCCCCCATTGGACTGCATACATCAGGGCTGAGATTGTGGTGCAGCTGATTGTCTCACAGAGCCTGGAGAAAGGCCACAACAAAGACTCATTCTGACCAGACTGGTAAAGTTTTGATAATTCTGCATGAAACTGAATGGCCATCGTTGGGGGAGAGCCAGGAGGGGAAAGGGAATTTCAGGTTTTTTTAATAGCACAATCCTTCTTTTTATCCTTTATTCTGCTAGATGGGGTAGAAATTCTTGAAGCAGTCATGGAATTCTTTTTTAGATATATATAATAAAGAATACGTTTTTCAATTCTCTCTCAACCTCCCCCCACCCCCCTCCCCAAAAAAAAAAACCCCAAACTAAAGAAGGTAGAATTTCCTTGTTGGAACAAAGGAATAGATGCATCTCAGATGCGGAAACTTGTGCTGCTCAACATAAATTGCTTTCACTAAGTCTTTTTACACTCAGCTTGAGAGAATTTTTTGGCATTAAAACTTTTATGTTCCTGCTAAATGTTCTTAGATGTGAGTCCATCTGAATTTCAGTATTACGACTCCAACTCTGAAATGGTTAAGCACTGCTTACATGAGAATATAGCTTATAGTTAAGCTGTGCCATAAGCTGAAATAAAAGACAGTCATGATCATCGGCTCTTCCATGTGATTTCCCCCCACCCAGGATCCTTCTGTCATTCAGTTCATGGGCAGTTCTCCCTTAGTGGATAATTGTTCAGTTCTTTTATTTTCTTTTTTCCCAGTATCCAGTATGAGGTCCTATGCTTTATCCCAGTCACAAGTGGTAGAGAAATATGAATTTATTTACTTTTCATAATTTCCAACAGAATCTTCAGTGTGCTGTAATAGCTTTAATTATCTCTGGAAATATAGAGAGAAGGATCTGTTGAAATATACTGTTCCCTGATCAAGCCGCTATGCCTTACTTGCTTACTTCTGAATGGCTCTACAAACGCCGGCAATAGACTTTCAGAGAGCTTAGCAGTGTGGGTGACACGCTAAACTAAGTCTTGAGATGAAGTCCACCTGTTTGCTTTCTTTGGTGTATAAGTGAGAGAAAATAATTTGGGATTGATGCTTCTTCTCTTTTCTGTCCCTGCAGAGAAGTGGTCCAGGGTGTTGGTTATGAATTTGGAGTCCAGCCTGCAAGCAATGCCGGTTCTGTGGGTTTATTTTGCTCAGACAAGTTTTAAGGGAGAGGTGTTGGCTCCCTCGATTCAGAAGGCTTTTTAAGGTGCCACGTAATGCAGAAAAAGTAACACTCCTTCACAGTTTAACAATGGAGTTCAAAGGCAGGAATGTTCAGCTTTCACTCTCCTTGCAGTATCAGGGTGTCTGAACTCTGGAAGAATGTTTCAGTATTCTACAGGGTGTGGAGAATTTATGTGATGATGCTAATATATCCTCCTTTGACTATCTTTGAGTCCTCTAGGAAACCAAATTTCTCCTAGCATCCACAGAGCAGACTTTGGTCTTGGAATGACCCCTACATGTTGCTTTCCTTGTGCACCCATATAATGCTGAATCTTTTCTAATTTCTAATACTAGGTCTTTTTTATAGTCCTATTTTATTGGGTTTTGTCCCAGCTAACAGTTGTAATTTGTGATTTATCTTCAATGGAGTCTTTTTTCCCTATGAGCCTAGGGCAGCAGTTCCCCTGTCCTGTTTTTCTTGTGCTGTTTGACATGCTCGCTGTTGCCATAAAAAAAAACAATGGAATTGTGCATGCTTTATTAGTTCCTCAGGACACATATGTAGGCTAGAATTTTACTAGGGGACTTCAGCCCTGTTCAGTTCCAGGGGACGGAGTTCAGTGCAGAAGCTTTCCAGTAAGATCCTGTTGATCTGTCAGCCCAGTTGTGCTCGGCTCAGGAAAAGCAGTAGCATCTTTACAAATATTGTGGTAGATACTATTTTGGGCTTCAGACAACAAGAATCTTGCAAAAGCTATTAAATTTCTGTTCATACTGACTATTCTTTCCTATGGTCAAAGTCTAAATTAGAAAATCTAAACCCTTTCAGAGTATGTACACTTATTTCTCATTTTCATAGACATTTTTATCTCACCCATTTCTCTAAAATATTAGAAATTTAACAAAATTAAAGGGATGGTAAAAATCAGGCAATGAACTGGAACATAGTGATTGTTCAAGATATGAAACCTGTGACTTCAGAGGCTTTGTTTTGCCATACTGCTTCACTCTATCTCCACCTTGCTACTAGTCAGGTTATTGCATTGCTGGATTGTGAACTTTCTTAAATGTACCTCTTTTCTATGTGACTTAACATCTGCATATTTGTGCACTCCATCATTGCTTACCTGGAACTACTGCCCGTAGAAGATATTGTTGACTCCTAAGATAATTATCTTGAAGAGGAGTCAGAGGCAGAAATACAGAATGTGTGATTGCAGGTATTTTTCCTTAATCAATTTAGGGCTTTTTGCTGTAGATCCGTAACCACACATCTTTGGTTCAGGCGTGTTTCAGCACCATTTTGTGTGTGGTTTGATTTTTTGTGGCTTCAAAAAGAAATCATTCTTGTTATGAACAGTCTTGTTCTGGTCTGAAAGATGGCTCATCTCCACTAGACACTGAGGTAAACTTGGAGGTACGCTGCCAGTATGTGACACACACCCACACACCACCGCCAGATGTGGCAGTGAGGAGAGCAGCATAGGGAGGATGTATCCTGAAACTGTGGCATTAGCAGCATCCAGGTAAAGACTCACAGTCTTTCCAGAGCTCCTCATCATACAACTCATTTACTTGAGCTAGTAAGACAGATTAACAAATGATAAATAAGCTAAACTCACTATAGCAGTGGACTTCAGAGGTCTCCACTCTCTCAAAGATACAAAAACATGTTGGGAAAAGCAGAGCCCCACCTACTTTTCCAGGCAGTGGAAAGCTTTTTTAAACTGGATTCTGTTTTTATAAACACACATACCATTTTGCAGACAAAACTGAGACTTCATTTTAAAATTTTCTTGACTTTTTTCTTTCTAGTTTTTTAATATTAAAAACTAAGTTTGTCCGATATGACACTATTACAGGAAAGCCAAAAGCTAAGTTACAGTATTTCAATTTGACATGTTTAGTATAATGTTCACCTCATCATTAAAAAGCTAAAAAACCTGGTACAACCTCAGAGCCACCTGCAAACATTTAACTTCTGATTACCAGCTGAAGCTCAGGGACTAGTTTTGCAAGTGGTATGTTTACACTGACTTAGAAGGTTCACACGCCAAGTTAAGAGATGTCACAGAAGGTAGTGTTGGTTTATTTTTTAGAAAACTCAGTGTGTAAAGTATTCCCACATTCCACAAAACCATTCAATAAAAAGGAAAGAAAAGGCTTGATCAGTGAGAGCTAAATTCTGCCCAATTTGGTTGTTACTTTTAGTAAGAGATTCTTTTATTTCCTAATAGACAAACCCATGGCACTTTATCCCATCCAAGAGTTTTGCAGTAGTTTCAGGTATGTATTATGATGAATAACAGCTGGCATAAAAGGTAATTCCATAATGCCTAGGCTGCACTTCAAGAGCTCAAAAACATAATTTTACTTTCTGTTAGGATGTATATGCTGCAGTAATTGAGGAAAACAAGACATAGCTCATCTTAGATTATATAGGTGCTGGTCTAGAAATTGCCTGGAAATCACTGTGGATGTTTATAATATATTTCGGTAAAATAACTTGTTCTCTGCAAAGACAATTGAAAGATGATGATTTTGAAAGACATTCTAAAAAGCGTTTAGTTGACTTGGTTGCAAATTTAATTTAGAGGATTGTGGAAGGAGATATCTTGCGCTTGGTTTCTTGATTCACGATATCATCAGTTGAAAATGAAAGTCCTTTCTGATGTTTACAATAGCTGGTAATGTGCTCTAACAGGAACAGATCTAGAAAGTGAAACAGCTGATCTGGAAGACCTGGTACTAACTGAAGCATTTCAGGGGTGTTACTTTGGGCTGGCCCTAGTGTGGTCCCATGGACAAAGTGCCTATTAGGAGTTGTAGCGTATCTTTGTGTGATTTAGTTTCATCTGAAAGTAAATCTGAGATTGTCACTGAGATGCCTCCATGATGCCAGTGATTAGGAGATTTTCTTGAACAGCACACTGATGGAGGTGAAGCATGTGTTTTCTGTCTTGGAAATTGGATCTAATAAAAGGGTCTCCTACAGAGCTACGCAGAATGCCTGTGGTACTTTGTTGTAGAACATTTAACATAAAAATTCTAGATAAATATTTCTAGTGCTTCCACAAAATACATTTTGCTCCTGTATCTATTTGCTTACAGCTAGGAGCCAAATTACAATGGGATCATGTAAAGACATGTTTATTTTCCACGTGTGGTTTCATATTGTTTCAGAACTCTGCCCTCCAAGAAAAATATGGTGGGTTGTGTCACGGTTCTTTTGGATCCTCCAGTTAAGAACAAAGACCACCACACTGTTCTGGTGTTGCAAAAATTAAACCATTACTCTGTTGCTGTTACATTGCGTTGACACCCATGCACAGAAGAAGTGGTATGATCACCACCATTCCATGTTACTCCTGTGGTGGCCGCTACACACACACATCCAGCAACAGCAGTATCCCATATATACTTTCCCACAATGTCTGAGTGTAACTGACAGGAATCTAGAAAGATGCTTCGTTGGGGGCCCATCTATTCATTTTGTCCCCACTGTTGGCACTACCAATGATCCAGGACAAATGTCGTTTGATTAGCCAATGAGCTAAACTCTGAGGAGACCAAAAGCAGTTTCTGTAGGCTAAGGGGACCAGTACACACTCATAAAGAGGGTGTATTGGTGAATCTTGAGGTACAGAGCATGTACAGATGTCACCACGATGGGGAGAAGTAATATCAGACAAAATAGTTTTTGTAACCAGGGGTTCACATTCAGGACAATTCAGAGTATGCATTTGATGGAACTATAGAGCTTTCAGTTTTAACCAATAATGTTGATCACTCATATGGTGAAACAGCAAAAAAATTGCATTACAGTACCTGTGACAGCAGAGGCAGTGTTGTTTGTTACAGCCGCTAGGGTATTTTTAATTTGTTGCAGAGGCTGGATAGTTACTCTGAGAGTTTTAGTGTGTCTTTCATGGTAAGCAAATTTAGTTGCCACTTGTCTCTACATGGGTTGGCTGCTAAGCCGTCATAGCCTGATTAACTTATTCCAGGCAACTTCTAGATCTGCAGCATTCAGCGTTGCTCCAGCTGTTCATACCGATCCCCAAAGAGTTCTAAGAGTTTCCTGACCTGCCCTCAAGGTGGCACTGATACTGAATTTTCCCAAGACAGTAAAATAGGATTTGCACTGTGGGTGCAAACTATATTTTAGTTATGTTTGTTTCCCATAAAGTGGTTACATATCACTCTAAATTGAGAAAAAGAGAACAAAACATTTGGGGGATGGTTTTCCCCTTCCTGAAGGAGCAGTCTTACTAGCTGTCAGATTTGCGTAAGTCCAGAAGTACAAGTGTCCTCCATTTCTGTACCATAATCTCTGGCTTTGACTTAAAATCAGAATGGTGATTTTTATCAAGATCCTTAGAAAGACCACTCAAAAAGTTCCAGATAACATAGGGAAGGGGTGGTGGCCTGGGCCACAACTGGGCTTCCAATTATACCGTGTAAAAGTAGAGAGAAAGCTATTTGTAGTCCCTCTGTTATATTATGAATATATGTCCTAGATTAAAACAATTTGGGTTGATTTGTTAAAAATTCTGTAACATTTCTCATCTTCTGCAATTAGACTCTAACTGGTTCCAAGTCAGGCAGAGATGTGATAGTAGAAGACAGTGTTTCCTGACGTATCTGGTACATGGATACTGTCATATCATTTTCCCCATGGAGAAGCTCCAGGCCAATCCCTTGTACTGATGCAGATGCACCAGAGCACACTGTAGGGATGTCTGGTACTGTCTTGGTTTTTCTACCAGATGAATTTGGGCTATGAGTATAGAAGTCTCCTCTCTATAGTACTGTTGGGTATATTCAGGGGACAGGGTTTGAGTCCAATTGCCTATTGGTCTTGGGTCTGAGTAATAGGTGGAACACCAGGGTAATGGAGAAATCGCAGAAAGCTCAAAACAAATACAGCAGGAGGAGGAGGAGAAGGTGCGTATGTTGTGAGGGTGTCTGCTGGACTTGGAATCTTGGCATCCCCCTCCCCATTTTTATTTTTTTTCTGCTTGGGCCATTTCATATTGATTCCTGTAATGACTGATAGAAAACAAATCTCAGTCTTGGAGTTTATCCAAGCCTCAGCTTTTATTGATACTTTCCATTAATCCTTTCCCTTCACATTTATTCAAAACTTCCCATACTCTGTTTCTCTGGTTGTACGATAAGGTAACGCAGTGGGTTCCAGGTGCAGGGTGGACATCTACCATTTCATATCCTGACATCTGGGTAGATTGGGTTTGGTGTCATGGGGTAGGTTAGGTTATTGACAATTCAAATTCTCAATTAAGGAGGCTTCCTCTGAGTGTTTGGTGATTGTTCAAATGCCATGAAATTTTCTGCAAGAATTTTCCCCACTTGAGAGATTTTGATTGTGAATTTTTATTTAATAAACAGACTGTTCTGTCTTTCTACAAACCTTTGCTCTGTGGTTGATATGGTAGATGGAAAGTCCGTTGCACCCATCTTGATAAACACTTTTCACGTACTTCTTTATTTTTAAAATGGAATCCATTATAGGGTAGTATTTCTTTAGACAAGGGGAGTGTAGGAAACTGCTGATTTAATCCTATTACTGGGGGTGGTGCTGTGGCACCTGGGGCTGGAGGCACGTTCCACACCACTTATCCCCTGTCAGGTGCTGCCACCCCTTGGTGGTTCTTCGCAAAGGGCTGTGTAGTCCGTTTGCCAGGTTTGTGCAATACTTTCCCTTTTCTCGGGTTAGGATACTCTTGGCCCTAGGCTATGCATCAAGCCACAGTTTAGCAAAACTGGCGTGAGTATACCTACTATTTGTTTAGCTAGAGCATGTGTTACAGGCCACGCCATTTGCCTGCGTGTTCAAACAGATCTGAACTCCCCTTAAGTCCTAATCACTCGGGTCGGCACCTTCCTAACCACTCCTCACAGGCATTTTGGACTGTATTAATTTTAGTTAAATGATTGGTGGTGCAAACAACAAAACAGTTCTGAGTCAGGGAATTTTACTTAATAATTTATGCCAATTAAGAACCTTTTAATTACAGATTCTGGTAGTGAGAAATAAAGAAACAGTGAAACAAACACTTAAGAGAAACACAGCACAGCTTTGCTCTGAACACCCAAGTAGAAGGGGGTGGGAAGGGTGTATACGTCCTACAGACTGCTCATCTTTTTACATGTTTAGGGCTTCCTGATGTTTTGGAAGACACTGCCAAAACATAGTTTACTTAAAAAGAACATGTAATGATCTGGCTAATATACTAAATCCCAGAATATGAGAGCACCGGAAACCCAGACTAGCTACTGCTGCTCCTAATTCTGTTTTATTGTTAGGTGGAGCCACATCCTGAATCTTATTCAAAACTGGTTGAGGAATTATGTTTTTCTTCCTGTGACAGACCTAGTTCTTACAAACACTACTTCCTGGCTAGGACCCTGTCCTTTTTTGTCTGGGACTTCTACCCCTGGAGTTGAGAAGCGTTTGGTAATTACATCCATGCCCTGTTATATTAATTGTTAATGGTTAAGATCTTGCTCAGCAATCAGTAGGTAATTGCCAAGTACCATCAGGATTCTTGACTGGCCACACCAGACTATCATATGGTGAATATCTCTTTTCTATTATACCCCATCAATGCTAGTTGTTGGATCAGTTCAGGCACAAGACAAATACTACTGGTAACCTGTATTATAGGACACACACTGGTTTGCTCTCAGAGATGGGGCAAGTTGGAGCAAACAGGTGTGAGCTTTCTTTTGGTTCCTATCAAGAAGCTCAGGTGGTGACCCAGTTTTCCATTTTCCCTAGCTGTCTACCCATGTCTGACCTCTGAGGTTGTCCATCGCAGGATAATCACAGTACCTAACAGGACCTGAAGTTTCACCATTCTGACATTTGGCAGAAATAATTTAGCCTTAACCATGGGCTATGTGATTGTTTTGCCATTTGCTCCTGTTACTGAGTGTTTGCTTCATTTAAGGGGCCTCTTCCTTCATATATGTCCTTATGAATCATAGAGATTTGGGCTCCAGCATCTAGTAAGAAGGCAGTGGAGAATTTGTCACTGACCAACACTTCCAGACTCAGATGGCAGCAGGCTGCTGGGATGGCTGCCAGCCCCGCAGTGGGGCCTGGCCAGCCCTGGTCCCTGAGGTCAGGGTGGGGACCTGGAGGAGTGGGGCTGAGGCAGCTGCAGGTTGGGGGTCCTAGCTATTTTGAACTGGCATGTTTTCTCCTGCTAATTGTTTGAGAGTAGCTATGGAAAGAACCTGCGGCTGCTTTAAGCCTTTATCTCAGCCTTCTGGCTTTCTGCCTTGTTGACAGCAGTCAGAAGTTGGTTTTTTGGCTTTCCTGTGGTGGTGGTGGGGCAGAGACAGGCTGGGGCTGGTAGTGTCAGACCCTTTGTGTGTTTGTATTACTCAGACTATAAGTGACGCTTGTGGACCATCATATAATGACAATATGGACAACACCTGCTGCAGGACTCCTGGCCAGCGAGTGTTGGCAGTCACAGCTGCCACGGTCGACAGCGCTGGAGGTCCAGGTTTTGGGGCAGCCTCTTCTACTATGGGATGGAGTCCAGTTGTGGTGGCAGCTTGCTACCATGGGTTATTCAGAGCAGTTTGTCGACCACTGACCTCTTTTTAGCAAGTCTAAGATGGCACATTTTTATATTGCCTTTTCCAATTTGCTAGCATTCTCCCAAAGGCATCCATCTTTACCTCCTCTGTCACTAGCGGGTGCGTTAGCATCCTGATGCACAGTTCAATAAAATATTCATGTGGACATAAGTTTCTCCAGATTTCATGGCAAATTGAGTCTGTAAATCAGTTAATTCTTGAGAATGGAAATCATAGGCAATAATAGTAGCAGGGGGCATCTGCTGTCCTGGCAGTGCGTCAGGCTCTCACTTGGTTCTACTCCCTGAACCTTGTCCCCCTCTGAGTCAAGGAGTGTATCACAGGGTGCTCAGGGGATGGGGGCTTGGGTATCATAGAGTGATCACGGGGTGGGGGATTGGGGGCTGGATCACACCATGTATTTATCTCAAACAATTTCATACATAGCAGTCACAACCTTGACTGGGCCTATTTTGTCAGTTTGCAACAGCTGTTGCCATCGCTGCAGAGGTTTTGCAATGATATGGGGTTGTAATTTACTTTCTCAGTACTTATTTTGTGCTTCCAGTTGACTATTTCTGGTATTATAGATTACATTGCTTTGGGTAAGCCATGTTCCTCAGCTAGATATTTTACCTTGTTTGCCTCTTAACCTGTCTACTGCTGTCCACAGGCAACTTCGAGTAACCAGTGTAATTCTGACTTGATTTTTCCACCTCTCACACTATGATCAGATTGGCATAGGGTCAATATAGCTTTCTTCTACCCATTTGATATCCCAGTATGGATTATCATATCTTTTCTTTATAAACTTTTGTCCCGTGAGGCTGTGGAGAGATGGAGACCAGCCCTGCTGTGGCATTGCTGGGACAGAGCTTGATGGCACTGGGAGGCTGAAATAGGGTCCTGGTGCAGGGGGAAGGGGTAGGAGCTGGAAGGTTGGGCAGGAATAGAGAGGCTCATCGGTGCTTTTACATCCCTGACAACTTTTCAACAAATTTCTGTTCCAGCTGTACAAGGTATATAGAAATCATACAACAGGGAAATGTGACCACACCAAAAAAGTGATCCAACCTTTCCCAGATGCCATAGAGCATATACCATGTCTTTGTGGGAAGGCTGAGGACAAGCAAATAAACCTTACGTTATGGTTGACACCATTTCAATGGGTGCTGATCACACTGAGGAGAACATTGCTTACAGAAGTTCAGATATGGCCCCTGGACACGCCCAGGGCACTCTTGCCATTTCCAGTCATGAGGACCCGCTCAGCATGTCTTTTGACTTTCCTGTGAACGTTGAACCTGGCCACGGAAGACGCTGGCCACTGAATTCGCCACAAGTGTGAGGCTGCTGGAGAGGATAGTCACACAGTCAAGGCCTGCAGGTGTTGTCTCTTTCAGCTTTGCAAGGCCCAGGAGACATCCGCTGTCAATGGGCAGCTGAGCTGCACAACACTATGGAGGATTTGTAGACGTGGATTTTTTGTTCCTGCCCGGATGTATTCCAAAATGTGGGCCTTGGAGACCGTCACAACCAGGCATAGATTAGTTTATCTGGTGTCTTCAGTGCCCAGATACTTACTCTAATTTGGCAGTATCACTTCAGTCTATTCTTGGTTCATCCCTGCATTTCCACCAGTTCTGTGGTTACCCCGGTAGACCAAATACAACTCACCTGGTTCAGGGGCCCACGGGCCGCTCACGAGTTTGCATAGGAAGCTTTTGGAGCAGGGACAGTTTTCTTTGCTACACAAAAGTATGCTTTTTCTAACAGGAAGACAAGAATCTAGCATTCATACTTTGTGACCACATGTGCTCAGCTCTCTGGTCCTCTCCCACAGTTTTAAAATCCAAATCCATAATATGGTGGGAAACTTGTGTGATTGTTCTGAAATGCAGAGCTATTAAGAAAGCTGTTCTCCACAGAGCTTAGCCATGGCCAATTTTGTTTAGGGCAAACTGGCCAAACACCTTAGGGCACCCAATAGGCACTACAAACCGTGCTTTTTTCTTTTGAAATTTGGTTATTGAGGGTGCTGCCCTCTCGTGTGCTGCTAGACTGTAGGTTCTGTGTGACTTGATTGCTGTTTACTGCACTTTGGGCAAGTCTCCACAGATGTATGAGCCCTTTTGTTTCTCCTTATTTCGTTTTGCAAAGGAAAGGATCAAAGGAAATGGCTGAGCAACCGAGCATGTTAGCCTGCTGTCCACCTACCTCCTTCTCCCTTCTGCCAGTATTTGCTGGCTATGGCAGATGAGTATAAAATTGCCCTTGTGCTTACTGAAAATTTCAGCCTTGAGAGCCATTTTGAAAGAGTTCTACTATATATAGACAAAAATACCCCTGTTCGTGTATGAATACTGAATACAGATTAAAACGTGTGTTAGAGAGCTGAATACTAGTAAATATTGGAAATTATTTACCCCTAAGGCAAAATAAAAACTTACTCCTGATACTTGATCGAACAGTATCTCAGAAAGCAACAGTATTGCATTGGAAGTGACAAACCTGGTTAATTACTACTTTCTGACATCTAAAACTGAATTATAAGAGTCCTGCTATAAAATGTGTTTTGAACTGCCATAACATCACTTTTTAATTAATAACTTACAATTCAGTAAACTACAAGGTACATTACACTTCAAGCAGCTAAATAAACTCACAAAGCAGTCAGGGTGTTCTTACTGATTTGCTAAAAGTAAATCCTGAATGTAAAGTCTTAGATGTTTACCTAAAATAAGGTACTTGAAGGCATAAACATATATCCTTGTGAGCTTAACAATAGGGGATTTTTAAGAATGCCTAAGAGTGTCTGGATTTTTACTGGACATCATTACAACTATTTGAATGACCCTCACAAAATAGAAATACTTCTATTTGTTTGTACTACATGAAAAGGCACACACAAAGAAACATTAGCTAAAGTGCTAACTGAAGTGCTTAAAAGCTATGTGTTTAAGATAAGAGAGCTAGTGTGATAGGACATGTGTGTATAGTTGACCATTCTAGAAGAATGTTAATTGTTTCATTTCTTCTTGGTCCACCTACTTTCAAGTCTACTTTGTCCCATTAATATTTCTGCCACCAGATGTGGAGATGTTCTTCACAGAGTGGAAAACTTTTTCTTCCTCTTTTTGATCGAAACGAAGGCTATGTGTGAATCACCTTTTCAAGGTAAATGGGGCGCTCTCAAAGGAATTAGTATTATTTTCACTATGATTTGGAGAAATGCAGAGCATGCTATGAATTCTAATGTATGCATGTAGAGGCGTCCAGTGATCCTGCTTCCTTCCTATTCCAAGATGTACAGAGGCCAAACTCAGCTGAGTTTCTACAGTTTTGAACAAAACTAAACCCTCTCATTTCAAAATGATAACAAAACGGAGGAGCTGATTTGATGCTTCTTAGATGACTTTTCTATTTTAAAAATTCAAATCACAGAACAGTCTCATATAACTGCTGTGGAAATCGATTGAATTAACTAAAATGAGACTTTTAGTTCTTTAGTTCTGCTCTTCATTATCTGAATTTTGTTCTGTTTAATGCAGTAGGTGGCCGGATAGGCTGTCTCCCTGCTTTTATATATGCGCACATGTGTGTGTATCACAGTATCACAGTATCGTCAGGGTTGGAAGGGACCTCTGGAGATCATCTAAGTCCAACCCCCCTGCCACAGCAGGGACACCTAGAGCACATTGCTCAGGACGGCATCCAGGCGGGTTTTGAACGTCTCCAGTGTGGGAGACTCCACAACCTCCCTGGGCAGCCTGTTCCAGTGCTCTGCCACCCTCAGAGTAAAGAAGTTCCTCCTCATGTTAAGATGGAACTTCCTGTGCTCCAGTTTGTGCCTGTTACCTCTAGTCCTATTACTGGGCACCCCTGAAAAAAGGCTATTCTCATCTACCTGGCGCCCTCCCCTTAAGTACTTAGAAGTATTGATAAGATCCCCCTGAGTCTTCTTTTTTCTAGACTAAAAAGCCCCAAGTCCCTCAGCCTTTCTTCATAAGAAAGATGCTCCAGTCCCCTAATCATCTTTGTAGCTCTTTGCTGGACCCTCTCCAGCAGTTCCCTGTCCTTCTTGAACCGGGGAGCCCAGAACTGGACACAGTACTCCAGATGTGGCCTCACCAGGGCAGAGTAGAGGGGGAGGATGACCTCCCTCAACCTGCTGGCCACACTCTTCTTGATACACCCCAGGATGCCATTGGCCACCAGGGCACATTGCTGGCTCATGGTCATCCTGTTGTCCACCAGGACTCCCAGGTCCCTTTCCACAGAGCTGCTCTCCAGGAGGTCAGCCCCCAACCTGTACTGATGCATGGGGTTATTCCTCCCCAGATGCAGTACCCTACACTTGCCTTTATTGAACCTCATCAGGTTTTTTTCTGCTCAACTCTCCAGCCTGTCCAGGTCACGCTGTATAGCTGCACAGCCTTCCAGCGTGTCACCCCTCCCAGTTTTGTGTCATCAGCAAACTTGCTGATGGTACACTCTATCCCTTCATCCAGGTCATTGATGAATATATTGAACAAGACTGGACCCAGTATTGACCCCTGAGGGACACCACTAGTTACTGGCCTCCAACTGGACTCTGCACCACTGACCACAACCCTCTGAGCTCTATCTGTCAGCCACTGTTCAATCCACCCCACTGTCCATTCATCCAACCCACACTTCCTAAACTTGCCTGTGAGGATGATGTGGGAGACAGTGTCGAAAGCCTTGCTGAAGTCAAGGTAGACAACATCCACTGCCCTCCCCTCATCCACCCATCCAGTCACGCCATCATAGAAGGCTATCAGATTAGTCAGACATGACTTCCCCTTCATGAAACCATGTTCACTACTTCTGAGAACCTTCTTTTCCTCCAGATGCTTGAAGATGACCCCCAGAACGAGCTGTTCCATCATCTTTCCAGGGATGGAGGTGAGGCTGACCGGCCTGTAGTTTCCTGGGTCATCCTTCTTGCCCTTTTTAAAGACTGGAGTGACATTGGCTTTCCTCCAGTCCTCAGGCACTTCCCCTGTTCTCCAGGACTTTTCAAAGATGATGGAGAGCGGCCCAGCAATGAGTTCCGCCAGCTCCCTCAGCACACGCGGGTGCATCCCATCAGGCCCCATGGACTTGTGGGTGTCCAGTTTACTTAATTGTTCTCTAACTTGTTCCTCTTCAACCAAGGGAAAGTTTTCCTTTCTCCAGACTTTCTCTGTTACTTGCAAAGTCTGGGACTCCCGAGATATGTATGTATACACACAACACATGAAGAGACACATGTGTGTCTATGGGGACACAACAAAGAATGTCAGATGATAGCTTTTTAGCTGTGAATGGCCCTCATTTCCTATGTGCCATTACTGTTTCAGCTGTATTTTCTTGTACAAATGTGTGCCGTTTTGGCTAACAATAGATTATAAGAGGACCTTTGATTTCCAGGAAAATAAAATCCACAGTCATATGGAAAGCTGGCTTCTACAGTTTTTTGACCTACAGTATGGCAGTCAAGATTATTTTAGAAGTGCAGCTGGTGAATTGCAGTAATACTTCTGGTTCACTCCTGCAAGAGTCAGGAACTATTTCTGTGTCTTTATTGTGTTTCTTCATACATCCAGTCATTCACGTACCTCACGTATCCCAGGCTCGATTCTTTTCAGCATATTGTGCACGTAGTCTAAACAAGAATGAATGTTTCTTGTTGGTATGGGGAGCCACATTTATTCTTGAAAACGATGAGTAAAACCCACAAAGCAGAAGTACACATTTCAAGCTCCTTTATGAGTGAATGAATAACCTTTTGATCCTAGCAGAAAAGGTAAAAAAATCTCATAAAATTTATAAAGGACTGAACATTGGCTTTATGCCACAAAAAATATGAGCTCAGTATTTGATATCTGTAGGGGTACTTATTTCAGAATACGTGTGAATGTTTTAATGATTAGCTTCTACCTTTTGTCAAAGTGGACTTTCATCTTTCAGTTGGTAACAGCAACATGTTGTTTGATTCCCAGACATCAATAGCTAGATTCCTTTACATTTTGTAAAGGTATTTTCATTTTTCTGTATTTATGTCGGATTTAAATTTTTCAAGTGCCTGCACACTTCTTACTACAAATATATTTATTTCTTACAAATGACCCTTTAAAGAGGATGTATGATGTAATGGACAGGAAAGAACATTAGTCTATTTTAACTCTGTGAAACAGTAGCACTTGCTTCTCTATAAATTTGCAGTCCATATTAAGATTTTGGAAAACCTTAAGAAACTCAGCATGTCCTTCTGTGTTTCTGTAAAATCAGATTAGTAAAGTCACAGCTCAGAAGTTCCTACAATAACAAAACAGATCAGAAAACTCAAAATTACAGCTTTCTGACATTATAGGTCACAGGCTCTAAAAAATGTTGTGCTGACATTCTTATTTCTCACAAAATGATTTTGTCAAAGTTACATTTATGTACTTCCCTGTCAATTAACACAAATGATAGCTTGCAACACCATTGAAAAAGAGAGACAAGTCTATTCTGCATGAGGAGAGAAGGAGAAACTGAAAGAAAAAATATTAAAAGAACCAAAATTTCATGTTTTCTCGGGCCATATTAGTAACAAAATTTCTAATAATGTTTTAAAAGAATACCATCTTGTGTGGGGGTGGCAAATAAACAGAGCCTTGCAGGACATGCATTTCATATTCACCTGTTCAACACTTTCTGCACTGTCTTGGCAGAGTTATCTATGCCCCAGGTCCCGGGTGGGACTTGGGAGACCTGGATTCCAGCTCTGATCCAGTCACTGATCACATTAACTAAACTTGGGCAAATTATTAGTTTTCCCAACTGTAAAAACATGATAATGCTATCTGCCTTGTAAAGCACTTTGAGATATGTAGCTGAGGAAAAACAATAAGCCAGCAGGTGTGGTTACATTTGTTGAATTACTGATTTAAGCTATGTTTTTTCCAAACTGAGACCATACCCACTGTTGAAAATTTAAAGTGGTGATGCACACACGTAAATTTTAGTGGATTCAGTCTGTAAAACAGGATTAGCACACTCTGTGTGGTACTCCCTAGGGCAGAAGAACATTTTAAGAGTCAACTAAATTGGGTGAAAGCTGAGGTTCTGCAGAAGATGCCAAACACGTCAGTCCTAGCTCAAAAAAAAACCCTGCTGTAGGCACCCTATAACACAAAAGCGTAAATGTTTACTTAGAGAGAAGCACAGAAACCTGACTATGTTATTCCTTTTCTCCCCGTTGCTCGCTCTTTTGTGCTCTCTCTCAAAAGCGCCTGCAGGCAGAAATACCTCCCGGCTGTAACCTTGACGAATCTCCTCGGCCATCCAGAACCGGCATTCAGGCAGGAGGTTTCGGAGGAAACTGCTATTGCAGAAAGAGGTGGTGATTTCCTTCGCTGTGAAGCTATTTTTAGCCTGTGCTGTAGCCCACCATCAGGAGATGCTGCTGCCCTTTCAAGAGAAGCATGAGATCTGGTTAACAAGTCCCTTAGCATTTTTCTGGACGCAGTGGTGCTGACCCTGTGCCGAATTCCTCATGGACAGTTGTGGTTTATATGCCTGATTTTTTTTTCAATACCCTTTGACATTGTTCATTCTACTCACGGACCGGGGTGCCCCACACGTCGGGAGTGCTGATGATACTCCTGTACTACAGGCTTCGATGTGGAATCAAAGAAACATTTTTAACCAGGGACACAAAAACGATTATACAGTAAAATCTTCCCATTATGAGGATTTTGTCTATTAACATACCTAACTCCTAGAATATTTTCTGTTCCTTTTTTTTTTTTTTTTTTAACATATATACTTTCTCCCCCGAGTGACCACTACACAAAGACTAAACCTGGGAAGAACCCAAGTAACCAACTGGTATGCTTGAACTACAGCACAGCTGAGACGCATTGCTGATGGCATTCCCCAGTTAGGTACAGAATTACAGGACCACAGTATGGCTGCAGCCTTTCTGTATTATACAGGACTCCCTGTCCAGCCTCTTCTGTTGTTGGAGAACTATTAGAAGTAAAGGGTAAAATTAACCACTGTAAATAGTTAGCAAGATGTGGCCCTGGGGACGGAACAGGAGGATACCATCAGTTAGCTAAAATAAGGGAATATCGAGATAAGATCAATGGGAACAGGACTGCTACCAAAGAAGAAGTCTATGAATATGAATATATGAAGAATAATATGAATATGAAGAACTATGAGTGAACTATCCTAATTAACACAGTAAAAAACCCGCCCTCGTGTCGGGAAAGCCCCCTCCTCACCGAGTGTGGCTAGTAAAAAGAGAGGATGCTGTGATTTTACTAAGTAGAGACGAGGCACAGTAAGAACCAATGGGAACGAGGACGGCTAAGCCTAACTAGAAAGTACTGATGACTGTTGCTTAGCTGTTGCTCGAAAATGTATAAACTCTTACCGTGTGCCAACCCGAGGTGTGCTAGCTTTGTGGATGAACCACCTAGCACTCGTCTCTGCCCAAAGAGGAAATAAGTATCTTCCCTCTGTGTGTGTATCGGCTCCTTGCACACCTTGTTAAAGGAACCCAGATTTCAGACAACACTGTTACTTAAGTAGGAAGAGCCAATTTTCTCAAATATCTAGAATTGATTAGAATAAATTTTCTCATAACAGACTAGCACGTAACAATCTAGTGATTTTTAGCACTGCTTGATAAACTTATTTACTATCCCCACATGATGCTTTACACAGAGACAATATTTGCGCTATTACCAAGCTAATCTCTCTGCTCTGAGAGTTACGAAGACCACAGCTTATCAGTTTGTAACAATATTTTAATGAATATTTAGTAAATAAAGATATAGCCTGTGCACTTCAGTGCCATAACAATATTACTGCATTCATGATCTGAGGGCATTTACATCCCTACCTCAGTCTTCAAACAACTCCCCTTTTAATAAGATTTTTTTTTTTTTAAGCCTTGGTGGGCATTTGGGCACCAAAATTTCATCCAGTGTAAGTAAGAGCTGGCTGTGTTAAGTCTTTGAAGTAAATATAGGTCTATCAGGAGTGGAGTCTTGCAGGAACAGCCTAGAAGTTATAGGAAGAAGACAAAAAGAGGCACTGGAAACACTAACATGTTTCTCGTTTACAAAAAGCCCAAGGGCATGGTAGGTGCCTCCCAGCACCATGCAGCACAATCTTGCTTTACAGTCTTTGTCACCTGGCTGTACAGTCTTTAGCGCTAGCTTGCAGAGTTGAGTGAAGTGGCAATCAGTCGATGATTATTGCACACAAAACCAGGGCAAGAAAGTGGGGAAACACATGTTATATGAACAAGACCATCAGTTGCATAGATAGCCTGTGTTTAACCAGATGATTCCCATAAACACAGAAAATTGTCTGTAAATGGGAGGAAGAGTCTTTCCTTCATTGTCTGCCATTCAAAATCATAACCACTGGAGTCACAACGGTGGTGAATTACACGACAGGAGTGCCGGGTATCTCTAGCTTTGCACAGCTATGGAATCTGGCACAGGCATGAATATGGACACCGAAGCTAGTGGTCAGCTAATTTGGGGGATATGCATAGAACCTAAACACAGGCCCCTAACTCAGGTCTGTTAATTCAGAAGGCTTTAATTTTCACAGGCTTACAAGAGGAGTGAGCAGGGCTAGAGAGGAGTTTTCCCAGAAGTTTACATTTAGGCCATTTTACACCTAATCCAGAAGTCTATTGTTTTCAATCTCGTGTCCTATCAATAGTGTTATTCTCACACCAGGAACTCTGGTTTAGCTGCACTGAATCACACTGTAACCAGCTGACATTCACACTGCTATGAAATTGGAATTGGGTCCTGTAAGACATTTTCCTGCATTTAAAAAAAAAAAAATCCCAAGCAATCCTACAATTTACAGTGCAAATATCTACGATCAGACTATGCTACACCTCAGCAGAGTCCAGAAAAATTCATAACTGAGGAAATAGTAATGATTTAAGGTATGTTATGTCTGAAATGAGATTAGCACAGGAGGTCTGGGCAGAATTTTGGACTGGAAACTTAATGATTCCAGTTCAGAACTGCATTAAATTAGATTATCTGTGTTTCCTTGTCACCCATTTTGTGTGTTTTACACAGATATATCCACAAAAAAAAAGAAGAAGGTATAAAAAAAAATCAGTTCTAATGCCATCAGGCCAAATCACCTAGATCTTACAGTAACAAGATCTCTGTGACCTTTTGGAAGGGTGCTGCTGTCTCCCCCATAGTGAATCCTCTAAAAGTTTTCAATTTTTGTACCTAAGGTTTCCAAGGACTTCCAACTTTTCTAGCACTGGAACAGACTGAACGGGCAGAGCACAGTGGTAGCCTCAGAGACGCAGTAAACTTTATCTCAAGAAATGGCATAGTGTGGTCATTTTCTCTGTTTCTATAAAGGAACCGGGGAGACTGAACTGGATGTATGTCAAAATTGTTACTCATTCTGATAAAGAAGCAAGAATCAATGTGACGTTAAGTCAGAGCTTGGCCTGAATAGGAGTTTCAAATAGAAGGCGTTTGAAAACAAAAACAAGAGAGAACATCATAATGATAAAAACAGCTCAGTAGGTCTGAAAAGGTCATAGATTTTTGCCTTTAAAAATCCAGAACAGCATAATAATATTAAACAGAGTTTTTTTGCAGAGTCAATGCCCCATTTTTAGAATGTGGTTAGTTTACGCTTTTCTCTGATCCATGGTTTCATAATTACTTTGGAATCACACAACATCATACATATGTGGCCTTTATATTTACATGTTCCATTTGCAATCAAGAAGAGCTACAGACTGAAAATTTTAAACAGAGGCTTATAGGATCCTCAAGTACAGCGTGGTAGACATTGGGGCAGAAAAAAATACAACAAAACAGATCAACAACAAGCCATGAACTTTTTTGTCCTTTTTTGAGTCTTGTTCTCACAAGAAGGTATAATAGTAGGGCAGAACAGAGGGATGAAGCCTCCAAGCTGGCAATCTTCACATGAAGGCAGACAACTTTGTCATTAATTAATTAGTTCTCCTGCAGCATTATGCAACATAACTTTTCACACCATCCTCAGCAAAGTTTTAACTGACAAATGAAAAGACCTTTCTATGGCTAAACACAGGCACTAAACACACTGTTTTCGTTTAGCATTGATTCAATCGCCAAGGATAAACATTTTGCATTTTCATGACTGATTTTCTTGGCAACTTCTCAAGGCTGTTGTTGAGAAAGCGATAGTTACATTACTGGAAATACCCTGCACAGGTTGCTGTAGGAAGATCTTTTGCATCACACCTGTCCATTCTGGGAACTTTTTGACATGCAAAAAAAATTATATATATATTTTTTTAAATAAAGGAAAGTCTAATTCCACTCCTTCTGTAGGCAATAGGAGTACTCAAGTTAAGGCATTTAACCATTTATATCTGACTGTAAAGGTAAAGGTTGTCACTCATGTCAAATATCAGAAGCCCAATTGCTTGGGTATATTCCCCTCTGGGGCCAACTGGCGAATATTACAGAAAACAACAAATTCTGTGAAAGGAGCAGAGATTAAAGTGAGAGTGGGGAAGTGCTTCACTGTTAAAAAGATCTTTATTGTCACTTGCAAGGCTTTAAATGTTTTTGAAACTGCATTCTTCAGCAGTAGTAAACCTCTTCTTGGTTTAACCTTATCTTGTTGCTATTTATTTTTTTGTATTAAAACAACTGTCTCATCAGGATCAAGGTCCCTTTCAACACATACTTCAGTAATATTTTTGGCTTATTTCTTCACATGCATAACTGCTGTTAAATTACAGCACTTAAAATTACCCTGAAATGCAACAAAACATAAGTCAGGGTAAGGTAGCTGGGTGCAAAGAAGAGAAATGAGAATTTGTATATATCACATATGTAACCCATAGACAGTTTCAATGGGAAAATCAGAATTCAGCCTTGACAATTTCTGAAGTTTTTAGAAGCAACTGACAACAGAGGATGTCTGCAGGCAGAAACAGAGGGGTCTTTACTTCAGTCAAGGTTTTAGTGATAAAGTGAAAAACATTAATTAAAACTACATGGATGTCCAACATACCATCAATTATTCAACATATTTTCAGAGAATGGCAAATGACTGGTCTCTAAAAGGGGAAAAATCTCAAGATTTACAGGACAGTGGGGACAGGAGAATGGAAAATATGAATACTGCTCAATTCACTAAAATTAAGATCAAATATCTAGCTTTCCCACGGTATTCCCTATATTCTTACAGATGACACCAAGAAGTACACTCCGTAAGAATTTGTTCAATAATAGAGCCATGAAAAAATATGAAGCGAGGGAATAGTTTCTGAAAATCCAGGGACAGTGAATTTCTGCATCTCACAAGAGTGAGGAAAGGTCACCAGCAGGTTACTTTGAGGGCTACTTGTATAAGCATTATATATATAATGCATATAAAAATGCTTGTGTGCTAGTATGGTTAAGTACATCTAGAGGCTTGAGAAAGACTTGGACTGCCCTCTATCCCCAGGGGCATTTAGACAGACCAGTCTGCTTGGAGCAGCACCTTGTAATCCCGTCTTTAGAAAACAGATATTCAGCAGGGAAAAAAGCCAGTCTAGACGATATGTCAGTGAGAGAAAGAAAGGCTCTAAACTCGTAGGACCTTGCCACTGTAGGAAGCCTTGCAGGATATCCACATCCTTACACTGAAAAGGGTTAAGAAAAGGAGAACAAAATGTTCTTTCTCCCCAGGAAGCATGAAACTTACAGAGAAACATTAAAGACATTTTAAGAAGTCCTTGCAACTCTAGTTCTTCAGTCCCTAAACTATGCTACCACTGATCGATACCTAAATATATAACTAATATATAGATAAAGTACAGCGGCTCATCAAGACTTTCTTCGAGAAATCTCCTTTCACCCTAAAGGCTCAATGACTGTGACAACTGCCTCCCCAGCAGCAGGAACCCCATTGCACAGAGCCCCAGCCCCGAGGCTGGCACCAGCCCGTGCCCCCTGCCCGATGCAGGCAGCACACAGGGCTGCATGTCTCCCTGCTGCCCCCCAAAAGGGAGGGATGGGGCGCCGTCACCCGCACGCACTCGGTAGGGCGGGTTAACGGGACAGACTGCACTGAATAGCGCTGGCTTTTTGTCTTTTTTCTAGGGTAGGCAGAAATCATTTTGCTGACACCCTGATTTCCAAGGGTCACCAATCTTGTATTACATTTGCACTATTACCTGTAAAGTGGGAGACCCTGAAATTGATCAGGGTAGTCTCCTGTAGCAGATGGGTTTCCTCCCCACCACCTGGCTAGCAGGTTTGGCTGAAAAGAGTTTCACCCCCCTCAGGGATAAGAAATAGAAAAGATAGCATAGGAGAATGGGAAGGGAGGTTGGGCTTCTGCGTGCTAGGCACCTTCCCTAACCCCAGCCCTTTCTCGACATCCTGATTTCCACCACTCAGGGCAACTTGCCACCAGCTCTTCAACCATGTCCTCACCAATGGCCAGGCCAATAAGCTGTACCTGGTTCCAATGACTCAGATAACTGTTTCCAATTTCAGGGACCTGAGTTCCTGAGTTCCTGCCTTTCTTTTCTCCTCCACCATACCTTCCCACGCTTGAGGGGAAAGCTTGACACGCTTGAGGGGAGGGATGCCATCCAGAGGGACCTGGACAGGCTGGAGAGGTGGGCCCAAGCCAACTTCATGCAGTTCAACAAGGCCAAGTGCAAGGTCCTACATCTGGGTCGGGGCAATCCCAAGCACAAATACAGGCTCGGCGGAGAATGGCTGGAGAGCAGCCCTGTGCAGAAGGACCTGGGGGTGATGATTGATGAGAAGCTCGACATGAGCAAGCAATGTGCGATCGCAGCCCAGAAGGCCAACCGTATCCTGGGCTGCATCAAAAGAAGTGTGGCCAGCAGGTCAAGGGAGGTGATTCTGCCCCTCTACTCCGCTCTCGTGAGACCCCACCTGGAGTACTGCATCCAGCTGTGGAGTCCCCAACATAAGAAGGACATGGACCTGCTGGAGCGCGTCCAGAGGAGAGCCACGAGGATGATCAGAGGGATGGAGCACCTCTCCTATGAGGAGAGGCTGAGAGAGTTGGGGCTGTTCAGCCTGGAGAAGAGAAGGCTCCGGGGAGATCTTATTGCGGCCTTCCAATACCTAAAGGGGGCCTACAGGAGAGCTGGGGAAGGACTTTTTACTAGGGCATGTAGTGATAGGACAAGGGGGAACGGCTTTAAGCTGGAAGAGGGCAGGTTTAGATTAAACATTAGGAAGAAGTTTTTCACTTTAAGGGTGGTGAGGCACTGGAACAGGTTGCCCAGAGAGGTTGTTGAAGCCCCATCCCTGGAGGTGTTCAAGGCCAGGCTGGACGTGGCCTTGGGCAACCTGGTCTAGTGAGAGGTATCCCTGCCTGTGGCAGGGGGGTTGGAACTCGATGATCTTCAAGGTCCCTTCCAACCTAAACCATTCTATGATTCTATGATTCTATGATTCCCCCTTGAGCTAGCATCTTCTAGATCTTCTTGCTCCAGTACCTCTGCTTGGAGATGACTCCACTTTTGGGTGACCCCTCAGCCGTGCCAGGCTATCTCCTGGATGCTCTGTTGCTCACTGAAAATGACCTCAAGCTGTAACTGTTCCAATCCACTCTTCTCCTGCCTCTGACCTCACTGGGAAAGGCAAACACCTGGTTTGCTTGCCTTTAAAGCTCACGCCAGCACCACAATCAGCTGTGGGTGCCAGGGGAAGGTGGAGTTGGTGAGAAAATAAAAAAGCTTAGGGAGGAGAATAGTCCTACAGATGTAATTGACTAAGGCTATAAAGAGTCTTTTCACAATAAATGTCTGTGTCTTGGTTTGAGTGACACAGGACTGATTTCTCATCTAATACTTGGGATGTCTGCACTTTTAGAGGACTGTAGTGTCTGAATTTGTGAAAATATTTACTTATATATATAGTGTATGTATATATATATAAAATATATATTATATATATATTATACTATAGTATGTGTGTTTCAAGGTGTTTTCGAGCTTGCCAGATGCAGGGATGAGGAGGAGCAAGACCTGAGCACTTGACCCAAGCTGGCCCACGGGATTACTTCATACCATGAATATCACAGCCAATATAAATTAGAAAGTTTGCTGTGAAGTTTGCTCTCTCCCTTGATGGCTGCCATCCTGAGAACTTCTTGCCCCAGTGCTGGACCCGTGAGGCCTTCCCTCCTCCTGAAGCTGTAGCGCTCGCAGTGTCCGACATTTGCTGTCCACTGCTGGGAGTGCACAGCACTACTGACAGAATGGGCTGAGTATAATCCTTGCATATTTTCTATTGGTATCGGGATCAATATTGGTTCTTTAGTGCTACTAATGTTAATCATCTAATCTTACTCCATTAAATCTATTTACACTTCAACTCCTGGGTTTCCTTGTTTTTCCTGATTCCCTTCCCCGGGTGGGGAGGGGCCATCTGGTGACAGAATGATTGTCTAAATGACAATAAATTGTTATGGGTTTCTCAAACCATAACAGTCTGCCTTACTTTATTTTCTTAAACAAAGACCAAAAGCAGAATGAAGTGTATCAAATACAAGTACTGAATGTTTCGTACAGCTTATAGGCAAAGAGAGCTTCACCCCTCCTAAACTGCTGTGCCATCGCCCACTCTTCCTTCCAGACCCTCGGTTCCTCGGGCTGTGTGGTGTGGGCTGCCGCAGCTAACGCTTCACACATCTCCTGGCGTCCGCAGAGGCTCAGTGCTTCAGCCTGGGCTTTCACGTCCCACGTTCACCCTGACAGTGTACAGCTTTGCTCTGTTAGGTGCATTGTATGAAGGACTCTGTGGGCCGTGCCAGGACCCTGCAAACACCCTGTGGCCCCTGCTCAGGGCAGACGGGCTGCAGCCAGAATGACAATAAGGGGCAAAACTCTCCTTATCTCCTACTACATCTGGCTCCTGATTAATTTTTTGCTACTTGCTAACATGCACTGCGACACTAGAGGCTGCCAATACCATTTGCAACCAATATTCACAATTAGGCCAGGTAAAAAATTACTAACGGGGTTGTTGCCGAGTGCCCTACTGTTAGACAGCTAGGTTTTGATCCGCGGTGCTGCCCTTGGACCATTGTCAGTTGTTCTCAGGGAGAACAGACAGATTTTTTACTTCTTTCTTTTAAACACAGAGCTTTTAGGACGTTCTGAGCTGCTGGTAGGGTCAGATGTGGAAGTGAGTCCCATCGTTACAGACTGTCTCCTCGGCGCAGGGGGTGTGGAGCTAGCAGCCGCCACCGCAATAACCATGGCACAGCTAGTGCATTTAGATTTGCAGTTGTCAGTAATAATAATTAGTATTACTATTTTCATTATTATTCTTTCTTCTGTGCCCGTGCCATGTTATGCACATACCCACTTTTCTACTCAGTGCATGTCTTGTTAATAAAATGCCCACCATTTCCTCTAGTGGGGAGAGGCTCAGTATGACTACAGTTCTCCCTCCTCCTTTTACTCAAAACATTTCCCTTCCTGTCTTTCATTTGAAATGTCAACATTATAAACTACTTTGCAATAACGGGCAGAACAAGAAAGTGTAGTGATTTGCTGCATGGGGCTAATGGATGCTGTCAGCCAATCCATCAGTTTATAAAAATCATACACATTTGAAACCGTTGGATATGCCAGCTGAATGCCAAACTCAACCTGCACTCCACTGGTTTTATTCTATTTTTTTGATTTTCAGCAAAATGAATAGCCTACTGTCTTGTAATTGCTCTTTCATCAGACGTCTATTTTCCTGTTGCTATGACTGCTTGGATCAAAATATAGAATTGAATGCCGAGACCCACAACCTTCCCAGCAGCCTTCCTGTGAGTGAGGTACAATGCTCAAATCTCCTTGACATTTAGGAGCTGAGTAACATGTTGCATAAAGTCTGTGCCAAGCATAACCAAGGTCTTCATTTTCTGCAGGCATAAATATTCCACTTGGCACATATCAGAGCTGCCCTGTTGGAGGGAAATGGTTAGGTGGTAGCATTGAGGAGAGCTGTTTTACACGACTTCTTCCCAAACTTTTATTTTACTTCCCTTCCTACTCAGAGTTTGATCTCTTGGATACAGGGTAACAGTATTCTGTGGCTGGCTAGTACAAAATCTCCATGTGAATACATTCCTACACCAAGTACACTAAATTCACGTATGTCCCAGCTCTTCCTGTTTGTAATCTGTTGGGGTCACAGAGCTGGATTTGTTTTTGGAGCATTATGCTGAAATTCACAATATTAAGCTGAATTATTCTTCTCATTTGCAATAAGCATATGATTCACTAAGGTACAGTTCTGGATTGTTCCTCATTTCAAATGAGCTGTTCAGAACAGTGCCCCAGTAAAATCCCTGGACAACGTTTATATTTTCCTTTATTACAATAGCTTTTAGATTTAAGAGTGTGCTATTGAATATAATAACGAATTTAACAAACTTCATGAATTTAAAAAACTGAAGGAGGTTAATTTTAAAAACAGCTTAGAAAAAGCCAGTAGGAAACAGCCTTCTATGAGGTGAAACAAACAAAAAAACTTCTAAGACAGTCAAACTCAAAACCTTTTTCCTTTCATTCCAGATGGAGAAACCCCCCCCCACAGTTACAATACTGTGAAAAGGAAAGAGTAGATCACCAGCTAGCAACACAATTTGGAAAACCAAAAGGCCACAAAACGTATATTAAAGGTTAAAAAAGAAAAAAATTACTGTAATGTCTGCTGTTTTGAATATAGTCAAATATTTTTCAGAGCTAACTTTGAGAGACTGTTTTGTTCTGTGACATATTTATATATGCAGTTTCTTTTACCTAAACTATACTGTATCTAACTCTGATCGAAGCAGTTATTCCCCTTCAGAACAGCATCCTACTCTATCTTCACAGCATCGGATGATAGCTGGCAGGTGCCACTCTACTACACCAAGCTCAGACTGTATCATATTGTAGCACATAAAAACTCTTTCAGATAGTGGATATATTGGATGGTGCAAATGACTAATTATGACAGAACAATACTTAAAAATGTGGAAATAACTAGAAAGAAGTCACCTTCAGAAACTGTTAAAATGCAACTGTAGAAGGACACTATAATAAATGACAGCAATATTTTGTCATGGATTTGGGACAAAAAGAGATTGTAATTTCAATTTTCAGATTGTTTCCAACGATTGATTTTTATTTTACTTGGGATTAATACAGCAGGACAGAATTTCTGTCATAATTACAGAAATACTAAGATGAAATATGAACCACTCCCATAAAATGGCAAACCTGTAGGCGTTCTGAAATGTATCCACAATGTTGATGTAGGAGCCAAGAAGTGGTGCGGTGTCTCTTCTTTCTCAGGAGCAGGAGCTGAACTCTGCATCACTCAGAAAGATCACATAGTAAATTTACTGGGTTGTAGAAGGTTGCTAACTTCACCTGTTTAGCTGCTGCTAACGTGAGCTACTAGCATACCCATTTTCTTCTTTTCAGACAGAAAATGCCTAGTTGCAGGGAAGGACAGATGCTTTTCAACATTACGTAGAACAAACCATTCACTTCAATATTTTACAGAAGAACTGAGTGCAGTGCCTGTCTTCAAAAGTGCCCTCACAGACACAAAGCACATATAATGACACACACAAAGCACATGTGATGCTCTTTTTGCACCTAGTTAAGCACAATTTTTCCTACACAACTGAAGAATTTATATTGTTATTCAAACGTAAATGTAATTTAATTCATTGTGGTTTGAAAGGGGTTAGCTAGGCCTAACACCTATTGCCTTTGCAAAGGAGAGCATTTGGCCAAGGTTTCCCACAATTTTACTTTGGTGCACTGAGCTAACTGATCCTCTCAAATGCCTCTGAACATCCACGTGCAGACATGGCACAAATAGGTAAAGCAGGTGGCAAAACAGTTGCACCACTTAGGGGAAAAAAAAAAAAAGGACAAAAGTCCAACTGCATTATGAACAATGCAGTTCATAATCAGCTTTTCATGGATTTTAAAAACACCCAGGAAATACACTTTGTGGGCATATGAAGTTGCAAGACTAGGCTCCAGCTTTTGTTTTTTAATACCGACCTCTTCCTGCTGGACTCCTCACTGCTGATCCCTCGTGATGACAAACAAGCCCTTTGCTTTGGCCAAGGTTCTCTCAGTATATTTTTCAAGGGAAGTCAGATGACTTTTTTTTGATGTTGTGATATTGTTTTATTTGCTTTTCTAGGGAAGTCAGCATTTAGGTGCACATCTTGTGTGCAGAGCTACAGTTTGCTGGGTGGAAAGTGCAACTCACACTGTTTGGTAGGGGAATACAAAGTCCAGGAGACACTAGGACAAGAGGTACCTATTCGTAGGCATTTCCTCCTGTGATTTGTACACTGAACTTTTAACTTCTCAACACAGTATGAACAATGCAGACTGCTTCTGTCTGAGTTCAAGATGGCTTATCTTCAAATATTCTTTTTTTTTTTTTTTCTTCTCTTGTGTTCAGCTAACATACCACTGTATGCTGGAGAAGGCTGCTGCCCACCCTGCTGCGGTAACTCTGACCTGGCAGACAGCCCAGATTGCTCTGACTGCAGCAAAAAAACCCCAAGGTAGAACCATGCTGAAGAGCAGTACTGGCATTTAAGGGCTTTGTGACTAAATGGGCTGATATTTAAAGACGAAAAGCAGAAAACAGCAAAAGCGTGCTGCTGAGCTACAGGCACAAAGTGTGTTGCTACTGCTCTGTTACCAGCACAGGCAAGGCTTTAGTCGAGTTAACAGCAGGGAGATGCCACCTTCTCTCACTTACAAACATGGTTTTAAATGTCCATGCTTTTCAAAAAGCAGTTGATCGAGAACTACTTATTTCAATAGACACCAATCTGTATCATCACGTCAAAACCACCTCATTGACTTTGAAATAGCTGCAGCATCTTACACACAGAAGATCTGTGGAGTGAAGAAATGTGCTTATTAAACCAAACTGATAGAATTGGGAAAAGCAGGATCAGGCCACACAACCAGTCTTCAAAGTTTTCTAGATGCCAGAGAGTTAAAAATGTAAGTATTTATTAGGATTTCATGTTTCTAGCCCAAGGTTAGGAAGTAGGCTGTGGTTGTGTCCCTGTTAGCTTTTCTGCTCCTTTCTGACTATTCCTAATCTAGTAAAGAAACACAGCTGTCCTACCAAACCCCTCTTTGCCTTTATCCTTACACCATCACAGCTACGAGAGCACAACTGTGGTATTAGAAGGGTAAGACAGTAACTCCAACACATCAAAAATGGTACGTTGACCTAAGTGTTCTACTAGGTCATTTAAAACAAAGACACCTCCTATCTGACCGCGCATAATTTCTTTTTTTAATTGCTGTTATCAGATGACTGTGTATTATGATCCACTCTATCACCCGAGAGCAAAACCTAAACCACTTAGTTTCTTACCAGCTGATGTTGTTTCTCCTTTTTGTTGGAACCATTACATGTACCTGGAGAATACAGCAAGCCAAAGCCACAACTGTTAATGACGGTGGGTATGAGAAGCTGATGGAACAAGCCGTTCCTTTCCACATGAGCAACTACCACAAGAACACAAACTACCAGGAAGATTCAAGTGACTGCATACAGAGATCGAGACTGGAGATGAAGATGATGATACGGCATATATGGGACAGGATGGCAACGGTTCATCGTAAATTTAAAAATGGACTCTTGGGGACAATGAGGAAGATGAGCTTGAATAGGATGGAAGTTATTCACTTAAGAGAATTTCTAATTTATGGATTTTCTGCTCTGCTGCCTTTCTTACAAAATTACTGCAGTAATTTAGCTATTTCCTAGCGTGCTGAGCACAAGATTTTAGCCAATACGTACGGTGAGAGGGGCATGGTTTCTAAAAACCTACTGTTTATCTAAAGCTTACATAGGTATTTGGTGGTCTTTTAAGCAGCACTCTAGATGTACGCCACTTAAGAGATTACATTTCTGTCCATTGTGAAGAGAGAAAATCCTTTCCCCATAGGTATGTGTGTGCATTGTAACTAATACAAACATTTATTCAGACTGTGCACACACAGACTTATCAAGACATGTACCAGTCACTGTCAAAACATGCAGAGATAAACAAGATGGGTGTATTTATCTACATGGTGAATGTCACTGGGGTGGGGTGCCAGTAGTTTACTACTATGGAATTATAGTTGCAAAGCAATTCATAATACAATAGGTAGTTTCCCCAGATTTTCTTGGTTGGCATCATCTGGTGCACCTGTGCTTCTCAAAGCCAACATGTTTTTCCTCATAATCTTGTAGCATCTTTCGCAGTGAAACTGCATCTATGACATGATGTTAAAGATTTATGGCTGTGACTCTCGTCCCAGCACTTCCACTGTATTTATCATTTGTATGAAAAGTATCTGAAATATTTTATACTTCATCAACCTCCAATTAATCTTAGTTCCAGTGGTTGTTAAGTAATATTTCATCACACATACAGATTTTGGATTCACTGCAAAGTGATATATAGTCTCTAAGTACAGTGGCACTGGCAAAAAAGGACTTATTTTAACTACCTTCTTGGGCTACAGGGAACTGAAATAAGCAGAGAGCATTTACAACAGAAATTTTCCATTTATCTTTTAAATGGTTCGGCACTTTCAAACTATGCCAAAGGGAATAAATAGCACTGAATGGGTAATTTAACTTAAAGGGACACAACAGTGTGATTTTTTAGCATTACATAAATACAATACACTGTATTACAGAAAAGGATGCTCTTTACAGCCCCTCTCTGTGAAAGAACAAAATCTTTCCATAAAACCACCATGAAAGTGCTGTTATTTGTTAGTATGGCCAGGTGGCTAAGAGAGTAGACTGAGCCTTAGAATAGTTCCTTTATGGTTCCAATAATGAACAGCTCTAGAACTGTTAATCACTTAAATTTAGCTTTACAAAGGAATCAAATGCGAGAAAGACTTATTTCTATGGCAGAATTCCTTAGTGGATATTTTTGTTTACTCCTGAAGACCTCAGAATTCTTCTGTATGTAAGTCTGGGAGTTCTGTAGACTCCACTTTGGCTTTTAATCTTTAATCATTGCACCTTCAGTAAGAAAGCCGAATTCAAGATCATGTGACAGATTCAAAAGGACAAAATAAGGACCTATATTTATCAAAAGCAATATAATAACATCAAAAGCAATATAATAACAAGGTACTTTGGAAAGGCACATCTGATCTGTCACTTCAACTCAAATTCTTATCTGGAGGAGTTCTCCAGGAAAAACAAAGGAAAAAACAAAAAGATTGAAAAATAAATTTAAAAGGTGATGCTGAAAAAGAGTATTTGTGATATCCTGCTCTTCTACAATTGTTTGGATTAGTATTACGCTTTATTACTGTTAGTGGTTTATATAACCTGACTCCTATCAAATTTCAAAGGCTTAATCCAAGGTACACCTGAGCAGCCTTAAATCCCTACAAGGAAGGGATGTAGCAAGCATTTTGTTTATGGGCTCTCAGACTAACATCATCATTATTTTAGGAAAACTTTTGCATATACAGTAACCCTGAATAGTTAAAAAAAAAAAAACAAAACAAAAACAAAGAAAACCCAAACACACACACACACAAAAAATAAAAAAAAAAAAAACCAAAAAACAAATAAGCATTTATTTTTAAATCATCCATGTGGTTTACGTTAGAGCAAGTAAGACTGGAACAAAACTACATTTCTAACTATGCATCCAAAAAATGAAAAGCTCCGAATTCTTCTCACATGCCCGTTCTTTTCAGAGGTTCTTTCCTTTGGTTTGGGCATAACATTTTAACCATGTTTTGAACATATCAGCTGCAGGAGAGAAGCAGTACTGCTATCTTCTTTCCTCCCAGAAAAGCAGTGCTTTTGGCAGGATTCAAATGACAGCTCAGTCAAGAAGTCTGCTCCTAACAGGCAGCAGGAAAATTGCGTGATTTTATGCTGTAAGGGTAGGGTGAAAATGTCCGTGTTTTACAGGATGGCAGATAATTGCCTTGCAGGGGTTTTCTTGAGAGAGCAGATAACTGATGGATAACATTAGAAGGACACAGTATGAGGAAGAGAATTGTAAGGAAGACTTTTTTTTAAGTGGCATTTTAAAAATAGCAGCCAAAGTTGCCCAAACTAGAGACCTGCAGAGCCGTATCAATGTTTTAGTATTTTCAGTTAGAACTGCCTGCTCAGAGTGCACAGGGAGACCAAGAAGAATCATAAACTTTATAAAAGGCCATTTGTCCAAAAGCTACTGGCTCGGAAGGAACTGTTTGTTAGTCACTGATACCTCTGGAGAAAGTTCATAGAAAACAGTACAAACAAGGAAACCAACAATAAACACACACAGAACACAGCACAAAAGGATCTGAAATACTGCTTCTTTTTTTTTTAATGGACTTATTGTCTCTATGCCTTTTACACTCTCCTGAAAAAAATGCTAGAGAAATTCAAATTGACAGCTGTTCAAATGCACAAATCCTGATACCACAAGCCAATGCTGCTTCTATCCTCCTGCCTTCTCCAGCCACCATACTGAGAAAGATGTCCTGAAGGAAACAAATACATTTTAAAAACAAAAAAGCTTCACAAGCTTTTCTTCAACTCAAGGCCTTTTTCTGTTGTCTTCTTTCTTCACCCCATAACCCTTTCTTTGCTATTCTTATTTATCCATGGAGTTTGTGAAGCCCTAAGCTCTTCTTTACGTAGCTGTATTCTTTTTTTTTCTCCTAGGCAATTATGTCTCATTACTCTCTCATTAATAATGCTCTTTCAAAATGAGCCTTTAAAGTTCAGAACTCCTGCACAGTTTTGCCACCCACCCACCTCTCATGTAATGCAGTAATTTGATTTCAAAGGAAAGTGTGTAGGCTACCAGTCCTCTTTATCCTTCTCTTTCTGATGGAAAATATAGAGAAAATTTTCCTCTTCCATGACTCTATTCTGAAGTTTTGCCAGAAAGGAAGTGAAGTACACTGTAGGAGTTACAGTCAAAGTGCTCTGAGGCCCAAGTCTCCTTCCCCAACAGGCTAGTCCCTAAGTCAGACTACATTTTTGCAGTACACCATGCAATTGCCTCTGGACCTTGCATGGCCATTACGTGGCTTCTGGGTAAGGACTCAGGATGGAATTTCAAACCAAAGAGAGCAATGAAAATATTTAAAACTCAACTGCGTAAGTTACCATAGAAGCATTTCAAATGGGTTTTGAAACATTTGGTTTTCTCATGACAAATGACACATATTTCAAGAGAAATATGTATTTGCATTATATATATATGGGGAAGGGAGGATGTGGAATAATCACTGGAGGTGACTTAGAAATTAAGTTAGATTCACATTATGAAGAAAAGTACAGCATCGAAGAAACTTTCAGGAGCAGAGTGCAGCTGGTATGCAAAGGATACATTTCACAAAGGTTCCTTAGGCAACCTTAAACAGTGACATTTGGAGGTGTCTGGTGTGCTAACTCTAAGAGAAAAATGGTGTGGGCGATGGAGCGGAGTGGGGACACCGTGGCCAAACTCTGATAAAATGGGAACTTGAAGGTCATATGGAACCCTTGAAGGCCTTATGGAACTGATAAGCTGCCTAACTGTTACCCTGAGCCAACGATCTGTCATTTTTTGCCAAAATGCTATCCTTTGGGTGAACTTTGCTTATTATAATGTCATTATAATACAAAAACACACCTGCATCCCAAAAGCCACCTGCCTCCAAGATGTAGCCACTCCCCATGGAACCTGCACTCTGAATTTTTCGTAGTCTATACCTTTAAAAGTGAAGTGAGAGAATTTTACACCAATCATAACAAAAGTATGTATGACTAGAGTTTCTCAAGCTCCACCTGAAAGGTAAAAACCAGTATAAAAATAGGTGAAGAGAGGAGGGGTGTCAGGGAAGATACCAATGTGGTCAGAGAACTACCATTGCTGACCACCCCTGACTTCTGGGATCAGTCGACGGGCTGAGCCTCTCTTCCCCCCCATAAGGATGCTTGTGGGTAAAACTCGAATACTTGGCTATACCAAGAGCTTCCCCGGGAAACTTAGAAATCTCTATAAAGTTGTTTTATAATTTAACGTGTTTGTAGCCAGGCTGTATTACTAGCATACTTAGGATTGGCACGTGCTTTGCAGACAGTAACTTTATCACTGGCAATCCAAAAGAACTTGTGCATCTGTTGCTTCAATACAGTACACTTTTCATCAATCTAGCCATGAGACTTCATAGTGAACGCAACCAAACTACTTAAGTGTGGCTGTGCTAGTTCATGGAACGCTGCTAGATTGAATTGTGTATGGTGTTATCAGTGCATCCGTAATCGTGATAGTTCAATATACATATTGAACGTGACCGGCCTTTTAATGCTTCATCAGGCATCACTCAGAATCTAAGCCTAGCCGCCCCCAGCCCCTCCGATACAGGCTGCAACGCAAGGGGGCTTATTTTCTGCCAAATTACTTTGCCCTTTAACGCAACAGAGGGAAAGGTACATTTATTTCAGCAGAATAGAGCTGTGTTAACCTTGGATTCTACATCTACCTTCAACCTAAAAAAACACAAGTGAGGTTTCAAACCCGAATTTTAAGGAATAACCAAACATACAACCTGATGAGGAGCCAACAGATGTTCAGAGGGTTCAAGGATTTCTAAATAGAAAGACTAAGAACTTTTTTCAACTCTTTTTTTTTTTTTTGGTGTACTTAGTAGGTATATGGCAATACCAGAATTAGGGTTTAGAAGCCCATTTCAAGTGCTGAATCAATTTAATACAAAATACTGTAATAGCAGTATTACCTTTTCAAGAACATACAGATGGATACATAAGCTATCACATCTCCAATCAAACAACAAGTGACTGAAGATTCTGGCTGGACTGCATTTTTGCAACAAACTAGATAAATTTCTAAATATTAAGATCCAAAATAGTAGACACCATATGCACACATAACTTCTGCTCTCTTTCCAAGTAAGTACCGTATGTTCGTACTTTTATTGGTTGTTTCCTATGGCTCAGAAATATTTAGGGACTTGCCTAATACATGTCTAAAAGCTGATTTTAACAAATCTCCCAAGACATCACTAATTGTGGACAAACCGAAAGATTTTTCTGTAGGAAAGTATATAATGTTGTAAAGTAGGCAGCAAGTACAACTTTCTCCATTATCCCTTTACAGAATAGGTTTAAGCAGGAGGCAGACCTCCTTAACCAACAAAACAGATGCACTTATTTTTAATTTGCGTGACTTTGCAGACTTATATTACACATTCAATTATTAAAAAGGGAAATAAATGTTCTTTTATTTTTCCTCATTTATGTTATCTTTTCAGCATCTAGATAAGGACTTGCCTTTCTCATGAAGAGTTCAGGTTCTACACTTCTCTAACAACCCTTATGTTAAACTGTCCTTCCTCATTGTTTTCTTGAGTTCCTCCATCTTTGCTCACTGCATGTGCTATGACCAAAATCCCCATCCAGTTATTTTGCTGTATCCTTTCTTCTCTTTCTTCCATTCCATTTCTCCCCCTCGGTCCTTATGCATAACAGTAATTCCTTCACATAGGTTCTCACCATTAGGGAACAAAAATGTCAAATGGAAACCTCACTGTATTCATTGATTGCATTGACTTGTGCTTTCCTCTTTCACTCATGAATCAGCACCATGGAAGAAGCAAACCAACTGCAAACTTAACACATAAAAGATACTAAGCACTTGGCTATTCTAAGCCACAAACAAGAAGCCAGAATTAGTTCCCAACCATTATAGATCAAGATAGAGATCATCACCTTCAGTTATGTACTTAATTAGATAACAACTGCCATTGTTAGTAATATGTTTAAAGCTCCAGCCCATGTAAAAACCGAAAGAGGCCACAAATCTACCCAAATGTTTCTCTGGGAGAGTAAGTAAGTTTTCCAACCATCACACTAGCAAGTACAGCCTTCTGCTTATTACAGTGGGGTTTTTTACACCTTTCTTCTCCCTTCAGAAAATACAAGCAGATGTGGAAAAAAAGGTTATACCTCTATATAAAGCAAATTCATTACAGAAGACAGCTGAATACATTCTGTAATTTTTAAATTTCATCTTAATTGTAGAAGAAAACATAGAAAACCTAAATGCTTGGAAATGATAGTTCTGAGTGTTAAAAGAAAAGCCCTGAACAACACAGGTGCTTAAGGATTTCTCTCTCTCTTAAATCTGTACCTCCAGTCTGGGCACTCTGTTGTTAAACGCATGATTTCTGACAAGTACCAGCCTACACTGAAGAGTCCATTGCACGTGACATAAAAAAGCAACCCTCACCACATATACCACCACAATACATTACTGTCTTTTGAAAGGAACTCTCCCCAAAAGAGGCCAGAGCCACAATAAAGTGTTTTAAGATACAGGTCTGACAGCAGCACCATGTAAATCTTTGCCCTGACCTAGATGAATGTTTAACAGTTGAAGCAGAACACTGGAGAGGAATGCAACTTCTCCCACCCGAATCCTAAAAGAAACAAGCAGTTTTAAGAAGTTTTGAAAGAAAGTGTATAGACAAGTCAATTCACAGGTTTCAGCCAGTGAGTTCCAAGGCCGCAGCTCTGTCCCAACCCACTTGGTGGGTTTGGGGGAGATGATCTTTTGAATAATTTGTGCAGTACTCAGGAGTCGCAACACTGACTCAGAAAGGACACAGAATTTCAACACCCTGTTTCGCTCTGTGAATCCCGGGGGCAGGAGTCACATCAACAGCTCCTAAATGGTCAAAATACGCTTCATTCAATGTTTTGCTCAAAATACATATATAGCTAATTTTGGCATAGCAGGTATTTTGAACAAAAACTTCAACAACAAACAACATCTAGCTTTGGCATAACCGGTATTTCGAATAAAAAAATTCAACGAGGTAAGACAATGAAAGGGGATGGAAAGAAGAAGAAAGGGAAAGAGAGGAAGATAGGAAAGGTAAGCATCACCACCCTTGGACCCAGTGTTGAGCCTCAGTGGTAGCTGTCTGTTCCTCTGGCAGTGGGTACACATGCGGCGCCTCGTGTTTGTGTCTTTCATAGACAAGTTCCCGCTGTTCAAGGACTTACATCACGCTCAATTGGTTGTGTGAGCTTCTGGTATGCCCCTTTCTGGAGTTGTCTCGCTCAACTGCACATCCTCTGACACACCCTCCCTGCCCTGTGCTGGCTGCCATTAACTCTGCCATTAACTCTTACAGTTCTTAGAAGTTTCTAGAAGATGCCGGGGGGTGTGTGTGTGTGTGTGTGAGGACACTAGTGCCTTATTTCTAACTGTGCCTTATCTCATTAGTGTAGTAACATCTCTTTTCCTCCACAGAGTGTTTGAGACATTAACCCTTTTAGCTTCCAGTCTCTTACACCACCCTGTTGCTCAGTCGGTTGAATCTCGTTCCTCTAGAGTTAGTCTTCTTCTCAGGTGGTGATCTCGACGTTATTGGACAGAGGTAGAGAAAAGATAGAGAAGAAAGAGCTTGAATAATCATACAGCACATTATAGCTACAGTAATAATTAAAAATATAAAATGATTCAGTAACACTAAACCTACTTTTCATCAACGGTGCTCCCCACCCCATGAGTCCCAAAGGCTGTAAAAGTGAAGCGAACTAGGAGTCATGGCAGAGTCCATCGAACCAGTCTTCTGGTTGCAAGGATTGGAAAAGTTCGGCGGTTTGGTCTGCAAACTCTTTCATCTTTGTGCAAGCCTCAATAGAGGTAGTCACATAGTGGATGGTGACACAACATCCTCCATCTGAAAGGTTTAACATTCCACATATGCCACATTATTTTAGTAACAACATGTCGCGGGCTAGGTGGTTCCAAAGCGTTATTTTAGACACTTGCTGGACCTGTAAATTTAACTCACCAAAAGTGTATCTAGTCAAATTTGACAATATGTGAACTTGCCAAGTAATACTTTCTAAAGCCCACTTATGTCTGACTGTCAGTCCAGGCATGTTGATCAGGGCTCTTAAGTTATGAGCGATCCTCATGCCTAGAGTATAATAGTTGGGCTCATTCGTGCCATGTATCCAATCACAGACGTGACTGGGTGAGTCTAAGGATTGTTTTGTCTGCAGACTTGACTTGGTAAAGTTGAACACTTGGTGTGGGCACAATGAGAGAACTACAATCCCGCATTTGAGCCCAGCATGTGTCACTAAATTGAGGCGTGAATAGAATTTTCCATTTGAACACCCCGCGGCTAAACGAAAGGGCGGTGAAAAAGCTAGTTTTACAAGTCCAATCATCTGCATAGTCTATCAAGTAAATAGGAGGTGATGTTGGAACAGGTACATGTTTTAAAGGGTGATGGGTGCGTGGCACGCCACAGTACTGAGCCATATTTACATGATCAGAGGCACTATAGGTTCCATTACAAAGAGGATCTTGATGTAGGTATCCTTTGGAAGGGTACCCCCAACATATACACATATCTCATATCAGCACCTTGATTCTCTCTAATAGCCACGATTCAGGAGGATTTCCTGGACTTGTGCTACAATCAAATACTTTACGGCAAGAAAAAAAGTTGCTAGGTGAATGGTAGGGTACTTCTACATATTTCAAGGGTTTCAGGATTGGATTTTCTATAGACCACATCCATGGAATATACGAGAGATTCCGAGGCTCGGTCCCAGTGCTATTCGGGAGTAGAATACACTGGGGAAGAGTGACTTTTAAAGCACAGGTTGCTTCATAATAATCAGGCCGCTTTAAGGGTTGAAAATCAGAATCAAAAGGAAAGTAGGAGCAAGGTACAGAGCAGGAACTGACAGGGTCAATTTTGGTCATTCCTGGCAGGAGAGTCACATTTCTCTCCTGAACACTCCGGTCTGTCCTACTCGCCCTTCAGGTAAAGTTCATCTCCAGGTGGGACACATTACAAATGTTCCATCCCCAATAATCTTTATCGGTGGTGTTATAATATGCAAAAAAGGTATCCTTTTGGCCAAAAGTTTTGTTCCAGTTGGGACAGTGAATATTTTCCACATAGCCGTTTACCAACAGATGATTTGCCTTCCATTTTAGATAGGTATTATTAGGAAAGCACCATTTCATGGGGAAGCGGACACAGGGTTGCATTACTGACTGCTTTGTAGTCACATTGATGGACTTGTTTATGGGTGTTACAAAAAATCTCAGCCCTTGGTCGGCAGAGGAGGGGAGAGCGACACAAATTTCCTGATCAGTGTTATTCCATACCTGCACGAAACCTTGGATTAATTCCCACGCTACGTTTGCAGGGGGGTGTCTTCGGTTGCAATTACAAACTTCAAGAGAATTACCTTAAGCAAAAATAGCTGAATACCCATATTAAGCATCCTAATTAAATCTCAGCAATATTAGGTCTCCCAAAACACTCTTCCCAATTGAAACATATGTCTACAGCAAAAGCTATTAACACAACAAAACAAAGCACTATGGTAATTATTAAAGATTCCATATATCTCTGTGCTGCTCCTGCGACTAGTCGTTTGTAAGTGAAGATAAGAGGAAATTCTCTTGCGCTCCTTTTCCTTGTACCTGTAAGCCAGCAGAAAGAAAGAAACTCGGTTCCACTGAACTGGTTAAAAAGAACACGTAATCGACCAGGTGTTTATCTGGTGCTCTTTTCCATGGGCATCAGTAGCAACCCACACATGGATACAAATGGGGTTTTTCAAAACCAAGGGCGCTTCCCCTATGGTAGGCAAGTTTCTTATTTCCTTGGGAGATTTTTACTTGTGGGCTTGCACATTTTTAGTAGCAATTGTAAATTTGGAAGGAGCAAACCATCCATTAACTCTTGATGGACACCTTTATTTAACCCTTCTTTCCATAGCTGATTTCTTGATCCCCCCACCGCCCTCACTTTTGCCCAGCGGATAGGATGTCCTATTGTCTACTTCGGTTCTGCGGACCACTGCAGAAGCTTTTGTGTCTTTACCAATAAACCCCACTCGTCAGCTGTAATTTATTAGCTCCTGGGCAACTTCTCCCCATGTAAGGGCAGCCCCTCCACCAGGTCCGGCCGCTGAAGTTGTTCTCAACCAGTCCTAAAGTTGTATTGCATGCATCTTTACTGAGTCAGAAAGCCCTCTAATCAAGGGAGTCATCCTCTCTGGGCTAGCAATTAGTAACATAGAGGAGGGTTGATGAGTAACGAGGCATCTGTCATGTGTAAGTTGGAGACAAGCCACTTTTTTTATACTCTCTGTAAACTGATTTAACCCAGAAGTAGGAATAGTAATTGGATCTCCTCTTTCGACGGGGTCTAATCATCCCACTCAATATGCTGCCTGCTCAGTAAAGGACCAGGGCTCCCTTGGATCACCCACAGTCAGGAATACCCCCAGACCCCAATACGCTTGAGCTTCTTCCTCTGACAGCTTTATCCTATCTCCCCCAGTCAGAGAAACTCTCCAAACACACTCTGTTTCGGTCTCCCTAACTTGCCCACTGTATTCCTCTTGCCATTTTGCTAGCTCAGGTGCATTATAGGGTATCTGGTGGTAACATTTGGGTCAGCATTATCTCCGTTGTTCCCATACTCAACTTCTGCCATAATGAGAGGCTGTAACTTCTGCTTACATGGGATTCTGCCTTAGCCACCTCTAATTCCTTCCAGGGGTAGTGCGGATCAATTTCTTGACAGACAAGGTCAGGTCCCTTAGTAAGCCTAGAAAAACCAGATTTGCTATCTGTCTAAACTATTTTCATACCCTGCTAGTCGTACCCTCAAGTCCCCTTCCCTAATATAAGCTTCTCGCAAGCCTTCTTGGAGGTTCTCCACAACCCTCTTTCCATCTTCCACTGTTTCCTCAGCCTGTCGCCATCTAGCTCGTTCTACCTCTAATTCTACCTGCAGTGTTTAACCAAATTCTTGCCAAGATTCACTCGCTTCATGTTCTGTTTGCTTAACAGTATGCTTATCTTCCTGGGCGGCTATTAGGGCAGCCCTCAGGACGCCACAGACTATCGCCTTGCCCTTACCAGCCTTAAAGTGGTTTTCTCTTGCCAAACTTTTTATCTGTTCTGCTGCCTCGGTCGGAGATTGCCAATTTTCCTCCACCCAACTGTGTCCTGCTGGAGTGGGACAGGCTTTATGTCCTTTTAAGAAATCTAGCCGTGGGGAGCAGTTAAGATCAGGCTTACCCCAGTAGCCATAATCTTCTGCTGCAGAATTCTGCTTCAACTGCAAATCAGTTCTCCCTTCTTCAGTGCTCTGGATGCTATCCCCCTTTTCCATTATAAGCCTCCTTACTGCTTCTCGCAGAGTATCCTGTCTGTTATGCCAATTTAATGTCCTGACCCACTTGGTAGGTTTGGGGGGTCTTTTGAGTCATCTGTGCCGTACTCGGGAGTCACAACACTGACTCAGGAGGAACACAGAATTTCATCACACTGTTTTGCGCTGCGAATCCTGGGACAGGAATCACAACAACGGCTCCTAAACAGTCCAAACACACTTTATTCAACATTTTGCTCAACATACATATATAGCTAATTTTGGCATAGTGGGTTATTTTGAATAAAAACTTCAACAACAAATAACAAGGTGAGAGAAAGAAAAGAAATGGGAAGAGTGTTTGTAATGGCGCCTCATCTCCTTAGTGTGGTAACATCCCTTTTCTTCCAGCGAGTGTTTGAGACATTAACCCTTTTAGCTTCCAGTCTCTTACAAGAGCCCGTAAGTTCTGACTGAAGCACTGTGGTGGGTTGACCCTGGCTGGACCTCAGGTGCCCACCACAGCCGCTCTATCACCCTCCTCGGCTGCGCAGGGAAGAGAAAATAAAACAGAAAGCTCATGAGTCAAGATAAGGACAGGGAGATCACTCAGCAATTGCCATCACTGGCAAAACAGACTCAACATTGGGAAATTAATTTGTTACCAATCAAATCAGAGTAGGGTAACAAGAAATAAAACCAAATCTTAGAACACCTTGCCCCCACCCCTCCCTTCTTCCCAGGCACAGCTTCACTCCCAACCTCTCTACCGCCTCCCCCCGAGCAGTGCAGGGAGATGGGGAATGGGGATTGTGGTCAGTTCATCACAAGCTCCTTCCTCCTCAGGGGGAGGACTCCTCACACTCTTTTCCCGCTCCAGTGTGGGGTCCCTCCCACAGGAGACAGTCCTCCAGGAACTTCTTCACCGTGGGTCCTTCCCACAGGCTGCAGTTCTTCACGAACTGCTCCAGCATGTGTGCTTTCCACAGGGTGCAGTCCCTTGGGAACAGACTGCTCCAGAGTGGGTTCCCCATGGGGTCACAAGTCCTGCCAGCAAACGTGCTCCAGTGGGGACTCCTCCCTCCATGGGTCCACAGGTCCTGCCCGGATCCTGCTCCAGCACAGGCCTCCCACAGGGTCACAGCCTCCTTCATGCATCCACATGCTCCAGCATGGGGTCCTCCATGGGCTGTGGGTGGGTATCTGCTCCACCGTGGACCTCCACAGGCTGCAGGGAGACAGCCCGCCTCACCATGGTCTTTATGATGGGCTACAGGGGAATCTCTGCTACTGTGCCTGGAGCACCTCCTCCCCCTCTTTCTTCTCTGACCTTGATGTCTGCAGGGCTGTTTCTCTCACATATTCTCACTCCTCTCTCTGGCTGCAATTGTGCAGGGCTTTTTTTCCCCTTCTTAAATACATTATCCCGGAGGTGCTATCAGTGTTGCTGATGGGCTCAGCTTTGGCCAGCAGCAGGTCCATCTTGGAGCCAGCTGGCATTGGCTCTACCGGACACAGGGGAAACTGCTAGCAGCAACTCATAGAAGCCACCCCTGTGCCCCTACCAAAACCTTGCCATGCAAACTCAACACAAGCACAATAGTCCCCAGAATGGCGCCAGTTTTCAGACGCACACATCTCACTACTCTTTTCTGTCAGTCTAGCTTTTTAGGCAGTCACCCCCACAAAGCTTTGTGTAAGACGGCGACAACTAACTTTGCTAGCCATGGCAAAGGAAAGGAAACTTGTGACAAGAAGGATAACTTTGTCAATTACAGTTCCTTTATTAATGGTACAGTGCAGCAACATCAACTGAAATAAATACAGTTATTTGTACATAATACAAAAATATAACCCATCATAAAGTTTATATTGTGCTAGGAATTATGTATTGAGCTTCAACATTTGATATATAACATTTTATCTTAAATAATATGGATAGGTATACTCAGCCAAATGAATGTAATAACATTTTATTTAATTTGAAGACAAACACAAAGAGCAGATTACTAGTTCAGTGTATCCATACATCACATCTCAGCTAAGACTTGAGAGCAAACTAACAGTTTTTCAAGTTTTCCCTTTGCCACTGCTCTCTATCAATAGCACAGTGGTTCTATAACCAAATGCTGAATGGCATTTTTGATAGTAGCATTTATTAACAGTTACACAAAAGTATTTTTCAGACAACCAGCTTAAGGCACCATGGTTTTCACAACAGACACATGAAATTACTGGCAAAACACAATTTTGAAGAAGGCTATAAGTGTTTAGCTACAGTACTATGATGAACAACAATCTATTCTTTAAATATATTCTTGACAATATATTCAGTTGACTAGTGTGGCTTTTGTTTTTTCTTTTAAAAAAGAAAAATATAAGATTTCAACATTACTGCAATCTCAAGAATGCCTCAAATCCTTGCCAAAAAAATTTCTCCCTACATCCCCATTTTTTAAAATGAAAAAAAAAAATCCAACTGTCACTCTTGCAAGACAATTCTTCTACAGACTTTTTAGAAATACAGTATCCGACACATTGTATAGTAAGAGTCCACTAAATTATTTTGTTCTCCATTAAAAGTAAGTATATCTTACTGCTGGTAACTGCGCCCCCCACTATTCTGTATTCCATCTGTCTCTGCTATCAAAAGCACTGGTGAACACTTCATTTAAATGAAATCAAGTTTCTCCTGAAGTCCTACAGAGCAAACACAAGTCATTGATTTGCTCAAGACCTCTTCCCTAATAGTATCCCATGATATTGGCTGAAAAGTAAAACCTGTGAAGTGGAATTAACATCCTGACAGCGCCTGCCACAAAGACCCAAATGGCTACCTTGTCAAAACTCTCTTAAAACCTAGAGTGAAAAGTAGGATTTGAATAGGATAAGCAAGGACTAAATTCGTAAGATTGCACTCCAGAAATTGTGCGTTCCAAATTGTACATGGTAGTTCAGACACAGAACTATGTATGAGACATATCCACAGAACCATTTTGAATTTGAGAAAATGTCCCAGCCATATCACAAGCCAATGTCAAAAGATTACGAACATGACAAAGTCACTGCAGCTTACTTAGTTCCACTCACTGAGTAGGGGATAGAAACATTTATCAGAGAAAAAAAAGAAAAAAAAAAGAGTAGATTGGGAATCACACATTACATACTTTAAGAAGTATTTTCCAAATTACTACCATAGAATCATAGAATTGTCTAGGTTGGAAGCAACCTTTAAGATCAAGTCCAACCATCAACCTAACACTGCCAAAACCACCAGTAAACCACATCCCTAAGCACCACGTCCACCCATCTTTTAAATGCCTCCAGGGATGGTGACTCCACCACTTCCCTGGGCAGCCTCTTCCAGTGCTGGACAACCCTTTCTGTGAAGAGCTTTTTCTTAATATCCAATCTAAACCTACCCTGGCATAACTTGAGGCCATTTCCTCTCGTCCTATTACTTCTTACAAGCAAGAAGAGGTCGACTCCCACCTCTCTACAACCTCCTCTCAGAAGCAATAAGGTTTCCCCTGACAATATCCCCTCCATTTACCTATCCCTACATATCAGAGTAGGACCAGCTGCAATTACTTGTAATAAATAACCAATACCCACTGTAGTGTTGATATAGTGTTCCATGAATCCCCAAAAGCTTTCATTTGTGTATTGATCTACTTGGTCAGCCAAAAATTGGCTCTTAGCTGCATTTGGTGCAGACAGTTGACGAGATTTTTCAGTGCCTTACAATAATGTCAATCTTGAAGTCAGCCATTTTCTTGCCAGTGATAATGCCAAAGTTCTCCCCATTTTCCTATGATAAATGCCAACAACACATAAAACGCAAAGTTGCCTTTCATTACTTCTTTTGCCTTAAGGCCCAATGAGCAGCAGTCTTGTTATACTGTTTCTGCATCTTTTGTGTCTAAACCTTTAAGTTTATCAACTTTCACACTGTCATTCATTTCCTGAATTTCAGTGAGACACTTCCTCAGAAGTAAACTGCACAGGTCATGCACTGTCATATGTAGAATCTATGAAGAAGTGTATCTCAGATTCCAGTAACTCAACAAGAAACAGTTATTTCCTCCATTTCTTCATTTCAAATACACTTAAAATAAATAATTTCAATTAAAATAACATCTTCAATCACAATAGCTGTATAGTGTATAAAAACTAAGAACTATAGAGAATTAATCTTCCTATTGTTATCTAATCATTGGCTTCCTGCACCAGAGGAAATTTCTGACTCAACTAATACCAAACTTTTCAGAACTACTAGCTATAGTTCAGCTTTAAGAATGACATAAAACTGGGAAAAGAGGTTGGAATAACATTCTGTATGTTAAAAACACATTCTTCACTTAAGTGAACTATGCATACCTTATGGTCAGAAGAGATCACAAAGATGGTCATGTTCTGCATGTGCTCAGATCTCTGAGCAACGGGTAACTTTAGGATACAAGATTTATCTGTAAGGACTGAAAACAGCCTTTTGCATGACTGGGTTAATGATGGATTAAAACAAGGAAATTGAAATCATCTTGTATGGTTGGTTCCAACCTCAGTTACCTAAATAGACATATGACAACAAAGTACCTATAAAAGCAGTGCAAATATAAAAGCTGCATGACAGGGGAGAAAAAAAAAAAGAAAGAAAGAAAAAAGCAGCATAGGTTTGCTTAATCATGGTTCACTATTTTGCCTTCTCGCAGATGAAAGAAGTTATCTTCTTTGAGTTTAAGATGTTCTGGTAAATCTAGCTGTCTTTTTGCTTCTTCAATGTCTTCCTGAATTGCTGAAATGAGTGCCTCTGAAAGAGGTAAGAATAGGGACGTTAAAAAGTTGGTTTGAATTCTGAACACACAATAGCACATAAAAATAACGTGTTCCACAGAGTACCAGACAATCACAGAAGTAGAATATAATTATTACTGTGAGGTTTGAAAGCCAAAATTATTTGGTTTTAAAATGCCTTTAAAAAAACTAACTAAATAAAAAACGTGAGTTGCATTTTTCACCATTATAAGCACTACCCTCTCCTTGTTCTAAAAGACATTTTAGCAAAAGAACAGTTTCATGAACTGTTTCCATTTTAACACAGCAGTGTCTTAAAAAGAAATTAACAGACTAGACTGATGCTTTTATGACAAACCCATGATTTTAGAATTACTCCTCAGACAAGTGACACAAAAATACAATTTTTTAGTGTGATACATTGGGACATGTAGGGGGATTTTTTTTTTTTTTTAATTAAACCGACTTGTATACTTAGCTTATGGTAACATTTTACTGAAATTCCAAAGGTTAACAGGTAAAACATCTCATTATGGAAAGAGAGACAGTGAAGACACAGTACTTTTCATTAATAAGACAAGTAAGAGACTAGTTTGAGGGAGACATGCAATACTGACCTAAGGAATCAAAGTTTTTTTCTGGTCGAATATATCCAATGATGACTATACTAAGAATTTCTCCGTAAAAGTCTTCTTTGAAAGTGTGGATAATGTGCGTTTCCTAAAAGAAGAGAAATAAGTTGGCATTTATGATGAACTTTTAGTTTATTTCCCCCACCGTAAGGATGTATAGCCAATACCCCTATTTCAAATTCTCGCCAACACATACCAATAAAAGGGACATTTAGTTTAGTAGGTATAATGCAAGATTAAAAGGCTAGGGCTTTTGCTTATATAAGGAAGGAGAATTATACTTTGCATGGAATTTAAGAAAGAAATACTCACTTAAGAGTATTCTGATAGCCAAAAATAACCCAAAAAAAACAAACAAAAAGAAAGCCATTACTCAGGAGAAATGCTTCACCACTTCTCAGAGGTAAGATTTCCAAGGCAGCAAATCACAAAGGTTAATGTTTCATAGTTAAGTTGATGTATCAAAATAACTGTGAAGATTTTGATTGAAATACTTGGCTTAAGGAGAGCTTTTACAACCAGCTCTCATGGGAACTGAATGATAAAATTCAAGAAGGAGTGAAGGCTGAGATAGGGTTCCGTCTTACACTTTTCATGCACATCTCCCCCCTCAAAATAGGCCCGGACACAGCATATACCAGCAGAGATACCAGATTTGACTACTTGCTCAGAAAAGTTATCTGCAAAAATTTTAAAAAGTATACAAGCACATTACGGAGTCTTCAAATGCTTAGAGCCTTAGAAGCAGAGATTCACGCCCAAATAAAAGTGTTCTAAACAATTATAACAGAGCTCTGCAAGGCTCAGGAAAAAGACCAGCACCTGACAGCAAGAAAAAACACAGCTGTCACAGCTCAGGATTTTAAGTCAACTTCTCCATCCTATTATTGCACACATTCAAATATTTATTCTGTATATCAAGCCATATATATGGACCTTCATGTATGGATTCCATTATTTAGGAGAAGAATTAATAAAAATCACTACAAAACAAGATGCCCCAACATCTCTTATTGGAAATGTAGGTAGATTGCAGAGAACAAGAGATTAGCATGTTCCAGCTCATCCTAGGGCTCTCATAACCAGTAAATTCAATGCATCTATCAAGATTATGTTCAGTTAGCTATCAGCACCATGAGCAACCACCATTTCAGAAATACTGTTAAATTTTTATTTTGGAAGTATTTAACTAAGGACAGATTAGGAAAATTAAAATAAACTTTAGCCACCCAGAGTTGCATACTCTCTGGCTACTGAGAGTATTTTCTTTTCAGAATATAAACATATGATATAGATACCAGATACATTTCCAAGAGCAAACAGAATTTCTACATCTCATTTATGGATCAAATTCTGCTTATCTTATTCACATTCAACACTGGCTCATCAATTATAACAAAAATCCCACACAAAGCAAAATTCTTACCACTGATTTCTTAATATTCTTATAGAAAGGATTCCATCCTATGCTCAAAACCATTTTATGCACATCTCCATTTCCAACACAGGCCCATCCATAGTATATACCAGTAGAGATATCAGATGGAAAGCTTTCAACTACTTGCTCAGAAAAGTTAGCTGCAAAAATTTTAGAAAGTGTAAAGTGTGAGTGACTTTGTAAGTCAAGGTCATAACAGAATGCTCAAACACTTAAAAGCCAAACTCTGCCTACATGCTATTTACAAACAACACTGATGATGATAAGAATAATACAACATGCCATTTGGCAAAGTATAAAATACAAAACAGCTTCATAAAATTCAGTCCCTGTGGCAATACCAGAGTTGTCACATCTCTTATGCATACTATGTTTTATAGTTATACACATTCTCCTCTGCAATAATAACTAATAAACATGTAGTTAGAACATATTTCACTTTTAGGATAACTATCACAGCTTTAATATGGTGAAAGATGAGGAAAAAACACCGAGATTATTCTGCATTATAAGACGGCATCTCAGAACTATTTACTTGTTAGTAAAATTTTTACTTACGAAATAAAATACATCAAAATAAATGAAATTATGATTTAGTTGCCTGTCGATTTTGTACAAGTTGTCTTTCAGAGGCATCTGTGGATTTCTGGGATCTTCTTTGAAAACTATGTATCTACAGTAAAATAAGTTCCCTTCTGACTGAATCTAACCCTCTTTCAAAATTACTTTCCTACTTTTACTTCCCACGTGAGTAGATCTCTTCATGCAAGACATCAAGCTGATTGGAAAGAATTTATGGTTACTGAATTTTTAATCAAAGCTCACAAGCAGTAACAACTTCCCTCCCCTATTCCCTGATACTAATACACCATTCATACACAACGAAGAGAAAAACACGAAATTATTAACAGACGTTGTCAGAAATCCACCACTTCAAGACTGTTCTTACAAAGTTTCCTTGTCTGCTAGGAGTGCTACTACGTGACCTGTGACTTCAGTGCCTGTTTAAGACTCGCTTGAATTACACATCTGCGTTTAGACGACTGAAACAGAGATAAGCAATAGAAAAATGTATATTTTGTTTTTTGTATGCCAAGCCCAAACCCTGCTCTGTTTTTTAACCTTTGCATTATTCCCATGGAACTTCCTTCCTTATAGCTGTTCTCAATGCCTACTCCCTTTCTTGTTCTCGTCTGAGGTTTATGCGAACGGGTATTTTCCAGGCTGCCACACAATACCGTGCACGTGATCGCTTATCTACATCCTGTACATCATCGTGACGACCATTAGGTGATTACACGAACAAACAAAAAAAAAAAAAAAGACTGAAAGAAACCGTTTAACGGAATGGGGACCAATAACACAAAAGAGGATACAAGACTCAAACCGCTTAACAGAATGGGGGGGGGGAAAATAACACAAAAGAGGATACAAGACTAAGCAGTGTAGGAACAAAAAAAAAAAAAAGTCAGAAAAAAGGTAAGACGGAACAAGCCCTGCTTGTTCACAGAAAGAGCCAGTCGCGCAGCCCTGCGGCACAGCGGGAGTCTCCCCCGTTCAAACGAGCTCAGTCACCGGGAACCCTCCGCCGGCAGCGGAGCCGGGCGGCCCTGCCTCCGCGGGGGCACGGCACCTCTCCGCTCGGCCGGCCCGGCCGCTACAGGACAATGGAAGCCGCCGGGCCCGGGCTCTCACCGGCGGGGCGGGGGGGGCACCCCGGCCATCCCGGGACAGGGACCCGGTGCGGACCACCGGGCCCCGCGCGGGGTGGCCAAGGCCGGGCCGCACCTCGCCGGCGGCCTTCACGGGAGGTGTCACCCCCGCCCTGGTTCCGCCGCGCACGCCGCTCACCGGTGGGGATGCCCAGCTCCTTGGAGCCCCTGCCGAAGCCCTTCACCACCTCCCCGCGGCAGAAGTAGGGCAGGTGCCTCATGGCGGCCAGCGGCGGCGGCCGTTGGGGCAGGCACGGGACGCCCGCGAGAGCCGCCCGCAGCTCCCAGCCCGACGCTCCACGGAACCGCTTCCGCCCGCGCGCGGCGCTGCCCACCTCCCGTGCTGCCGGCCCTACCAAAAAGAGGGGAGGAGCCCGGCGGACCGTTCCATTTTTCAATTCATGCGACTCTCCGACAGGCGCCCACCTCCCCTCAGGAATGGGCACGCCCACACCCATGGGGGAGGGGCCCCGCGCATGCTCAGTCTGCCGCGCTCGCTGTCCGGTGACCCGCTGCCGCCCCTCGCTGGCAGAGGCGGGTGGTGCGGCGTGTGGGGGCGGCCCTCCTGCCCCGCCCGGCCGCGGCTACCGGCGCTGCGCCTCGCCGGGTTTGCGGACCGCCCGGAGGGAGGGTCGCCGTCCGCCCACGGGCTGTGGGAGTCGAGACGAGACGAGGCGAGGCGAGGCGGGGCGGGGGTGTCGCGCAGGGCCCGCTGCGCGGGGCGAGCCGCCCGCGGAGGGCCCCTGTGAGGAAAGCCTGCGCGGCGCGAAGCGGATCGCTCATGTTGGGAGCCCCAGCGAGGGGTGTCGCCGCGGGGGGAGTCGGGGCGAGCCGCTGTGGAGCTCACGGGGGTGCCCGTTCTCCCTTCCCCGCCGGCGGCAGGCTCGGTTGGGCTGCGCTCTCGGGGAGCGGCTGGCTCTGGCGGGGCCGGGAGCTTTCACGCGGTGCAAACTGAACAGTAACAGCCGTGGGCGTTCGGCAGCGGCGGCTCGGGGTGACCGACGGTGGCCGCAGCTCGGCCCTCTCACCTCAGAACCGGCACCTTGCGCGCTGCGCCCGGGCGTAGAAGTAATAGTTGTTTCTTCCCGGGTAACCCTGGTTTTACCTTTTCTTTCAGAAAAAAAAAAAAGTCAAAATGCTGCAGAGCACAGCAGACGCTGGGCAAACCTCTGAGAACAGATCTTTTTGTTACATGATAGCAACGAGCTGTAGTTGCTTATTTAAAAAAACAACAAACCAACATTTTTACTCCCTTCTAATTTGCCATCGTGCTCACGTCTCCTTTTCTGTCATAACCACTGGTAGTGCAGGGATTTCCTTTGGAAAAAGAAGCATCAAGACAGAAATGCTCATCCTGTGTTTGCTCTATATACTTAAAGGAAAGTGAAAGCCAACTCAGCATTTCCCTTCCTTCACTTCCTGTTACTAGCTGTGTTGGTAAATCTCTTTAATGTGTTTAGGTGATTAACACTCTCTTTTTGTCTGGCCCTGATCCCACTCAAATAAATTGAGTTTGCATGAGTTCAAAATAGTATTATTAAGTGTGAAATAATGTCCGTAATCTGTCTAAAGTATAGCGCAGACAACCTGTTTGTATCAGTGGTGTATATGCCATTTGAGTTCTGGGGTCTCACTTAGCACTGCTGTGCTGCACATAAGCATATTTGTGTATATACACATACCTATATCTAGAAATATCACCAAAGTCTTCTAAGTCAATTTCCAGTCTTTCCCCCTTTTTCTTCTAGAACACAGTTGCTAATTTTATCAGTTTAATATGAGTTACAAAAATATTTCAGGACTTACTTCTAGTTCTGTTAGCTATTTTTTTTAACGGGAAAAAGCTGTGTAAGCACCTGTGACTTGTGTTTATATCTAATTTCATTGCAAGTAAATAACTTTTAAAAATGGGAACTGTCCTGAGAAACTTACTTATATGTCATGCTATAAAACTCCAAATGCTACCAATTCATGGAAGCTGTGGACACAAGATATTTTATATAAGAAGGCCAAAACTATTTTTTAAAGTGATTCTGCCTCAAACTTACCCTCTTCCCCTCTTCTTTTTTTCTTTTTTCTCTTATCCCAATTCCCCACCATCCTTTTCATGCTGACCTTTAAATTCATTACTTCAGTTTGAGTAGCTTTGACTGACTTACAGAATCATTATATATGTAGTTGAGCAACAGAGTGGTGGTAGTATATATGTAAGAAGGAAAAATGGAAGAAAAAGATGTCCTAAGTATGCTACTACTGCACATTTTCTGTTCTGCGGTCTCCGAGCATATAGAGAATAATGTTACAAAAAGAGTTTTCAGTGATACTTCGTAATGTAAGTGACTTGGATTTTATGTCCAAATCCCGAAGTTGTTATGTAGTTGCTTATCTAATAACAGACCATTAACAGTTCACAATATGACCTCATGGCCATTAGAATTGTTAGTATTTCAGCTGAAAAGCAGGAAACAAAACAATTTATATTTTCCAGAATATGTTTCTTCCTGATATTAATGAATTATACATCAGGTTACAATTTGTATTTAAGGAGATACATATTTGTGTTCTTCATTTTTTTAAAAATTTTTAATTAATCCATTTCAGAATAAATGTTGATATTCTTGTGATATCCACAAGATGGCATGCAATGTCTTCTTTTTCAGTGTGTGTAGGTTTGGCCATAAGGTTTACAATCTTCTCAGTATTAGAGAAAGCCTTGAGAAATAGTAAGTCAAGAAAGTATTTGTTTAAGAACTACATGGTTAGGTAATTTCACAGAAGTCTACCTGATCACTTCCATCTCATTCTGTCAAATAGTTGCAATGTTAGTAATTTTTGTCAGTCATCGTGATGGGTTGCTTTGATCCGGCTAAAACTTAAGCTGTCCTTGATACTCGACATGTTTTGATTTTGTTATTAATTGTACCTAATTCATGTTGGAGAGGGGAATCTTGAACGAGTAGAATGTAGTTCTAAAAATTTAGCAGATTTAGTAGACATGTTTCTTCCAAAATCAAATTTTAGTGATGAGCATGTCTGCTAGCATTGTCAGCCAAGAGAAGAGCAGTTTGATAGTTTATACCTGCAGTATGCAGCATACCTGCAAACTTGGGCCCTATTTCCTTCCTTCCTAGGCTGTTCCCTGCTTATACTACTTTATCCTACAGCTATTGTTAGTGAAAAGTGTGAAATATTTTTCTAGTATAGATACACAGCCATAGAAACCAGAATAAAGAAAACAGAGCATGTGTTATGTCATCTATGTAGGGCCCGTGTCAGATTACCTGATTGAATAGAAGCTTTGTGGACTTGTCATGCTAACCAATGTTTAATGCAATGCAGAACGTACTCTGTTTGCCTTGTTTCGCAGTAGAACGTATGATTTGTATCACATCATCACAGCCCCATGCCAGAGTCCCCATCTCCTGCTGCAAAAAGCTACATTCCTAGGCATGACTTAAGATGAGAGCAGGAATAGCCTGCTTCCTCCATGTAAGATGGAAAAATAGCAAAAAAAAATCTGCTGGATACTAGGACTGTCTTAGCCAAGCTGGAAATTCTGGTTACACCAGGCTCGGTGAAATATTCAGGACGTGACTCAGGAAAAGAGTGCCATGTAGTAAAACTAGTAGCATTTTAACCAGCTCCTTGCAAGTTTCCATTCCCAGTGTGACAAAACTCTCATTGATTCAGGAGTTCAAGCCAAGGACACTCTGGCACACCTTACTTTTTGTGGGCTGAAACCAGGTGATGAAATCAGAGTACAAAGATATATGCAAACACTCTTGCAAGAACATCTAATAAACACACCTTCTTTGAAAGTATTTTTTCTGTATTTTAGTCTGGTAGTCTGGAATAGCAAACCACAGAAGTTAATATCTTTTTTTTTTTTTTTTTATAAACAGTCTGAAGTTGTGTTCTATTTGAAAAGACCACTTCTAGAAGAAATAACTGCAGATTAATGTGATGGTTACCAAGACTGCACTAGACTACAGTGAAACAACAGGTACTATCAATGTCTGCATAGTAAGACATAGCTGATACTATCTACATAACAGCTTCTGGTAATTATAGAAAATTCTAGCAACTACCATTTGTATGTTAGTAAACGATGTGTGAGAGACAAAACTTGTTTGACTACTTACTGGTGCTATTCAGATATTGCAGAAATATGATGTTGTAGAGCTTGATGCCTTTTGAAAGCTTATATCAATGTGTTAAAAAATTCCCTCAGCTTTTGAATCACCGTTTCTCTTGCTAGTCCATTTTCTCCACACCGAAGCCTCAAGTGGCTTCTTAAAAAATGCTCAGCACTGCTTTCCCTTGTCTCTGCACAGCATTGTGCTCCACCATGTGGACATACTTCATGGTTAGCGCTTGAAATTCTCTAAATTTTAAAACTGCTGAAGAACCCAAGCTTTTTTTTTGCAAGGATCTTTTAAATGCATTTTACAGCCCTCCCTATTTGTCCATTTTCCAAAAATAGTTTAATAGGTGTCTTAGATTAAATAACTGTGATCTAACTAGTCCTAATTAGGCTGAATCATAACAATGGCCATCTGAATGTCAGGTGAATATCACACATGTTTTATTCAGCCACAACTGACCCAGATCAAAAAGGTTGTAATCAGCCTATCACATACTATAAAAGCAATTCAAACCTTTGATTTAGATTTCTAGTCTGCTACAAAATGAAAGATACAACACAGCCTGATTAATGCTTTGGCGCAATCTTCAGGAGAATCCTACCAACACAGACTTTGATAGCACAAGAAAAGTTGTACAGGGCAAGGCATCTCAAGCAGCTTCCACCCTTGAAGATAACTAAATAAGATTATCTGATGTTTGAGAGTCTGTGTTCCCAAATACCTTGCATTTCTCAGCAATCAGCACAGATTGTTACCAGGAATCCCACAACGAAATGTAGAAGAACAAGACCGGGGACCTCAGTGAAGTAGGTTAGGAGATGTTTACTGTGTTGTCATGAGTTGTGCAACGCCTTGCAGATGAATAGGTGTTAGGCAACTTGGAGGTTAGTCTCAAGCTATTTCTGATCAGTATTCCTGCAGAAGGCATGTCAGCAGTAATAATGTGTTACAGGAGGTAGTTAGATGAGATCTATTAAGAAAGCCACAAGCAACAGTACAGGCAATGGATTTTTCAGCTCATTAAATGTAATAAAAACAGAAATAACTTCATTTCATATTTTGGTGAATCTGAGTAATTTCTGTTTCTCATGAGTTGGAAAGCAAAGAAATTAGATACCAAAATATTTTCTGACCTAGAACTTAAGTACTACTTGGCTCTTAATTCCCACTTTTCATGGGGAAGATTAGAAGGCAAAGGTGCTAATGGCTTACAGAAAAGGGCAATCTGTCTGAGGGAAGAGCCTGTTAGAAGGACATTAGCTTAAGTGGGAGTGAGTGCAGAGATAAAAGGAACAGATATTTGATGCTTATGAGACAAGTTTGGGAACGCTTTGCAAAATAAAGTGGGCCACTGTGTGAAAACTGTCTGTCTTTACTGCAAAAACTGGTTTCACAATGACATAAAGAATAAAAAAATTGAACCAGTGACCACTCATCTCATTCATGGAAGTTGTATTTAGAAGTGCTGGGAAGAAGAGTACCCTCTCAAAACCACAAGAGATGTATTGGCCCAGTGGTAGATTTGCTTTTTTATGGCCAGGAATACCCTGCATAGGCCATCACCTCTATTCTCTTTATGGAAAGCTGAAGAGGCTATGTTAATTTTCAAGCTACAAGTTCACCTATGCAATACCATCAGAAAGAGTAGAAGATGAAAAAGATTGTCCTAGTGACTCACATTGCAGGGAGGAGGTAACGAAGGAAATGACTGCAGTGTTTTTGCCTGCATGCTAATTAGTTTTTAAGATCATTTTCTTCCTTCCTTCCCTGGGCTTGCTGTTACAGTCTTGTTCACACACTAAGCAATGGCTGAGCAAACAAGAAAGATTCCAGTGAAAATTTCTCATTGTTAAAAGGAACCTGAAGTTTATAATACTCCTGCCATCACCGATATGTGATGCTGGTTCCCAGGCACACGCAGGACATGCCTGCATTTGTGACAGCACTGCCCTCTATATAAGGCAACCATTCTGTCGTGGTTTAACCCCAGCCAGCAACTAACACATGGCCATTCACTCACTCCCCAACCCCTGGTGAGATAGGGGAGAGAATCAGAGGAGTGAAAATGAGAAAACTTGTGTGTTGAGATAAGGACAGTTTAGTAGACAAAGCAAAAGCTGCATGTGCAAGCAAAGCAAAACAAGGAATTCACTCACTGCTTCCCACGGGCAGGCAGGTGTTCAGCCATCCCCAGGAAAGCCGGGCTCCATCACATGTAACGGTTACTTAGGAAGACAAATGCCAGCAATCTGAGAGTCACTCCCCTTCCTCCTTCTTCCCCTAGCTTTATATGCTAAGCCTGATGTCATATGGTATGGAATATTTCTTTGATCACTTTGGGTCAGCTGTCCTGGCTGTGTCCCCTCCCAGCTTCTTGGGTGCCCCCCCGCGTTCTTGTTGGCAGGCCAGTATGAGAATCTGACAAGTCCTCGACTGCTTAGCAAAAACTAAAATATTAGTGTATTATCAACATTATTCTCATCCTAAATCCAAAAAATAGAACTATACCAGCTGCTAGCAAGAAAATTAACTCTATCCCAGCTGAAACCAGGACATTCTCCACCCCTTATTCCATACCATTTACATTATGCTCAGGTCCCATACTATCCAGTACATCCTCATTAACCACCAACCACGAACCACCCTTCCCATCCTTTGATATAGTACGCAGATACCCCTAGTCTTTGGACCACCCCCGTGAAATGCCTGCAAAATGCCTACAAATGTCCACAAGAGGTCCACTGAATTAATTTAGCCCATGACTTTGGGTTCTGTCTATTATGGTGGTCACTCAGGACAGAAGGTGTGGTGTGTTGTGTGGAGTTACTGGGCACCAAATCCAGGTCCTGTCGAGTCACTGCTTCACTTGCACTGCTTCTTGGAAGGCTTGTCCTCCATTGGTTCAGGTGGTTCTTATAGGTGCTATAGTAATTCCTATAATATGCAACTCAAATACTGGTTTACAACAATTTAAAGGTATATGCATTACAATCTCTACCCCTGATCCCTTTGGGCCCGGTTATAGGGTTTAACGTTGCAATGAACTCCTCCCCTTGCTCCTAGCCTGGCTAGCAACAATGGGTTCCTGCTTAGTAATTCCCATAACGTGCAACTCAAATCCTGAGTTTAACTTTACTTCCGATTTCTCTACCTCTTCTCTCCTCCCTGTCTGTCCTGGTTTGGGGTAAAACAGGACCAATTTTGTTCAGTAAGTTTGCTTCTTAGCTGGGCCTTTTCTAACTACTGAAATTAACAGCATATTGTGCAGACACTGTTCGCTCTCTCAGAGTGATCAGACCCGTGTTTACAGCTGATGCCCAGGCATGGGATGCAGAGAGGCTCCTGCTTATACTTATTGCTGTAACAGCCAAGGCCAACCAATTTTGTTACTTGCCCTGTTGGAGGGTCGGAAGCAGAAAAGCGCAGTGGGGTCCCACCTGCGGGGAGGAGCGGACAGGACAGGTGACCCAAAACTGACCAACGGGGTATTCCATCCCATCTGCCTCATGCTCAGTATAAAAGCTGAGGGATCAAAGGGTCAGCCCTCTTCTTTCTTCAATGGCCGATGTCTGAGGAAGACTCTGTCTGTTCGTCTGCCTTTGGTCCCGATCCGGAATCCAGATCCGGAATCCAGTTCCCATCTGTCACTGAGTCCAGCCTGGGACTGCCCCAGTGCCAGCCGGGGTCGTGATTGTCATCCTGGGAGCTTGATAACGGTTTTGTATATTTCTCATTATTTCTTTTTATTTTATTATTAATATTTCATTAAAGTTGTTTAGTACCTTCTAAACTCATAAGTCTCTTTTTCCCTCCTCTGCCTCTCTTTGAAGAGGGGTAGAGGGGAGCATCTGTTGGTCCATTCTGGGGTCGCCTATGTCCCCAGTGGCCGATTTGGCCTAAACCATGACACTGTCCCAAGAGACCCCAAGTTGCAGGGGATGGGGAATTGGTGTTGCTCACGTCATCACACGTGCTTTCTGCTGACCCTTCTTCCTTATGGGGAGGACTCCTCACGCTCTTCCCCCGCTTCAGCATGGGGCCCCTCCCATGGGAGACAGTTCTGCACTAACTTCTCCAACGTGAGTCCTTTCCATGAGCCGCAGTTCTTCACAAACTACTCCAGCATGGGTCCCTTCCATGCAGTCCTTCAGGCATCCACCTGCTGCAGTGTGGGGTCCTCCATGGGCTGCAGGTGGGTATTTGCTCCTCTGTGGACCTCCATGGGCTGCAGGAGGACAGCCTGCCTCACCATGGTCTTCACCATGGGCTGCAGGGCTGCTCCAGCACCTGGAGCACCTCCTCTCCCTCCTTTTTCACTGACCTTGATGTCTGCAGGGCTGTTTTGACTCGAGTTCATTTGTCAGTCTTCTTTCCGCTGCCTATTGAAGAAATAGCCCTAATCATCACTTGTGCTTGCCACTGCAAAGAGGGCCTTCTCCATGCATGCTATTTGACTGCAACCTCGTATTTTCTTAACACAGGAAATATTTGCACAACAACAAGGGAAAGTGTTAGCCATAATTCCCTCTCTCGGTTTTTGGGCTACATTCCAATCGCTGTGCACACAATCCCAGTACTCCTGCAAGCAGCCATTGCCAGACCCATCATCTGTGCTGTGGACAGAAGGGTTACTCTGCATCGTTCTCCAGGAAGTTGCCTCACTATGGGCAGGCTGCAGCCACTTGCCCTCGCCAGTAAACCTGGCCTGCCGCTGCCCTACCTGTCTGCAACATCAAACCAAACCTACGAATACAAAAGACACATACAAAGAATAATCCCAGAAGTAATATGAGATCATTTTCCGTTTTCTTTTGTTTGGGGGCTAGGGGAGGGGAATAAAGCCCTACAGTTAAAAGAGGAAGAAAAAAAATTGTGACCCTACCTCAAGCAATTCCTTCAAAATTGTTTCCTTCCAATGATTACACAGCACAGACAACAGCAATACTGATTCCAGAAACACGAACAGTCTAATAAACTAGACGAAGCATAAAACTGCTTTCTATTAACATGTATGGATTTAAACAATTAAGGGCAAAATCAAGCTGCATTTCTTCCAAAGCTAGCTCTTCCCTGATAGACAGGCAAACTCTTATTAGAAGCAATATTTAGAAACAATAAGCAAAAGGCACTTTTTTCTGCTTAGTTCTTCCTAAATCATATCCTACCCTGAGGTCAAACTCAGCACAACTCTAATATCTGCTATCTAATTGCAAAAAGACACCAAATATGAAAGGATAAAAGGCTGTTCCTAGGGTCAGGGCTGCTAACAACTATCCACATATTTCCGGCTCTTTTTTTGCAACCCATCATGCATTTAGGGTGTGCATTATGTAATTAATAATTATCACCCATATCAGGAAGCAAGGTGTTAAAGAAGAAAGTATCCCTACTGCAATACTTGGAATGGAACTGTTAAATCAGATTCACTTCCTCATGTAACTCCTTCCAACTCCTTTGAAGGTCAAACCTTTTCACCATATTTTCTTTCTCCTTTCTCTCAATTTTTTTTTGACTTTTCACTCAGCAGCGTGCAACCAATATTGTGTTAATATCATTGCAAAAGTGGCAATGGTGAATATGCCAAAGAGTTGGGCCTGGCGATGTGGGAGGTGCCAAACACAGGGCTGCAAATGGGGAAAATATGTCCTTTGGCTCAAGCATGGTGTCTAGTAGGTTATATCCCTACTGGGAAGTTTGTATTAAATAGCTTTTTGTAACTCGGGTATTAGCCTTATTCCATCTACTTTTGCATCACCAATTTGTTTCACAGGGCTCCTTCCAGGATGACACTTGCTCTGCCTTTTTCCCCAAATGAAACCTGCTGGTTTCCAGTGAGTTCCTTGGTGGATGATGGAAGCACCACTGGTAATAATATGGGAAGCTAAGTCACATGCCATATGTGAGGTTTGACAGAGCTACTCTCCAAGCTGCTGCTGGGTCATTTTGTCCTGCCCTAAGAGTAGCAAGTCTTGCATGGTCTGAATAATGCAGCTGGTATGTTTATCACTAAATTATCTTGTGGAAGCACTGTGTGCTTCTCCCTCAGTTCTCCCAGTTAAGCTGCATCCATCAGAAAGGAGAACAATGACTGTTTTGCTCATGGGGAGTTATAATTAAAAATCCCTTCTTCCCCGACCCTTCCCCTCAAAAAAAAAAAAAAACCAAAAAAACCCCAAACAAACCAAAACCCAACCCCTCAGGATAGTTTTAGAATATCTCTCATTCCACTTACTTTCTCAAGGGTATCCTGAGCTGCAGAGGTTCAAAACAGCCCATCTAACTCAGTACTAGATTCATGTGGAGATGTTCTAACCAGTTTTTCTACATTACTAATATCACTACCTCCTGCACTTGCATTGCTCATTTTGCCCCACACTGTTTACCTTGGCAAAGAAAAAGCAGTGGGAACTCATAATTTATGCTACAATACAGGTTGAGCAGAAGGTTCTGTAGAGCCTGCTTTACCTTACAGAACTAATTATCCCCACAAACTCAGGGCTTTTCACAGTCATCAACAGTGTAGTATCAGATAGGTTTAATAAAGAGATTCATATAGTCCTTTGTTGCCTAAAAAATAAATCAGAGATTAGTATTAAAAAGAGCATAGCCAGCAGGTCGAGGGAGGTCATCCTCCCCCTCTACTCTGCCCTGGTGAGGCCGCATCTGGAGTACTGTGTCCAGTTGTGGGCTCCCTGGTTCGAGAAGGGACAGGGAACTGCTGGAGAGGGTCCAGCAGAGGGCTACAAAGATGATCAAGGGAATGGAGCACCGGGTTGATGAGGAGAGGCTGATAATCCTGGGTCTGTTTAGCCTGGAAAAGAGAAGACTGCGAGGGGATCTCATCAATGCTTATGAATGTCTGAAGGGTGGGTGTCAAGAGGATGGGGCCAGTGGCCAGCGACAGGACAAGAGGCAATGGGCACAAACAGGAACACACGAAATTGCATCTGAACATAAGGAAAAATTTCTTTTTTCCAGTGACAGAGCACTAGAACAGGCTGCCCAGAGAGGTTGCGGAGTCTCCTTCTCTGAAGATACTCAAAACCCACCCAGATGCATTTCTGTCCAACGTGCTCTAGGTCACCCTGCTTTGGCAGGTGGGTTGGACTAGATCATCTCCGAAGGTCCCTTCCAACCCCTACCATTCTGTGATTCTGTGATACACCATCATGAATTTTGGCAACCTTGTACTTGCACTTGTACTTGGCAACCAGAACATACTAACATGGAACAGGTATTTTGAGGTATTGCAAAAGATTTACTTGTGTGTGAAAAAGGCCACCATATTCTGGGGTAGTTTGAATAATATTCCACTTCCTTCTTTGACAGTAGAGAAGACATAGTCTGTTTAGTTTTCAGATTGATATTTTCTCACATCAGACAAGCAACTTCAACAGTCATTAACTGTCTCTAGAGGTAAGTAAAAAGGTGGCAAAAAAGCATTCAAACTGTTTTGTCTGATGCTAAAGAATATAAAAAACCTGAGCAAACTGACATTTTCTTTTAAGGAGAACTCAAGCCATGGAAGAGAATCTGTACAAACATCTATGTAGAACTACACTTTTGTTTTCATGCTAAATATTTAACAAATGTTTACTGCCCAGAGTAGGCCTGTTAACTAGAATATAATTTTCTGAACCTGTTGCCTTTTGGAGGAACTTAATACCAAATGACTCAGAAGTCCAATATACTCTGAAAAATCTTTGAGAAGAAACTGTGAAATAACACATACCAACACCAACTGCAGTTATGCTTTTTCTTGCCTTTTGGTTCACCACACTGCCCTGTTCCTGGCAGCTCACTCTCCACATAGCTCCTCAAGAGGCACCTCATAATCCTCCAAAAGTTCAAATTTAAAAACAAAGAAACAAACAAGCAAACAAACAAATGATCTGAGGAAAATGCTCATAGACAAGGCACAAATGTGACTTCATGGGCTGGTTGGTATCACTCTATCGAGTTTAATTCCAGTAATACATAAGCCCATGACCCTACTAATTACGACACTGGGCTAAGAATTTGCATACATAAGGTTCAGATTCACAGTTTGTGGCATAACCCAATTCAGTGAGAACACTCGGTTGTGCAAGTTTTTCTCAGTGTGAATGACACTATTACATTTGGTGTCTCCCATTCACTCTCACTACAGCCAGATGGAAAATGCACATGGCTAAACCTGGAAGTTCAAGGAAAAACCGTACCTCTGTTGTTCTGACCTTTCTCTGTAGAAATGTAATCAACTTCTTTATCTGCTTTTATTGTAGCTTGCTTGTAGACTTGTTCCAAGGATGGATTACTGAATTAATAGAGGAAAGGCTAACAAAAGACAATTGTTGACCTGAGCACTCAAAAATGCTCTCAAGGTAGTATCAACTTGTTTATGCTGGTTGGCTAGATTTTGAGTGTATGTCAACGCTATATCTAAACAAAGAGAATGTCAATATGGAGTTGAAGGCCCTTCCATGTCAGTCCTTAAAATATTGCTAAATTAGACACTTACTTAAAGGTTATACTCCACTTTCTGGACATGTACTTCTGCTAAACATACGTGTATCAGGCAGCTTCCTTGTCTATAATTTTTGATAAATTCATAAAATACGTCAGATTGTGAGCACATTCACAGCAGCCTCACTTGCCCGAGAACCCTTGAAGGATCTTGAAGGATTTATGACCATTTCTCAGTAAATATTGGAACACATTAAATGATTAAGAACAAAATTCTGGCCAATGATTATCCCTAACACCTTAATCGAATAGGTTACTTAAACATCAAGCCAAATTCTGATTCTGGATACCTCAGTTTAAGTACTCAATTGATTTTTTGAAATCAATTGAATTGTAATGTTTTAAATAGAAACAAATTACAGGAGAGCCTCACTATACTTTACTTCACAGTGTAATGAAACCCCATCAGTTTTACCTATGTGGGCTAGTTGTCTGTGTATATGTGTGCCAGGAATATGGATTATACTAAATTCTAAATTAGTAAAAAAGCTAAGTGATTTTTATTCAGAAATTCCAAAATTAAGGTAATTATTTCCTGTACATTAGTACATTGGTATAATATATATAGAGTTATTTTTATTCAATCGGCTTTTATTCCTGAACCAATTTTTAGAAAATCATGTCTGATACATAAAATGTTCTCTAATGTGTTCTTGCTTCATTAGCAGAGCCTCAGTATGTTCAGCATTAACAGATATGATTAACATCTACCACTTCATTTTATGCTTCTTCACAAGGAGGATGTACAATCCAATATTTTGCTGTGGTAGAAATGAGGATTTTTTTTTTCTTTTTGACTTTGCTTTGAGCGTAGCTGTTGCCATGCATGTATAGAAGAGAGGATAAACAGCATGAATGATCCATGGTTGTCCTGGTTTGAGGTTCTTTATTTCTGTGAGAACACCAGGCCGTTTTCCCAGAATGGTCTACCAATACATTAAACTTCTTTGTACAGAAAGTTGACGCAGTATGCTGATGAAACAAAACTGCCAACACTAAACTTCAATCTGAGCTTTAAGTGAATATTTACATGTTTTGGGCTCAGACCATAAAGTGTCTTGAACATGTCCTGAAGGTGACTAGAAGAAGCAAAGGTTGCAAAATGTTTGGACTGTCATGTCAGTGACTGCCGCAATCCAATATCTACATCTATACAGAACATTTCATCAGTAAACCTCAAAGCACTTCACTGAAGAAATAATTATCCCTTTCATTTAATTGAGAAACTACAGATACTAGAAAATCTATACATCACGTACTCTTTCTTCCTGGTTTGCATTAGAAACACGTTTTTGCAAAGGCACGGTTTCAAGCTGCACTATTAGCGTGGCTTCTTTGTATTTACTTAAGTGCAGTTTTTCAGATTGATATAACCTCTGTTTATTTCCATTCCTTTACTGGCTTGGTGCTATAAAATAACAGGCTACAGGTCTTCTCACACAACAGCTTTTTCACTTCAGATTATGGAAAGACCGGCGATTTGCTTCAATGATTTTCTTTGCTGTATCAATTTATATCACTACAGCTTGGTGGTGTCAGCTTCAATAGAGATTTTTAGCATTACACTTGCTTATGATCTTCATTTTCCTTACTTTAGACAAAATGGGGAAGAAAGTGCTGTCTCAGATTACTGGATGGTTTCTTGGTAAATTAAAACTAAGTCCATTGATTTCCAGTGCTGGTTTAAACCCTTTTGGTGAACACCATCCTAAGGTACAGAGGGCAGCCAATTGACAGATCAAACAACATTAAGAGTAAATAGAATGTCAAATATATGGATTTGACAAGGCAGGAAGCCTTTGTGCTGTACAATGGAGTCTTTTTGAGGATGCACTTCAAATCTTCATATGCGGATCTTGAAGGAAAAATGGTTTTCTTCAGGATAGCAATAATCCTACTTCCTAGCAGATCTACGGAGATGACTTTTAGGCATGTGCCAGCAAACTGGGACACAAAACTACATCAGAATATTTGTAATATTTTTCAGTACTAAAACTTTTTACATTATAGTGCAAACCCCTGAATTTTGCTTGGACATCAGGCTTCTTTGGGTTTTTGTGTGTTTGTTTGTTTATTTTACAGCCCTCTTCCTTATATAGAGTTGTTTCACTGTTTCAAGACATTACCAGCAGCCTAAGATCTCTCTAGACTTCTCACAAGGAAAAAGGTATGGTATTTTTCAAAAGTTTCATTCTTTTGAGGACTGAAGATCTTTTAAGAGAACAGAGCTGCTCTTGAGGACTTATTACAGTACTGAGAGCAAGAAATGAAACCCGTTCTTTCTCACAAGCTTCTTACTTGTAACTTATCATCAAGAGGTAAATACTTCCTGCTATTTGGTTGGGGTTTTTTTTTGAATATTTACCTCTGCCACAAAACACCACCACCTATGATAAGACTGGGCTTAAGAAAAGAAAGACCAACGGAAAAAAATTCTAAGAGATACGGCAGGAGTTTTATCCCTCAGGAAGGCTCAATGGAGCTGCTGAAAACAAATAGGAAGAGAAAGTTTTTTGTCCTGGATATTCAAGATTACTTTAATAATTGATACATAAGTGAAACTATACCTTTATCAGACTGTACCAAGGAAAGGTACTAAGTATTCTTGACCTAGAAAGTATGAAACTGTTAAAAGGTATCAGGTCTGAAGAGGAAGCTTACGAAGTTCTTACAAGAGACCTCAATTTTATGGGCAGTCTTAAACTCTTAGGAAACCTCTTGTTCAGCATCTATCTGTGCCAGACATGAGACACTCAAACCTGGACAAAATGTTTACAAACAACCCAGATTTAAACTTAGAATAAAAAAAGGAGTGACGAATAGCAGACTGTGAATTGACTAGCCTGTAATTAGGACCCCACATTTACCCTCCAGGGCAGAACAGTAATGGACTACATTACCACACCACTAACTCTTGGGAACATAAAGAAACAAGACAGATTTGGAAACTTAAGTCTCCAAAATCAATAGGATGAGTTTGGAAAAGGCACTGTGAAAGACTATATAAAGTGTGCAATAAAATGCACATCCCTGAAGTGTCCATCCTTTTGATGAAATTGCTACATTTCCAATAACTTAAGCCATCTGTAAAAGCCTGCGGACAAAGATGTAATTCCTAATGAAAATGAAAGTATACCCTTACTCTACAGTACACCAGTACTGATTGTGGGAGCTGTTCAACAGGCAGTTGTATCTAGTAATATGAGTAAAACCATTGTGATTTATGGTAATGTGCAGTTTATATGATTATGTGATGTCTAAGCTTACAGTAAAGTCACAAACAGGCAATAATCAGATCATGTACCAGAGGTTCACATATACTAAATATACAAGTTAAAAAAATACGGTGTTGTGGGAATTATGCAGCAACCACCGCCTAGTCCGTGTTAGAAATTATGCAGATGCCACCTCAGCAAGGCTCAGCCCTAGATTCCTGGTCGAAGAAGACGAGTCACTAATCCACTAAGTAAATCAGTGGTTTATTTATCTGACATGCGGAGCAGCTTGAGCTGGGTGCCTCCAAGAAGGGACACCCATTGCAGATCACGCACTCCAATTATACCCTTACAGACAGATTTCCTGGGTCGTACCACCCATCACCCAATCCCCAAGTCCAATCACTTAACTCTGGTCGGCAGTCTCTTGATTTCTTATCAGTTTTCTTGGTTGATGGGCTGGCTGCTCTCTGAAGTTACCACATTCTCTCGAAATTGTTGCCTTGGTCCTTATCTTCTTCATTCTACTTGCATCTACCAGTTTCAGCTACTTTAGTGGTTGCAACATTAGCTTTATCAAAAATTTACTCTCAGACAGCTCACGTGGCCTAAGGTTTCAAGTGCTTTAGCTTCAAGTGCTGAGCAATGCTATTAATCCTAACAATTCTCAACACTTGGAAATACACAGATTATGATTTCCATAGGGAACGGAGCACTTAATCCAGTAATGGAAAATATCATTCTATAAATTTTATTCGCAGCTGACAATAGAAAAGAACTCTCATGGGAGTGTTTCAAAATTCACGTGTTCAGATCTCATACTTCTGCAGTTTCTCAGGAATCACATACACGGCACTTTTATGAAGGTGGTGTATAGAGACACTGACTGCCCAGAGGAACAGAGCAGGACACTCTGGTTCCAGCAAAGCAAATTTTGGTAAAAAATAGCTTACCTGTTGAAAAATTTTCAGCTGATCCCAGCTAACACAGCAACCGTGCTATAAAAAAGGAACCCACAATAACAGATAACGTACAGTGAAATTGTAACCGAAAGAAAATTCAGAAATAACAAAAGTAACACCTATTTTACAGAAATTAGACAAAATGTCATAAAGAAATAAATATGGGGAAATTATGAGTAGATGTTGAAAGTTTGATGACAAGGAAGAAACAAAGTAAAGACAAGAGGCTAATGCTGTACATATAAATAACATCTAAAGGGACTTTATGTTCATGGCCCTGAACTAGAATTAATTTGTTTACGTATGCTGTAAAAAAGTGTTGGTACTGAATTCTTTTTTCCTCCTGTCTACAAGTAGCAATACCAGACAATATAGCATGAAATTATATTAGCTATATATGTTATACCAACAACCCTGAAGTCTGCAACGTCTACAAAATGCAAATAGGAAGCTTAGCACCAGACTACCAGTTTATGTAACAACTGACAGCAAAACACTGTCACTGTAAAAATGTTATAATTAAATCAAAGATGCTGCTCATGTGATATAGGATTTATCTCATATAAATTTGAGTTTAACCATTTATAGTGGAAATAATATACTTCTTTATCCAGCAAAACATGAACACAAGAGACTATAAAAGAGTTTATTGTGGAATTGTTCCTCACTGCTATAAGAACAGACCACCTTCAACAAAGGGAGGAAGAAGAAATAAAAGGAACTTAAACGGAAAAGTTGGGCTATGAAATAGTTGACATGACAGAAAATCAAAGGAAGGGCAAAGCATTGTGGATACACAGCCCGCAGTCCTTTCAGAAGAAGCCTGCACTTAGATTACCTTAAAGCAATTGTGAAACCAGGCCTGAAATTCGTGAAAAGTTTCAAAAGTATAAAGTAGAAATGAAACCAACTCAGACATTAGTTTAGTATTCTGGCTATATACATACACACATGTATATGTCTGCATATATGTATATGTGTGTGTGTATATATGTATGTGTTTATTTATTTATATTTATATAAATCATATTGGCATTGATTTATTTTTACTTTGGGAGAGGGAACTTTATAAGACAGTTGATACTTTTCATAAATAAAATTTAGAAAAATTTGCAAGGTTGAAGTTTGTCTAGTTTATTAGTGTCTTAAGACGAGCTTGACTGATTCTCCTGATGGTTAAAATAGCAGCTTTGCCAGGCCACACCAGACTGATCTTTCATCGCTCCTGCAAAAGCAGCCAGCAAGAGAAGGAGTCATTCATTTTCCCTGGCAGACATGTTAACTCCAGGCCTGCTTCTCACCTCTTCAGTGCAATCAGCAAGTCACACTGTTTACCTGGATCACAGTAACAAAACCTAACCGAAGTGGTTCCATCTGGTTTACTTGGCAAAGTTGGGGGCTTTAGGGTGGGGGCTGCAGGGATGGCCTCTGAGAGAAGAGGCCAGGGGATGCCTCATGCTGGACACAGCAGGTTCCTGATGGCTCCAAGATGGACCCACTGCTGGCCAAAGCTGAGCCCATCAGTGACACTGCTGGCACCTCTGTGATAACGTATTTAAGAAAGGGTAAAAAAGCGGTGCACAGCATCTGTGAGAGAGAAGAGTGAGAAAAACGTGGGAGAAACAGCCCTGCAGACACCAAGGCCAGTGGAGAAGGAGGGGGAGGAGGTGCTCCAGATGCCAGAGCAGATAGTCCCTTGCAGCCCATGGAGAAGACCATGGTTAAGCAGGTTGTCCCCCTGCAGCCCACGGATGACCACAGCGGAGCATATCACCCACCCTGCAGCCCGTGAAAGACCCCATGCCACCGGAGGTGGATATGCCCTGAGGGAAGCTGCAGCCAGTGGAGAGCCCACGCAGGAGCAGGCTCCTGGCAGGTGCGGCAGCCCAGGGGGAGAACACACACTTGAGCAGTTCATGAAAGACTGTATCTCATGGAGAGACTCATGATGGAGCAGGGGAACAGCATGAGGAGGAAGGAGCAGGAGAGTAACTGTTGTGGACTGACTACAATCCCCATTCCTCATCCGCCTGTGCTGCTCGGGCAGAAGGTAGAAGAGTCAGAAACAAAGGAGTGAAGTTGAGCCTGGGAAGAAACCAGAAGTGCTAGGGGGAAGGTGGTTTTAGTTTTGTCCTTGCCTCTCACCATTTTAGTCTATTTTTAATGAGCAGTACGTTCAAGTAATCTTTCCCACATTGAGTCTGTTTTGACCATGATGGTAAGCAATCTCCCTGTCTTTATTTCAACCCATGAGCTTGTCCATCTTATTTTCTCCCCAGTCCTGTTGAGGAGGCAGAATAAAAGAGCCGCTGGGTAGACATCTGGCAGCAAGCCAAGGTCAAACCCACCACGGTGGTGCAATGGGAGGCTGCTAATTTACCTAGTATGTGTTTTACAGTTAATTTTGGCAACTCAAGGTTGCAATCCACTCCACTCTATTTTCGATTCTGTAATTAGTACTAACTGCCAGCCAGTGTCTTGGAAGAAGTTTTTCCCAGGAGGGCCTTGATTATGCAGCACTGACGTAGTTTATCCATATTCAACTTATTTTAAACTTACCTGAAAAATTTTCCTCTCAAAAAGTATGACGACTTCGTGTGAACACACAACGGGTAAAATAAAAGAGTATTTCTAATATGTATTACACATATTCTGAGGAGTAAAACATGACCTTCCCTTATTAACTTTAGGCATGAGCCATGTTCATCCCTACAAATGAATACTCACTCATATCAGAAGACACTTTGTTCCAAGCAAAATTATGCTACAATGTGCTTCAGATACATTTTCTTCTTTTTCTGTCAGACAATGTTTTGTGTTAAAGTGGTTTTGGCAGCTGTGATACTCCTCTTCAGACCTTTTCCCGCACACAGTGTTTGCGTTTCTGGCACCCCCCTCTGATTTATGCCAAGGCTCAGCTTTCAAAAGTTCATCTGCAAACTGAAGAGTAGAATTTTTTTTTCCCCTACTCAAGCACAGAGCAAGCAGTGTGGGGAATCTAGGCAAGAACATTAAGTCTCATAAACTTTGCAACACAGGGAAATGTTATTAGGGATGCTTACAGAAAAGATAATATAAATTTCTGAATTGTAGCAACTCTTTCCTTAGTGAAGGATAACACACTAAAGGCATAGTCTCCATATTAAGAAACCTTCACACCCTAGCAGGATTTAAAAATGGGGTTATACTCCTCTGCCTATCTGAGATTAGATATTAGGAGAATCTTCCTAATGTTAGGTCTGAACTATCACAAGAAACAGATACTGGGGTTACACTTACTAGACACAAAAACTCAGACAAGTGATCTATTGAAAAGGTTTGCAGAGAAGCTATTAACATTAGAAAATGCTAGAAAAAGGAAACTTTTACTTCCGTAAAACCAGTAAAATTGAAAAGACACAAGAATGAGCAGTAAGCAGCTCAAACTTTTGACAGAGCATAAAAACCTAACATCTTTAAAAATGTTCTATGTTCTTTAGGTTTCCCCCCAAAAAAGCCTAAAAGCCTGGATGCAGCTGTCAAATGACAAATGAGATACTAATATCAATTTAGAGCAAGCATACCTATAAGGCAGATGTCCTCCCAGTGGAAATATATATAAGCTGTATTCTCTTGCACCGTAACTATGAAAGTTTAGCCATGCACAGAAAACTGTTCTTGAAACTGTCTCAGTTATGTTGTTTGTATGCCTTGTTCTCACTGGATTGTTGGTCTTACCACGGCTATCAAATATTCATGTAAAAATTAATTTCGTGCAATGCAGTCAAGATTTACAACACAATCAATTAAGAATTTTGAATTTCCCATATTTGTGACTTTATTTTTGTTAACTTTTTTCTATAATTTGTCTCTAAGTTCCACTTTTTCCATTGCTTTATTTAATTCCTCTATCAGTTCTTCCAAAAATGTGAATGACATCTCTTTTTTTCTTTTTTACTTTGTTTCACAGCTGCCATACAGTCACGTCTCTCACTGGTCTATCACACAGCAGGAAGGGCAGCTTGTGGACTCTGTCATCTTCATATTCCAGCCTCAAAGTTAGAAGAGCGAAAACCAGGTGCAAACCCACTTCATCCATTTTCTTTCAGGATCAGCTGACAAAAGCTATCCACAAAAGGAACCATAACTGAAACACAGTCCTTGAAATTTCACAAAGCTACAATAAACAAATGATGAGTCTTTGCCAGCATGGTCAGCCAAGGATCACAACCTCTCTAATCATGGCAATCTACAAAGAATTCTACTTTCTACCTGTGCAAAAGTTAGAAAATAACAGACTTCTGAAGTTCACCTATCTACCTGAAATAATTACTTTCTGTAGTGACTTAATGCTTTTTTTTTTTCTTTTCTCTGCAAATAGTAGTTGTTAGAGGGGACTTTCTGTTACTGCAGCGATATATGTCAGCTCTGGTGCTTTGCTTATTTTGATCCAACACACTTCTGTGCATTTGTAGCCGTGTAAGTAATTAAGGCAGAGGGAACGAAAAACAATGAACAAAAACATCTGTCCCCAAAGCTTACCCAATTCGGTCTCTTAAGAATACTCGGTGTTCAGATCTACTGTCACTACTTCTTGTACTGCAATGGCAATACTGTGGTGCTTTGCAGATGGTTTAGCAAGAGAACAAATACTTAAATTTACACTACCCGTGATATATTGTTCTAATTTACATGCAAGACCAACAAGATACAGTCATTGGCTGTAACCATAAACCATTACCCTCCATGGGGAAAACTAGTAGGAAATCTTGCCCCCTTCCCCCACATTTCTCACTCCTGTTGGAAACTTCTGTTATCAACCTCTACCAGGCCCTTACTAAAAAGGAAAGGCCTTTTAGTACGGCGCTCCACCAGAAGTTCAGCCCTATAAATAACAGACACACTAGAAAGACCCCATTTTTTCCCCACCTGTCAGGAAAAGGGGAGGACTGCCAAGCTAGCACGTAGTTACACACTACTACTCTACCCAGAAGGTACACATATAATGCAAATTTTCTTGCCAACGTGATGATGCAGATTTGAGGTCTTGCAGTCCATTCCCAAACTAACCTATCTGATCTAAGTGGTGACGCGTGGAAGCAATTCCCCCTTCTGTTGGCAGTGTCTCCTGGTGCCTGCCTTGAAACCAAATCTTCTCATTTTCTTGTGAGCCTTCAGCCTCTTGATCCTGCTCACTGTGCAGATGCGTGAACCTCCAGTGGGAGCTCACAACTGGGATGAGGAAAGTACAGGAGAGTCCTTTAGGTGTTCCTGGGTCTGCCAAATCATACTGCACTCCAGATAATGCTGATGTGCAGGGATTCTTGGGGAATGCGGCAAGCACTGTTCAAGCTGCTGCAGGGTGCAGCATTTGGGCGTTTTTTAATGAGGAAGGTGCTTTCTTTGAACTTCCTATTTCCTTGGAATTTATTTTTCTGTTTTCTTTTTGAGTACTTTGATACCACATGAAGAAGCTGCCTGCCCCTAAGCTCCACCTTCACGTTTCACAGCTCTCCAAACCCTGCCAAGGATGTTTATCGTCGGGCAGGCATTTGATGGGACGAAGCGAACACCACATCAAAGTCTTCCTCAGGCTCTGTCTAGACACGCTTTTCTTTTCACCGCTGCAAGCTTCATCCCCGGCTTCCCAGCCAGGTCTGCTCTCTTCCCTCCTCCCACCCCCGTCTTCCGCCTCTCGACTTTTCCACCCGCTGACCCATTTATAACACATCTCTCCCCACAAAGGCGGGCGGCCCGGCAGCGCGCTCCGGGCTGGGCGCTGCACACCCACGGCTGCGGCAGCCCCGTCCCCGCCGGCTCCCCGCCGGCTCCCCGCTCACAAACGCGCGGCTGCTGCCGCCACCACCACCGACCAAAGCCCCTTCAGCGCCGTGGCGGTGACTCCCCCTCGCCCCCGGGCTGGCACCCAAGGCGGGCTGCCACGCCGCACAGCCGCCGTGGGCTTATGGCCGTTTCGGGATGTGCCCTTGCCGATGTTACCTCCTCCGGAGGGGCCAGGCCGTCCCGCCGGGGTGGCCTGGGGGAAGCGTGAGAAACCCCTTTGTTGCCATGAGCCGCAGAGGAGTTGCCCCGGCTCCGTCCGACGTGGGTTTCAACGTTACCGGCGCTGCCAGGGGAAGCCTCAAGAAAAGAGGAAAAAAAAAAAAGGCTGAAGAAGGGCAGTTGCAAAGAAGGGCCGGCGGCATCCCGGCGCTGCCGGAGCGCGGGAGGGGGCGGGCGGGAGCGAGGAGGGGCAGGGGCGGGACGCGGGCAGCGCCGACGGGCGCTGCGGAGCCACGGGCCGGGCCGGTGGGTGTGTGGGTGGTGCCGGGGGAGGTGCGGGGCCGGGCGGGGGCCGGCAGCCCGACCCGGGCGGCGCAGGCAGGGGGACGTGCAGCAGCTCCTCGCTGCCGGGGCGCCCTGCCCGACCCGCCCGCCGCCCCGCCACACGTCGAGCCCCGCCAGAGCGGCCGCGGCCCCGCAGGTGGGTGCTGCGGGAGGGACAGGATGGGACGGGACGGGAGCGGAGCGGCCCCGGAGCGGGCGGCGGCTCGGGACGGGCTGTGAGCATCGCTCTTGCCGGGGGCCTCCGCCGTACCCCGGCGGAGCGGCGCAGCGCTCCCCCGAGAGCCGCGGGATCGCCGGGCAGGTGCCGCACCGGGGGGCAGGGGAGGCGCAGCTGCTGTGTCTCTCGCCTCCTTCGCTTTTTTCTGCTCCTCTTTCCGTTTCTTCCCTGTTTATCTCCTTCCCTTTTCCTTTTTTCCTTTCCCCTTTCTTTTATTTTTCTCTCCCTCTCCCCTCTTTCTCTCTTTCTCTGTTTATCTCCCCCTTCTCTCTCTTCCACCTCCTTTTTTCTTTTTTCTTTCTTTCTTTCTTTCTTTCCTTTCTTTCTTTCTTTTTTTTCCTTCCTTCCTTCCTTCCTTCCTTCCTTCCTTCCTTCCTTCCTTCCTTCCTTCCTTCCTTCCTTCCTTCCTTCCTTCCTTCCTTCCTTCCTTCCTTCCTTCCTTCCTTCCTCCATCCCTCCCTCCCTCCCTCCCTCCCTTCCTCTCTTTCTCTCTTCCCCTTTCTTCTTCCTGCCCCCGCTTTCCCTCTTCCTCCTTTTTCCTCTCCTCTCCTCTCCTCTCCTCTCCTCTCCTCTCCTCTCCTCTCCTCTCCTCTCCTCTCCTCTCCTCTCCTCTCCTCTCCTCTCCTCTCCTCTCCTCTCCTCTCTTCTCTTTTTCTTCTCTTTCTTGGTCTTCCCTTTCTTTCCTTCTCCCTTTTCTCCCTGCCAACCCCCTTCTGTCTGCCTTTCGTCCCTTCCTCCCTTTTCCTGTGGCAGTGCATGCAGGGGAGCCCAGTGCAGGCTGTTGGCCTCGGGGTGATGGGTTGGTATGAAATCTGGTAGCAAGCACAGGGTTCAGGGGACATGCGATGCTCCTGAGGTATTGCAGTCCTGGGGTGTGGCTTTTTTTTTTTCCTCAGTTAAACTTACTAGAACTGGGAAAACCCTGAAGAAACCTCCTTTTTTTTTTTTTTTCTTTTTTTTTTTTTTTTTTTTTTTTCCCCCAGAACAGCAAAGCTGTTTAGAAGGTTGTAAATAGTTTTCCGTGACCCAAGTTGGGTGGGTGGACTCAGACGCCTGACAGGAGGCTCAGTTATGCTCTGGCATTTTGCCTTCTTTCAAGGTTGCTCAGAAAAGTAGATTTCTTTGTGGGAAAGAGGAGGAGTGGCAGCAGGAGGGAATTGCCATTTTGGAGCCTGTAATTTTAAGTTCCTTTTTTAATGGAATATGAGGTGGGCGACCTCAGAGCTGTCAAGAATGACAGAGTCAGAAACGGTAGTAAGAGAAGTGGGGACAAATGTAGCATTTCAGTCTATCGGCTTCAAATTGAAAATTCTTGTGAAAAATAATGCAGTATTTGTAGCTCAAGTTGGAGCTCAGTTATAATGGTACGTTGCTTCTGAAAGTAGGTGTATACAAAAGAAAGTACTAGTTTTATTTTATCTCCTCAGTGTCTTTCTATACTCTGCCTATAGTAAACATCAGTTACCAGCATCATCTCTTTTCTATGAACCTGAATTGTCTGGGGTAATACTTCTTTCCTGAGGCCAAAAGAGCCAAAAGTTGGTTAAAAAAACCCAATGAATACATTTGCCAAGTCTGTTCCCTTTTTTCTAACATAAGCAAAATGCGCTGGGGAACATACAAGCTGAAGATTTACAGTCTGCTGTGCTGAGAATATGGTGATTTACTGAGCAAAATCCTGCTCTCCAAATTTTTTGCCACAGTGGAAAACCCACTGCTAGTTTTATGAAAAGATTTAATTTTGTTTTTCTAATAACTCCTCCTGGTTTTCCTTTGGATTCCAACATAATCCAAAAGTTCTCCATTTACTTTGGTTCATAAGCTCCTGAAACTTGAAAATACTTAACTTTATCAACCTAGATTTCTGTCTTAGGAAAGGTGAAAAAAGGTAATTCCACAGGAATGTAGTATGTCCAGCTAGTACAACCTTGTGCTATTAGGTTTATTTCATAGCTCCAGGGAAACCACTTCTTGCACTGTGAAGCATTATTATACGCAGGATACTTATGAGGCCAGTAGAGAAGCTTAATAAAACAAACAGAAACCTCATCACATCTCAGAAAACTGTGATAGGTTATCTCAGAAAGCTGTTTGCGCTCACCAGACAAGAACATTGTAAATCATAATAAAAACTGTGTTTGGTCACTGTGTTACCAAAATGTTCCCAGTTGTGGATTCTCCTATCATAAACACACGTATTGCTCTTGATTAGATTTTAAACCCTTCTTTTGTTCATCTTTTTGAGGGTGGAAGGATTAGGCCGTTTTCCTACTGAAAAATCCTGTAAGCAAGGGAATAAGAGGTGGCAGTTCTCACCCAGTATAAAGTTTGTTACAACAGTGAAAGTTACTCATTGCTAATGATGCATACAGCAATATAAACTATACTATGTGGGGAGGGTTGTCTGTCTTTTTGTGTATTTTCCAACGGAACGCACTTTCCAGGTAGTATCTGCTCCTTAGACCAAAAAAAAAAGTTGTATTTTTGAACTGTATTTTTATGTGCAGTTGTCTTGCAGGTCAGATTAAACTCATCTCACCTGAACTGAGCAGCAAAAAAAAACCCAAAAATATCATATAGTACCTCTTAAGCTGTAGATTAAAAGTAGGAAGTATTACTTCACTGACTTGCACAATATAGTTAAACCTGTGCACCTAAGCATGATGCTGATCCTTGTTAGTCCTGTAACTACAAGAGACATCTGTCCTTTTCAGAGGAGAATCTTGCTGCTGGTAGTATTTGTCCTTCAGCTCACCGATGAACTGTAACTGTAGGCATGGCTTTAAAACATTAGCTTCTACAATCGGGCGAGAGAAAGTCTCCTCAGAATACTATTTTAAATGTTGTGCTTGAAAAGGGATCCAAGTACTCAAAAATTTGACAGCCTCTTCCTTCCCCCATGAGATTTATTTAGTTGTGGTTTAATAGATATTACCCTTCCTGTAACAGAGCCTGCCAGTGTGTCCCATTCTGCAATACAGCATTGTCGCAAGGCAGCAGTTGGCAAAATTCTGTAGGTGGGCGTGAGGAGTGCAGTGACTGCTCCATTCCTGTCGAAATTATAGTTCTTACTTTAGAATAATGGGAAAAAATAGATATGCATTCTACTTTGAAGCAGCCAACGTGTACAAATTATCTTGATGAACACCAGGGAGTTGTACTGGGTGCTAAACTGGGACATTACTTTAAAGATTTTGTGGGTTTTTGTTTTGGAATTTGTGAGTGCGCTTTCAGTGTTAGTTACTTTGAGGTAAAATGTATCTTTTCATCAGTACTAAAAGTCTCAGACTTCTTGAGGTAGGAACTGGTCACTGAATGACTTTGCCATAGTGGCTTTACTTTCCTTAGTTGAAATTTCTTATTGTTATAGGTCTGCCTGTGGGCCTCTAAGGATGGACGTTAAGGAAGGCAAATGGGAATCAGGCTTTCAGCTGTTCTGAGGAAGATTTACTTGATACAGTAGTACAAGAGAGTATTAGAACGGCTACCAAAATTTGCATTTTTTCAGTGCTATTTTACACACTGAGTGTACGTTCATGTGGGTTTCACTTATTTTTTAAAAGATAAGGATTTTAGTGTGTCAGATTCCTGATACTTGAACATAAGATCTCCAGATAACCCAGGGGTATGAATTTCTTTTCATACTTCCCCTCCCCCTCAAAAAACCAGCAACCTACTTTTAGCTACTCTCACTATTTAATCTCTGTGTAGTGGTAGGTGTAGCAGTACTAGTCATTTGTGGAGTTTTGTTTAAAGCTGCCTTCTAAACTAACAAAGGACTATAAAGGTGGGGTTTTTTTCTATATAAAGGGTATAAATATTTCTTTATTATGATTGGGTTTTTTTAAGCAGCTCTGAAGGAAAAGCCCTGCTCTTGCAGAGCGTTGTCAATGAGCAGACAACTGCACCCACGTGGAACCCTGCTGCTGCCTCTGAATGACTTTCAGAATTAAGGTCTTAGCCCTGTAAAGTCTAATGGTAACCCAAATACTCAGCTTATGACCAATTCTTATTTTCAGTAAGACTTAACACTATCTAACGGAACAAACATGGCCACTTTCATTCAGTTACAGGCGTATCTACTTTCAAGATCGTGCTGCTTGATATCATGGAAATGCTGAGTAAATGTGACTCTGCTCTGTGTCTGGCAGATCTCTGCAGATAACCCTGCGTCTGTGCGGTCTGTCTTTGTGCTTACGCGTGTTTGTGTTTATGCAAGCTGCTCATGGGTTTAAAAATCACTTCCTCATCAGAACGAATGTTCTGCCTAACTGAACCTGAATGGAAGCAGGTTATTTGTAATAACTGCTTGCAGGATGTGTATGCTTTACATACAGGGTATGCCCTGGTAAAACTCAAGGACTTTCCAGCAAATCCACCCTCAGCGGAGGGCCTTCTTCTGAAGTGTTGAGGAGAAGTTCTGTATCTCAGGCGGAATTTGTGGCGAAAGAGAACAGCAAGGGTCTGGTCAACACCCGCTTACTTACTATTCTTAGGGGTAGCTGAAGTTTCCTTACATCTTCCCTCCCTCCGAGGCAAGAAAAGGGAAAAATAAGTTCTGACTCTCCCTCCCCACCCATCGAAACAATTACTTGTCTCCTGGCCCATCCCAACTACCACTTAAGAGGTGAGTGTACTCAGCACTACATTTTCCACTTGGCTTTTCTTCAATACATTTCTGTAAAAACAAAAGTCTCAGTTTGTCATGAATGGATGTAGGGTATTAGTGCTGCTGCCAGGAAGTTTTCAAATACCTGTTTTACAGCTTTGATTAAAACCTAATGTGTCTGTGGACATATAGTAGAGGCCTGCGTAATGTTCATGTTGCTGGGGTCCTCTCCACGGTAGCTGTATGCCCAAAGTCACCAAAGCCACTACGAGAGCAACCACCACCATCTGCTGCCTGTGGTATTTGTTACGGGAAGCAGAATAGGAGGGCGAATGAAGGGAAGGAGCTGGGTGCATGTTAGTTCAGCAGCCCTCAAGGCTGAGAGAGTGGTGACACCAGAACATTGCAGCTACACCTGCAAGACCTACCAGATCTTCCCTGCTCTTATAACCCATTTTGACCTCGTGACAGCCTCCGTGATGCTACCTATCTCTAAGCTCTTTCCTGCCTTTCTATCAGTCTTTCACAAGATTTGCTGGCTGCTGAAGTACCTCAAAGTACATTATTACCCTCTGCCTACCTGCTTCTGAACTTCTGGTGCTGATGGTGACCCATGGTGTATTTTGGAGGCTACATTGCTTCCTTTTGGATGCTGAGTTCTAACATCTTGCCCCAACGGTTTTTCCATTGATGTAAGAAAAGACTGCAGTGCCAAAATCAAAAGACACCTGTTTTTTTTGTTCCTGTGCCACCAGCCCTTAATGATTTTTGTCTTATCGTGAGATGGGCCTTGTGTACCTTTTCACAGCAAGCCCTAAATGCTTTTTCCAAGGAAAAAATATATTTAGCGTAAAAATACATGGTTATTGCTTACATAGGAAAAATACCTACTTAGTTTATGGTTTCGCTCTGCTCTCTAAACTACTCGAGAGAGGACAGAGGAGGCCGATGCATTTAATGTGAGCTGGCATGAGGGGGGCCCCGCCATGCAATCGGGAATCCTGTTTTCCCAATCCTGAGGCAGTGACTTGGGCGAAACAAACAGCCCCAGAGAGCCGTGCCACCCTCGCGTAACACTGAGTAGGGGCTGCCACTGCTTGTAACTTCGTGTAGGAAAAGACACAGCTCTCACTCGCAGCCATATCTGTTCAAACAAGAGCCTAAAAACCCACAGCCTGGGCTTGCTGGGCTGCGGTGCAGTGAGTGGAGATTTCCATGGCGCCGCAGGGCTGGGGGCTCCCCATGGCGGGTCTGTCAGGGCAGGGCCTGGTAGCCGGCCCCATCCCACTGCCCCAGCCAGGAGCGGGGCAGCCGGGGGACACGAGGGCAGCTCTGGCATCAGGCACCTCCCCAGGGATGGGGACAGGCTGAGGCTGGGCTGGGACTTGGGCACAGCTTGTCAGGGCCCATGGCCAGGCTGTGGGCACTGGGGACTGGCCATACTATGGCATCACTGGGGCAGGGGCTGACAGCCCCGGGAGGCTCGAGTGGGGCCATGGGGGAGCTTGGAGGGGGCTGGTTGGAGCCATTAAGGCCTATTAGTGTCTTTGGGGCCCTGACGGCGGCCATGAGAGCTGAACGCAGAGAAGCTCCACCGGCGCCGGCTGGTTGGATCTGCTGCCGTACCCTGCCTGGCCCAACGTGCAGCCAGCAGAGATGGGAGCGGGGCTGCTCCTTCCACCAGCAGCACGTCGTCGTGATACTGTACCAGTCGCACCATGGAACTGCAGCTGAAGAGGTCAGCTGTGCTGGCAGCCAAAGGCTGGTTTCCATGCTGCTGGGCTGAGGCATGTGCCCTTCGTCAGGGCTGGTGTAGCAGTGCTTTGCCGGCTCTGTGCCCTCGCAAACATCCTCTTTTTTAGGACCAGCCCCGTGGTGTGGATATCAGGGTCCTTGCTAATAGCACTGCCGTTAAGCGGTGCAGCTCCAGTCCAGCCTGTCTGTGTAAAACATCCACGTGAACTTTGCTCTTCCTCCGAGCTGTGGTATAATCTCGTGAAAGGGTTTATTTTGGGGGGGGGATTTTTTTTGTTGGTTGTTTTTGTTTTTGTTTTTTTCTGAAGACTTAGGTTTCTTTTGGGATTTTCTGTTTGTTTTTAAGGATGGGTGAAGCCAAACTTACCTAAAATCACTTGCTTAGCTGGGCCCAGAGGGTGTTGCTCCATCCTGTCCGTGGCTGCAGCCTTTCTTTGGTGAGGGTTATTCCCCTTCAGCTAGTGTGGCATAAGTACCCGCGTAGTCTATTGATGACTTGTTTCAGTCAGTACCATGCGTCAGATTAATAATTTAGCATGTAGGGAGTTTATATAGCTGATTTATGTGAGCTGTTTTACAGCAGCACCTTTACAGTAATATGAAAGTTAAATCAGAACCTGACTTTTACCAAGACATCTCCCAAACTGCCAGGTAACGAGTGCTTGTTTCACAGACGCATAAACTAAGAGGCAGATGATCCAAGTGATTCGCCCTCTGACACAGAAGAGGTGCCAGAAATGGAGATTTAAACTAGGTATAGTAATTCTTCTTTCCATAAGGTCTATTTAAATGGAGAACGCTAGTCCCTAGTAGAAATCAAGTTGAAATTATCTTGGTTTTGTGTTCAGTCATACCATACAGTTTGTGTACAGCAATGAAGAATAATTTTGGTGGGAAAGAAGGAAGCAGGCAGCTAACTCAACCTTTGTACTAACTCCTCCAAATACCAGCAACTGCTACAAGTTTCCCCTTTTAATGGCTACCACATCAGAAATACAGGCTCTGACTTGAGCAGGAGGCAGTAAAAGAAGGAAGCAGGTCAAGTACATAACTTCTGCAACTGAACTTCAGTTGGGAGCAAGACCAAGGCTGCAGCACGAAGTCTTTTATCTGTAGCTGCACAAACCTCCCTCCTGCTCTCCCACAGTGCAAAGTGCTGCCGCTGGCACCATATTCTTTAGTGTGCACACTAAAGCTACACAAAGCTCGAGAAAAAGGTGTTAAAAGCTTTACCGAATGCAGTCTGAAGCTATGTTAATGAGTATTCTAGATTAACAAAACTTATAAAATCCAGGTATATTATTAGATGAAAGGTACCAAATCTTTCCTTATCTTGTAAAGGTCAGCTTTTACAAAGAAGGGAATACGATCAAGTTTTAGGACTTTTTAGAAAAGGAATTGCAAGCATAAACAAATAGTAACTTTTTGTTAATAGTGTTCAGAGGAAGCAGCATGTCAGTGAGAGAAATTTGACTGTAGGGAAAAACCTACACCTAAAGATAAGAGCCATGTCAATATGTAAATGTTTGCAGATCTCTCATTTTGGTATAATGGAAATGCAGGGTCTGATTATTCTGAGCTCAAAACAATAGAGGAGTTGCACCCAGCTGGGTATACAAGGCCTTTCTGAAAGACATTCTTTATCCTGCTTTCAACTAAGTTTTAGAATAAAACAGGAGCAGGAAAGACTTCTTAGCAAGCTTTATTCTTCTGAAATTGTAGAAGGTGAAGGCTGCAATGATAGCTTTTCATTAAGGGTCTGTGTGCCTGCATTGTAAAGAACAGGGAGGGGGTGGCAATCCTCTTAGAGTGTGTGTTACTCCACAGTGCTAGTGCTCCTATGAAAAATGAGAATAGGATAAAATAGTAGTGCTAACTCTCATCCTAAAGAAAGAAGGATTCCACCTTCTGTCAGCTAAAGCTTCACAAATATAAGTGTAGTCTTCCTTTCTAAGATGGTAGACAGAAAACAGTAATTTAAGGGTAACCAGTATGGCAAGCTTCACCCTATGGAAATACATACTCAGCAGAGATTATGGAGACTATCACATAGCTACTATCCTTCCTTTGTTAATTTCATATTTGATGGATATATTTTTATTGGGTCAGATCTACTAGTCAAAACTAGCAGGACATCAAGGAAGCAAGCGTGTGTTAAATTATAAAGCATGTTAAAACATGCTCTAAATTGTGTCACTGTGATTGATGTCACATTGCAAACTAAAAGTGGTAACTGTGGAATTTCCCTTTTAAATTTTTTTTTTTTAATTCAAATTAAAGTGTGAGATGTGGTACTTAGAAGGTGCCTCTCTGTGCTTTCAGCTGTAATTGCACACTAGTTCACCTGGCTACTTAGCTTAAGGGTTAAAACTTTAGTTCTTCCCGTTTGACTTCACTATACACCTAAACCAGACTTGGAACAGATGTCCACCTCCCTAAGATAAATTAGAAATGCAGGGTAAAATAATTAGAGGTATAACTCTGAAAACAAAGTACACTTTATAGTAAATAAAGTGTTTATATAATGCTGTTAGTCACAAATAGTTTGTGGTCTCTGCCTGTTGGTGGCTTGAATTACAAAATATTTGGTTATTGTACTTCCTTAAAATACTGCTGATCCTTACAGCTGTGCTAGACCTTTGTGCAAGGATCCGCACCTTCCCCCTACCTGCTACATGTGGATCAATTCCCCCAGTCAGTTAGCAATGCTGTGGGCACAGTGGTGGACCCAATGCGTAGCGCATCCCAGTAGCAGCATTACTACCAAAAACTTTGTGATGCCAGACCTTAATTTCTTGCATGCACTTGTTCTGAGATTTGCAAGTAGCAGGTTAAAAGCCACATTTTGAGACTTAAAAGCTAAAATGATACTGGGTAGCTTAAAGAAAAGAGGTGAAAAAAAGAAAAACCTTATGTTGACAGCCTACAGCAAAACCCAGAAGTGGATGCAGTGCACTCTTCTTTTCCTTAAACAAATTTTCTTAGCAGTTTTTTGGGGTAGTAGTTATTCTCAGAGCTGTTCAGAAAGCTATTCAGAGGCACTAGATTTTTCTTGAAAGTAGTAAAATGAAGGAGCTGTATATCTCTCAAATACTTCAATATTTCGTTAACCTTTTAACTTATAGATTAAAATTTTGCAAGACATTCTCTATAAACTGTATTGGCTTTTGCAGTTCGAGGTTGGTTTGAAATTCAAACCTGCACTGAATCATTTGGCAATGCATTTGTGAGTACCAATGGCATTTGAGTGGCGATGTAAGTTGTTTAAGGATATCCTGTTCTTGATCAGTTTACCTGCATGAGATAGTACTCACAAAAAAAGACACCCAGTTCTGTAATCCAATTCTAGACTGAAGTTGTCTCAACAGCTAGAGCTGTAGCAGCTGCATAACTGTGCAGTGATCCCTGAAACAGAAAAAAGGTACTTAAGAGGAAACAGGACTAACAAACAAACATGATGTAGTGCCTGTGAAATAAAGACTGAAATAAAGTTGGCATATTATAAATCTTGTTGCAACTCAACCTTGCAGCATATTTCCACTTAAAAGCAATTATTGACTCGTAAAAGCAAGTGTGTTTAAACGATGGTAACACAACACTGCTGTGCTCTTAGATTTGTGCATTTGTAGTGACTTAACACAAATCAGCTTTAGAGATAGGCCCTAAGTATTGCCTTTTACCTTAAAAAGGTTCTTCAGCAAAAACAGTCACAGCTGTTCTCAGAACATTGAGGAGCTATGCTATACTAATTTCTTTCTCCCCTTCTCATCAGCTCTTTCCTGATGGTATTTCTAAGTTCATCTGGAGGATGTTGAAGAGTCTGTATCTCATGCAAAAATCTTGAACTGCTTCAGGGGCTCCTTTCCTAGTGAGAAGATAAAGCATGACTAATATCCAGGAAGTGAGTGGTAAGTTATAATTATAATGAAATCTATGTCACTACTGAAGTGAGTATAAAATATTCTTGTCAAACTCTGAAGTGTGAATTAACATCAAATACTTGCTTCTCAGTAACGTGTGTGACTTACTGGCTTTAATTTTGTCAGATGCAGCTGAATCAGCTCTGTTTTCTTACTGAAGTTTGGCTACTTGTAGTCTTAGTACTACAAAAATAGTGTATCATGAAAACTATCTACCTCTCCCAATATTTTTCTAGAAAAATGAACTAATTCTATTAATTAATTTCTAACTTCCAACAGAATATTTTTGGCTGAACTACTCACCTTTTTACTGTCACAAAATAACAATGTAATTACTAACCTTTTTTTTAAAGAAACCTTTTAGTCTTTGAATGACAGTCATATTTCATTTTATTTTAGGATTTTTCCTTCCATTTCCCTGACAAACTCACCAAATTCCTGAGAAACACAAACTGTTTCTTTCTGAAGTTGTTGAAGCTGATATGAGCAGAGTGGAGGGCATTTTTTTTAGCCCTGCAAAGCTACCTGGTATTTGAAATGCTGAAGAGGAAATTACGGTTTTGCCACAACTCGCGCTTCAGGCTTTTCTTGGGTCTAACTCTTATTTTAGTAATAATTTCGGTTTTAAAAGTTAACCAGAAACAAGACTTCTTAAATCGGAGACATCTAGAGCTGACAAAAGAAGATCCTATTGGCAATATTAACTGCACCAAGATCATAGAGGGAGATATAGAAGAAATTCAAAAGGTAAAGCTTGAGACATTGTTAGTTTCATTTAAGAAACGCCCCAGACTAACAACAAATGATTATATTAACATGACAGCAGACTGTGCTTCCTTCACCAAGACTAGGAAATACATTATGGAACCTCTCAGCAATGAAGAAGCAGAATTTCCAATTGCTTACTCAATAGTGGTTTATCACAAAATTGAGATGCTTGATCGACTTCTAAGATCAATCTATGCCCCTCAGAATTTTTACTGCATTCATGTTGACAAAAAGTCTCCAGAATCTTTTTTTACTGCTGTGAAGGGAATAGTCTCATGTTTTGATAATGTCTTTATTTCCAGCCAGTTAGAGAGTGTTGTATATGCTTCATGGAGCAGGGTGCAGGCAGACATTAACTGCATGAAAGATCTCTACAGAAGAAGTTCAAACTGGAAATACCTAATCAACCTCTGTGGCATGGACTTTCCTATAAAGACCAACCAGGAAATAGTAGAGAAATTAAAAGCCCTTAAAGGTGAAAATAGCTTGGAAACAGAAAAAATGCCTGTTTATAAAGAAGTAAGGTGGAAAAAACACCATGAGATTATTGATGGTAAAATAAAGAACACAGGCATAGACAAAGAACTACCACCTCTCAGTACTCCAATTTTTTCTGGTAGTGCCTATTTTGTAGTTAGCAGAAGATTTGTAGAATACGTATTAGAAAGCAACAAAATACTTAAGTTCATTGAGTGGGCAAAGGACACTTACAGCCCAGATGAGTACCTGTGGGCAACAATTCAGAGAATCCCTGAAGTCCCCGGTGCGGTTTCTTCCAGTGTCAAGTACGACGTTTCTGACATGAATGCACTGGCCAGGTTTGTCAAGTGGCAGTACTTTGAAGGTGATGTATCCAAAGGTGCACCCTACCCACCATGCAGTGGAGTTCATGTTCGCTCTGTCTGTGTTTTTGGGGTAGGAGACCTGAACTGGATGCTACGAAACCACCATTTCTTTGCCAATAAGTTTGACACTGATGTTGACCCTTTTGCGGTGAAATGTTTGGAAGAGTATTTGCGCCACAAAGCTTTGTATCTCCAAAAGAACTGAAATACTGCATGCTTCTTTTACAAAACATGGGTACATATAGTACACAGCTATGTACTTTAACATGTGACATTGATGTTGGTGATGTGGATCATGGGTATAACAGTTCTCACCATGTTGGTATGGTGGTGATGACGCCCTCCCTGCCTTGTGTATGGACAAGGGGGAGAGAAGATGTATTTCGAGTGAAAATGGGGATGCCTCGTGTTGCACAGTGAGGCTTGGAACTTTGGGTACAAAACTGAATACAGCAATCTTTGGAAGGCCAACTATTTGGAATATTTATTATCTAAGAAGTGTAATAAATTGTAATAGTTCGGCTAAAATGCTTGTTTTAAGGCTTGGAAACTGCATGTTGTTCATGGTTATTCCTCATTCTTTTCCCATGAATGTAATGCTAGCTGGAAGGGGAAAGATGAAGAGGGGGGGGGGAAGAAAGAAAAAAGCAGCTGGACTGCACAGACTTTGTACTGAGTACTGAAAGATCTCAGGAAAATAACATTAGAATTGATCTGAAAACTATACAAAAGGGAATATACCAAAGCCAGCTGTCAACATTTAACTTAAATCTTATTGCTGTAGTTCTGTAATACGTAATTTTTAATCCTCCTGAAAATTTCATCTTCAGCATTCAGGAGTATTAAGGACTCATGTTTAAATTTTTGTAGCCAAATCTTGCTTTTGTACTCTTAAACCCCCCTGATAATGTGATATAAAGTTTAAACACTAGTTTGTAATTACATCTTCTCAGGGAAATATCAGTTTTGTGCCTGATGAGAGTTAGACATGTAATTTTACACTTCTTACTGTATCAGGAGTCTTGGTTTTGGATCCAAAATGACTCAAGTTTCTCAAAAACTTAAAAGAACTGCAGTAGTATCTAAATGTCACTGATGGAACTGCAGGTTCCTGCTCTCTGTCAAGCTCAACTTGTGTTCCAGATTCTTTTAACACTGAGTATGCAAAAATAAAATTATTTTTCTAAGTCATATCGCCTCTTCCTACAATTAAAGTCCTCCTAAAAGCACCACCAAAAATCCTAATGATGAAGACCTAAAATGCTTTTACTGTAGGTTGCCATACATGACTGAAGCTGCAGCTGAGACAAGTCCTACCTTTCCTCCTTGTGTTCATTCATTCATGTGTCTATGCTTGTTTACGTTTAGCTGGTGCAGCTGATTTTTATTTATGCGCTTCTTTTGGTGGAAGGGAAAGGAGGAAATCTGGATGAGTTTTTTTCTGGGTTAGGTCCCTGCTTAGTTGTGCAATGTGGCACAGAAGCATGGTGATGAGCAAAGAGGACACTGTGAGGGGTGACACTTCTTTCCATATTGATTCAGGTTTGTCATGCATGGTTACTGCCAGGTGTTTTGTCTTACTCCTGAGATGACAGTGGAATTCATTACAGGCACTAGCAAATGGCAAAATAGACTAAATTCTCTGTTTCTTGAACTGTTGCTGTGATCGCAGCATGTGTTTCTTACAAAGATAGTTTGTCATGAAGTTTCTCCTAAGGTGTGCCCCAATACTTACACGTTAATGTAATAAACTGCTTACTGTTGATCATGCAAACAGCTAGGGCGGCAAGCAATTTAATCTGAAATAGGGCCTATTCTTGCCAACCTCTGCCTTCAAAACCACCTGAAAGCTGTTTAGGGAGCCTTCAGAGACTCTCACATGATGCATAATCAAGTAATTAAAGCCTGTGAGCTGAGGCAATGGAGGGAAATACCCTGTCTTCCCCACCCTTTGGCTTTCCTACAAGAATGCTCTTACAGACAGTTGTGCTCCACCACCTTTGCACAAGCTACAACAAGGTGTAACTTCACTGCATATAGTACTGGGAAATTCCAGGAAGTCATATTATTTTAGCAGAAATGAAGCTGTTTGTCTTTAAGAATTTCCACCTAAAGACAAGCTATGTGAATAGTTCCTATGAGACCAGAACTGCAGTTCAAACAGACTGAAAAAGTGATTTTAAAAAAAAAAAAAAGTTCTCTGCACAGGATGGACCGCTGACTCAATTGCTTGAAATCTGCTAGACAGCTGGAGCATCAACCTCTTTACCTACCTATTCCAGCCTGCTTTGTACTTACTCATTTGTATTATGTAATTAATGCCTGTCTGTATCTCTCTTGTTAATAATACTGCTACTGTAGATAGTGAAGATGCTACTTGACTAGGTGCTCCAAGTGTTACTGTTTGGATAGAGTCAAGAGAGATCCTGTGTGTGCTTACTGTATGTTCTGTTCTGTACAGAAGGAAGAATAGGACAGCATTGCTGTTTAGCCTATATTCCCCGTAAGAAAAGGAGGAATTTCTTATTTTTCTGGGGAAAAGTGAATCACAAAAAAACCCATCTCCCTAAAACTGACTTGTAGAAGAGACACCCTCATCTAGTAGATTTTAAATGGTCTAGAAAGGCAGTTTCATGAAAGGAATTCTTCGTCTGTTAAACAAGTACCAAATGTGCCAAAGGGAATTAATAGATAAATTAAAGGTATTGCAACTACGCATACAGAAAAGACAACATAGCCAGCTATAATGGGTGGAGAAAGCAATCTAACTTACATTATTTTGGCTAAGTTTCTTGGCAGATTCAGAGAAATACTAATCATCATCCTAGAATCAAGCAACTTTGTGGCACCAACAAAACTCAAATAAAATCTCAATTATATCCCTTACTGACATCAGCAGTTGTATTTTCCATACCTTTTCTCAGTTTTCTACTGGATGTTTAGAGGACTGGAGTCTAGCACTAGCTTGAGTGAACATTAGAGTGCTTCACTGATAACTGCAGCAACGTGATAATCTTGGTGCTGTGCTGAAGATGCTGGGCTCTTCTTAGCAATAGTTAAAAATTAAAAACTTAATGATTACGTCGACCCTTCAACCATTAATTCTGAATACAGTGGTGCTCTAATACAAGAAAACTGCTGGTTTACCCTGATCACCTTCAGGTTCCCTCTCAGGGAAGAAGTCAACACACAGACCTGCAACAGGATTGAACTTGGAAGCTGGACAGAGGATAGAGCTGCTAAAATCATAGCCGTGATGGTGGGTTCAGCTGCGGTGCTGCCCAGGGCATTCACAGTACCTGCTTTTTCCTGTCCCTGCCGCATGCACCCGGCTTACACCAGCCCTTGCACTATGACCTCATCATCATTTGGGCACCTGGGAAGGAAACTGGTTTGCATTCTGCCTACCAAATAAACTTTTTTTTCTTTTTTTCTGTGTTTTGAAGCTGGTTCAGTTTCTCAGTCCAGAATGTGTAGCCAGTGAAACCATTGTTGCAGTAACACGTATGCTATTCAAGATCCCCTAACTTGTATTTTAATTTTCCATAGCACGATTTTCCAAAAGAGTTCAGTGCATCAGAAGCCCTGCTCTATTTCAGTCCCTGCTTACACATGAGCATTTTGAGAGGCCCTAATAATAATAACAACAATTTGCTTGGTTTACTGATAATAATTGTGGTAACCAAGTATCCTGCATCACTAAGAGTCACCAGGCTGAAAGCCTTTAGGCTCAAAGCCTGATTGGATCCCAGAAACCTAATACTTGTGCTTTCATCTCCTTCCTGCCTTGGGTTTGCATTGACAGGAAACGTGTTTGGCTTTCTCACTGCTTCCTATCTAGCACAACAGAAAATGACAGGAAACCTCCAAGATGAACACTGCAGTTATAATTAAGGTCACCAGCCAGACCACCATTACTTGGTGCATTTTCAGGTGGCCTAACAATTAAAAATTGACCTGGGTTATAACATTGTGCATTAGAAGATAAAAGTGCATTAGACTGCACTAGAAGATGAAAATGAAAGAAGAGGCCGTCTGCTCCAACATACTTGTGCTGTACTGATAAGGAGGACATAATCTCTTCCTCCAGATTCAGTGCTATTGCTAGCTCTGAATGGTTGTGGCAGTCATTAAAAATAAAAAACATGGTATAATTTAAGTTCTGTTGCAATATTTCACTGTCTTAATTTATAGCTTCTTTTACTCTCGAAAATTTTAGTGGTGGATTTTTTTAGTCACTTATAGAATATATAAAAGAGCCAATATTATAGTGAGCACCTCTTCAGTCAATTAAAACACGGGAAATTGTATTATGTAAAATGGTTTCCCAGTTCCACTTAGTAATACCATTCATCCTCAGCTTAACATGTCCATAATCTAGTAGACCAGTTTCCATAATTTTCAAATTCTCTTCTTTCCAATAGAACAGTTTCCTTAATTGTGCCTTTAATGCCCTAGACTGCAGTATGGTAAATTAACAGTAACCTGCTTTTGACAGGCAACGACCCTCCAAGGTGCCTTAGACAGCAGGCATAAAAAGGAAATACCCTTTAGGTTATGTTCTTTATTCCAAATCAAGTCACTCAACTTTTTCCAGATATTCTTACTCAGTTTTCTAGAATCTGCACTAACCTGATTTATCGAGTTATTTTCCTTTTATGTATCCTGAATTTTTCTATTTTGTAACTGAAATGAGTAGATTCCTTACTCTTTGCATACAAATAACAGTTTGGGGTTTTTTCTTCTTCTTTTTTGGGTCAGCCACTAACCTCACACAGATCCTTTGTATTTGCGTTATGGTCTCCATTATTTGCCTTACCTTACAATATCTTCAGACAGGGAAATATTTTGCTCAGTGCCCTCATTTAAAGTCTGTGTCTGTGAAACTAAGATTTGCTGTTGGAGACTTACACATGGTTGGGTTCTTCTAGGATCTGCTAGTATTCATTTTCGTTTGTCTGTCTTCAATAGCTATAATAGAGCTTGACAAGAAAAAGTTAAAAACAGTACCAAATCCTTGAAGTCAAACCAACGTATTTAAAAATATATGGTTCCCCCCCTCCCTCCAAACCTAGGTTGTGTAGGAAAAAAAGATCATACAGAAAGAAACTCAGCTAAGAAAAACACATCGGGATGGGCTCTGAGCAGATGTCCTCTGTTAAAATCCGTATCACATACTTGAAGACAGGATGCTGGAACTTTTTCTGACAGATACTGGTATAACTATACTTTTTACAAATAATTTCTTCTGGATTTGGGGACCTAGGCCTACTAGGAGATTTAGTCACGTACAAGTAATAATCTTTTATTCTGTACCACGAAATCATACTAATCTTCCCTGTCTTAATGTTTTTTTTTATTTTTCAGGGACTTGACCTTACCTCCATTTTCTCATTTAAACAAGCAGCATTTCAGAAATCCTTTGGCAGAAAATGTTTAGTTACTAAAGTCTCCCCTAACTTTAGTGAAATTAGTTTGTCTACATCAAAACCCACTATCTGTTTTCCTTTCAACCAACTTGCCTTTGCTACACATGGGGGTGGAGAGCAGAATGGTCCTATGACTTCAAAGTATATTTTACCAACTGGTGTGTGATAGGGAAAGTGAAAGTTGAGGTGTAGTATCAACAGTTATGGGTGAGTCTTTAGCATATTTTGGCACCAGCTGTGTGAATCGCCATTAGTGATGCTGGAAAGAGCGATTTTCCAGTGCTGATGTGAAATGAGTTTATCACGGAAAACGTACTGGAAGGGTGCACATCACCTGTCTGTAGGTAATGCTCGTGATCTCATTTAATAGCAGACTGATGTTAATTAAGCATGTTGCTTGCACCAGGCAGTTAAACCTTAATCACCTCTTTGAACCACTAGATTATTAGGGTGATATTGTAATAACTCCTCTACAAGCAGGAGCTGAAATACTGTCACCCTTAACTTTGAGTTAATCCCAGCTGCCCTTTGTGCCTTTTCAAGTCTAAGGCAGATAGGTCCCTCTGCAAAAATCAGCAAACCTGATATTAACAGCACACCAACTCTCGCTGGCCAGGCCAGGCCCCCTCTTGCCAACATGGGGCTCTTGAGCCCAAATGAGCCCAGTGGGTTCTGGACCAAGCAGTCCTGCGTTAGCCGCCTGCATGGCATGCCTGTGCTGGGTGTGCAGAGCAAAGAGATGCTCTTAAGAAATAGTGTATCACACACTTGTAACCCTTGCATCCTGATGTATTCAATTCCTGTTGCTACAGGGGCCCCAAAGAGCAAAGGAGATTTGCTTTTACACCAGAGCCAACCCCGGTGAGGCTACTTTGGAGCACTCAGACCAAAAGCATTTATTCTTTCTCCTGTGCATGTGGCACCGTAGCACTGAGCAGCTCTTACCTGTGAGATACATAAATCCTTAACAACGATCAGACAGCAATGAAACTTAAAAGAGTTCAGAAAAAATACATATCCAGACTACACAACTCATGTACATCTTCTTTAAGGACTTCTACTAGAAGGGAAAATGTAAGCACCACGCACACTCTTCCCTCCTCCTCCTTCCTCCCTCCCCACTAAATTTAATATGAATTGCTGCCATGCCAGAAAACTCAGCAAACAGGAGTTTAGTAACGGAGATAATGCCCCTGCTCCCACACCTGCTCCCTACAGCAACTGACCTTTGGAGACCTCTTGTTCTCTTCAAATGACCAAAACCAGAAAGGCCAGAGAGAAACTTCGTTTTGTTTTCACAGGAACTAGTCAAAGCATTCTGCCTCTGCTGCTTTTTAATCTTTTCTGCCTGCTTACCCACTGCAACTGAGGGCATAGAGAAAAAGAAGGTCTCTTCCTCAGTACCTCCAGTCTTGTGGGCTTTCCGCTTCTTTAGCAAACGAGACTTTTTCCACCATTGCCTCCTTGGTTCCTCCTGCCGCCTTTTCTCCTCCTGCCACGATGTGCTGGGAAGAGAGGGCACATCTGAAAGAAACGCCAACAGACCTTGTCAAATGTTACTTCAGGTGGCCAAGGTACAAGGAGAAGTGAAGTTTCAGTAAAACTGTTCTCAGATGCGGGTACAGATCCTACTCAGGGCAAAGTTTTTGCCTTGGTCCTGAAGGCTGTCTTCCCCGCCCCTAGCTTCCCATCCACTGTGTCCCGGTGACATCTAGACTGAAAATACAATGCATGTCTCCTTTAACTATGTGTATAGCCAGGAGAATCCTGTGGAGAATTATCTATCCAGCTTTACTCTGCAGTCTATGCTGAATCTGAAAATCTTTCTAAAATGATACAATGATTATCTATTCAGATACAGAGGGAAAATAAATGAGGTTTCTCTTAGCAGCTGAAATCTTTCTAGGTACTTCCTAATCAGTAAAATTTGCAAGCACATACTTTTTTCCTTTTTTGAATTACAATTCAAAATAAAAGCTACTACATACATCACATTTACAATTTTGCTATTTACTTAAGTATAAGAGTATGGACTGACATTCAGGATAAAACAGAAATTTGAGTCATGAATGTAGGTTAAATTCCATCATTTAGAAATAGTTTTCACTATTTTAACACAACACTTAAAACATATTTCTTAGGTTCTATAGGACTTTTCATAAAAAGCTATCAAGCAGAGATGTTTTAAATTGTGCACAGTCAGATCTGCACTGTTGTATAACAGAGAGGCATACTCATTTATTTATTTATTTAGGGGAAGGATGAGCAGAATAATTTCTTCTATATTTCAGCACAGCTCTAAAGCTTCAGTACTGCTGTGGAAGGGGAGCAATTAGTGAAGAGAAAGTGGGACCTAGAGAATGGATTAGATCTTATATTAAGGGGAGACTTTATTTCTCAATTTGGTAGATATTTCTTAGCTTAATTTTTTAGTAAATTCAGAATCTCAAACCTTTTTAATTCCTTTTGCATGGCTGCCATTTATTTGGCAGAGAATAATTAAAAAGGTCCAGGGTTTTCTTTTAATGCACACTCAGCTGCAACTGTTAAGTTCAGTTTTCATCAGAATTCTTAAAATAAATACTCTGGGAATGAGGTGTCATTCCTAAATGTCTCTGATCTGTCTTTGTGGGGATGTAGTCCCAAAGGACCTCAAAGCCCACACAAGCTCAATATTTTTCAGGTCTAACTAAAACAGTATTGAACCATATACCACTAGGGTTTTGTGTATTTTTGAAGTCACATTTCTTTTACCTGTGAACGTATCAAAATCTGCAGTCAATGTAGTGGACTTTCACCTTTCTTGACCTTTGAAGGTTGAATTTTTACTAACAGCCTGAAGAACACTCAGAAAATATTCAATCTGCTAGACTGGCAGTTCAGCTGTGTAATCTGTGTACTTCAGTTAATATGCATGAAGCTATGAGAAATTTCCACCAACTAAGCATCTTTCTAGCTTTAAAAATAGTCCCACGTGGAAAATTTTTAAATGAAAGGGAAAATCTTCCACAAGGCTACCTTTCGTCATCTGAAGGTGAATGACACAGACGGGAACAGTGTCTCAAAAAATTAAAAATATTTTAAGAGCAGAAAACACTGGAAAGTGACAGTCATGGTGGAACATAATGACAATCAACATATCAAAATATTTCACATAGCTCTGTCTGAGATGCTATAGTTAGTGGTTCAGCACTAGTCACCAGTTGCTTTCAGCCAGTGGAGGTTAAACAGCATATTTGGACCAGCTGCTGGATGGAGGGCAGTGATTTAATGACAGAGGCTGAGGTACTTGGTGGTTTTCAAGTGAGCCCTCAACCTACCCACGCCCCTGAGACCAGTTGGGCTGCACCCAGAGGTGCTGAGGGAGCTATCTGATGTCCTCACAAGGCTGCTCTCCTTCAGTTCTCACAGGTCATGGAGACTGAAGGAGGACCCCCAATGACTAAAGCACAGCAAGTGTTGCACCTGTCTTCAGAGAAGGGGAAATGGAACAACCTAGAGAACTACAGGCTGCTTGGCCTCATTTTCGGTCCCTGGGAAAATCATGGGTGGAGCAAGAACTCTTGGGCATGTACAAGCACATGAGGGAGAAGACAGGGACTGGAATAGTCAGCAAGGATTAACCAAGGCTAAATGATGCCTGACCCGCTGGATGATCATCTGTGATAAAATGACTGGATTTGTGGATGAGGGGAGAGCAGAAGATGTTGTTGGCCTGGATGTACTTGAGCATGGCTTCAACAGACACTGTGAGGAAAGGCAGCAAGAGGGGCAGCTTCAAGCTGCCCACTCTACCTATGAGGAGGTTTTACCAGGGCCAGGCTTTTTGCCAATGGTGGCCATAAATGGAAATTGGAGAGCTTCCAGCCAGAGAAAGCGGGGATGGGGAATTATCATGGAAGGATAACTAAGTAGTGGGACAGGCTGCCTGGAGAGGCTGTGCTACCTGTCTCCTTGGCGGATTTCAAGCCCTGGCCACATAAAGTCCTGAGCAACTGCGTCTGACCCCATAGCTGAGCCTGCCTTGGGCAGGGGGTTAGACTGGGGACCTTCTGCAGTCCACACCAGCCCATATGGCTGTTTTTCTGCATTCCTCCAGCAGTTACACAGTTACAAAACCACTCCAAAGGAATGAAAGCTGAAGAAAAATATTTCCAGAGCCAGATAACCAATTTCTTGTGAACTGAATGTTTTACATAATACCTGAGGCTTACTGTAACTCATTTTGCACACATCCACTTTGTCACCCCCACAGATATCAGTCCCCACAAAGCCTGAACACATTGTTCCCTTTTTTCACCTGTTCTGTTATTTTTAACTTAGTATTTCTTTCACAAGAATACCACCATATCTATCTGGGATTAAATTTGGTCAAATGTTTGCTTACATTAATGGCAGAATTACACTCTCAGGTGGGCACGCTGCTTACCACATGTAATGTAGATGTATCTACCCATTACTGGCAATTGTATTTCAGGAGATCAATTAGCCCAGATGAAGCTGGGAATAGTGATTAAAAAAAAAAGCTGGGAAATAATGAAGACACTTAGCACTTCCTGGTACTGTTGTGACCACCATTTGGCTCTGCTTACATCCTCAAATGAAATCACAAACTAATCCATTTGTGTGATGCAACCATGGGATGGTAGGAGATGGTTCCCTGCTTTTTCTTGGAATGCAGTCAGAAGGAAAATCAGCCCACGCTTGTACAATTCCCTCTTTGGACACAAAGAGGAGTCAGCACAATCAGGTCAATCTTCTCCTATGTGCAGCTCTAAGAAGGTATTTGGCTTTTTGGCCAGTTAAAGACTGTTGTAAAGGTAGCTATAATGATGAACAGTAGGAAAGCAAATCAGTTCTGTATGATTATTTTCATGTGCGGTCCCTCTTGCCACTGAAGTTCTGGATGTCTGGACTTACATGTTACTTTTAAAAGATCTTGTAAAAATATTAGATGCATGTGTGCTTGTGTAGCTTGTCCTCTCTTTAGACAGGAGCCGGTACTTAGAATAGTTTAGACTGAGAAACCACATTACACAGGCCTTTGAAGTGAACTTGATACCTAATATGTAGTCTAACAATCCCATGGGAAAGCTTGATTTAGAATTGGTATATCAGAATATACCAATGGATATATTATTCTTTATATATAGGCATTGGGGTTATAGTAGTATCAATGATTTTTGGCAGAAGGCAGTATTTGGTTAACGTTTGTTAAGTGCTACTCTCTTTAATTGCTGGAAAAAAGAAGGAAAAATAATTCCACCAAAATGATTTCACTTTTTGCCGAGTGCTCTGTGTCATTTGTTGGCAAAGGTAATGGAAGGAAAAATACAAGCAACAAAAAGTGATCACGAAATGGGTTTTTTACATTAACACCACTGGCTCCAATTTTCTTTCCCATATTTGGTATTACCTAAACTGCAGTAAATGACTATGATACAATATGTATTTCAAGCTGCTAGCCTTGGCCAATTTTCAAAAAGAACTGAAAGCACCTAATTTGGGACTTGGATGTCCAAAATTACATCCCTGCCCCACTGCACCTGAAGTAGAGGCATCTTCTTTCCATCATATTCTTAGTGTTGGTCTTTCATGCTTTAGCTAAACACATGAATCTACATGTGTCCTTCCACCTGGCCTGGCCCATGCTGCATAGCTCAGCGCCTAGTTAATTTTTAAGTCTGCACAAAGATGTACTGCTGTAGGCACACTCAGAAAGCTTCCCTTCCCTTCCCTTCCCTTCCCTTCCCTTCCCTTCCCTTCCCTTCCCTTCCCTTCCCTTCCCTTCCCTTCCCTTCCCTTCCCTTCCCTTCCCTTCCCTTCCCTTCCCTTCCCTTCCCTTCCCTTCCCTTCCCTTCCCTTCCCTTCCCTTCCCTTCCCTTCCCTTCCCTTCCCTTCCCTTCCCTTCCCTTCCCTTCCCTTCCCTTCCCTTCCCTTCCCTTCCCTTCCCTTCCCTTCCCTTCCCTTCCCTTCCCTTCCCCTTCCCTTCCCCTTCCCTTCCCCTTCCCTTCCCCTTCCCTTCCCCTTCCCTTCCCTCTGTCTTAGAAGAACAGCACACGTTCTGTTTTTTAAAAGAATAGGAAATACACATCTCTGTCGACACAGGAATTTGGTCTCTTCTCTAAAGAAGTCACCGGCTCTATAGAAACAGATGGGTTAAAGACAAACCCTTCTCCATACTGGTGCTTTGGCCAGCCCCACGCAGCTGGTAACTCCCTGTGCCAGTTGTTCATGCTCTCTACGGAGCCTGGCACTTAAGCCCGGAATAGGGAATCAGGCACATACTTCCAACATCCCTCCGGAAAAAACATTTTAGATGCTCTCAGTAAATGCAGCCCAATGTGTACATATTCACTGACGTTTGCAGATCTCTGTGCAGATATTGCATGCTATTCGCACTTTGTAACTCCAAAGGAGGAGGTATCGCTCTATTTGTCTGATGTCAGGTTTCTTGTGTCTTTCTCTGAGGTTATGGTACAAACCAATGAATATCAGAGGCACACCAGCAGACTGGGAGGGTGGCTCACACTGATGCTTAGTCTCAAAACTGACATCTGAAAAATGCCAGGCAGGAGAAATCAGGAAAACGCAACAAAGCAATACAAGTTACAGTAGCCTGGACTCTGTATAGTTTCAGAAAGAAAAGTTTTATCAACCTCAAAATGCTTACGCCAATGAACCTGAGCTGGAGAAAAAAACCCCTCGCTACTCTGCCTTTTAAATGTCTCCGCTCTTACCATATAGAAGATTTTCTGCCTTTATTAAAAAAATGGCAGGTAGAATAAAATGTCAGCCTGAGTGTTAAATGGCAACCTGCAGAAAAGGATCAAGCTGTTGGATGAAACACTGTCAAATAATATTTAAGTATATTTCAAGAGGCCATTGGCATTTTTTTTCTCACTGAATCAATTCCAGCACTGCAGATCAACATGCAAATCCTGGCTTCAGAGCTGCTCAGCCCCCATTTGATGACATTCCTGCCATAAGGACTCCAGCTGCTGGGCAGATTTGAGGCTCCGTGATGCAGTTTCAGTGCTCTACAGTGCATTATAAGAGGGTTCACACAGTGCATTTTTTGTTAGACAAAGAACATTAGCAGAGGTTTAGCACAGTGACTTCTAGGCAAATTGAAATTGTCTACCGTAACTTAGAGCACAAAAAAAAGTCTTAAAAATGGGCTGTGAAAAGCAGAACCAGTGATGAGACTCTGCTTGGCACAAGCAGTTCCTTTTTACACATAGTAGGGAGATGGTAAGAAGGGACAGAGCATTCAGTGTTGAACGTGAAGAAGTGAAACGGCTAGGGAAGCCCCTGTAAACCTTAGGAACACAGTAGTATAGAAAAGAAAATGGCATGGATCCATTAACTTTTTCTGGAGTCCTGGCACTGGACACATACTCAGTGGACACACACTGTGGGGGAAAAAAGAAAAAAAAGAAAAAAAAGAAAAAGATTAGCCACAGTATGGCTTTTACTGGAGTTAAATATTAACTTGTCCAGAGGAAATGACAGGCAGCAACCTATCACAGGGTTGTTGATCTCATTGTAACTTTATCCAAATGCCCTACTGTGGCAAGTACTATGTAAATACGTAGGAAGACACACCACCTTCTCCAAAGAACCTGTATCACAAAAAACACGGGGCAATGCACTAAAAGGCAAGTGAGATGAAGAATGTATTTTGTTATACTGAGAAAAATAGAATGAGAAAATAGTGTGGAATAAAATAGATTGGAAGTAGAAAAATGGGGGAAAAAAACATGAAAACAAGAAGGCTGACAAGAGAAGAAAGAGCAGAAAGGGAGGACTAGAAAAAATAGCAAAGGGTAATGATAGTAAAATGGCAGGAGATGATGGAAGAAACTATTGTAATGAAGTTTTGAGGTTTTAAAAAGTTGTCCATTCTGTCTGTTCATCTGTATCCACCCTGTCCACCACTGCTGTGCTGAAATATTATAAAGGATTTAAAGTTATTTAAAGTTTTACTTGTGGAAAACTACAGGTTTCTGGCAATGGAAGCTGTAGTGATGCTGACCGGGAGACCACCGTACATTTAGGAGCCAGTGACCCACACTGCAGCTAACCTGGGCGGGTGCTGCACGCCCAGAACGGCCTTCAGGCCTGTGCACAGTGCTGGAGGAGCCTCTGGGCAGCTCCCACTCAGCGCTGGTGATAAAGCCTTGTCTTTAACAGCGCAACGAGAAGTCTGCTGGAGAAATTATTTCCTTTTTGACAGTGGAAATGATGAATAGAGTTGCCTTCTTGCTAGGAAATCCTACAACAGCTTGAATGACTGGCAGGGGTGACGCGCTCGCTCTCTCTGCCATGAACAGGGTCTGCAAGGCATTTGGATTGGAGTCCTGTTCGATGCCTGGGGATCCCAGCACCTAAAGGGATGTACGACTGTCTATGTTTTTCTCTTCTTATTGTGTTAGCTCTAATAGCTACCATTGTGAGTCATACCACACAGGATCTGAACACTATTCTCACTGGGATGGCCACAGACCAGCACCTTCCAGGGCAAACCCAGAAGCCTAAATGAATATCACTCTAAGGAGCTAAAAACAGCACCTAGGAGTAAAACTAAAATATAATAAAGCTAAAAACTTTACACTATCCTCCCAAGAACAACTGACATAATCTCATCCCACCTGCAAAGTAGTACGTCTGCATTCAGTATGAATGACATCAGGCAGTGCTAGAAGATTTGACAGTAAATGGAAACAAAACCTTTTCACAGAGTTTCCTAGGGCTTTTCCTCTCTGCAAAGCTGAATTTCTACCTTACCTAAAATGGAACAACAAATCTCTCCTTGTGGAAAATTAGTTCAACATAATAATGCCTTTATAATTTTTTTCATCTGATTCTTGACTTAAATAGGAACAATGCAAATATTATTCAGAAACGAGGCCATCCACACCGGCTTTTACTAAACAAAAAAAGTCTGAGATAACTCCACAAATAGAAAAGTGCAGAACAGAAGGCTCATTTCCACCTGAAAGTCGAAAGAAAGTTAAGCATCACACATCCATAATCTTAAACAATGAGACATATCTCTTGCCCCTATATGCAGTCATAGCCTAGTGTTTTCTCACAATACATCCACAATCTTGCCTAAATCGTAGCAGGAAGCCACCTAGTACCCACCACATAACACATTTTCATCTAGTCTGTGTAGGCTGTTCTTTAGGCCTACAAGTAAAACAAATTGAGTTTTTAGGTTTATTACTGCCAGACAACTAAGACTGCTTTTCTTCCTTTGGGAGCACACACCCTGCTTACTATAGTGATCTATGAGACACTGTAATCCAGACATTTTGGTCATGAATAGTACAGTCACTACAATTAGTATCAGAATAAATTCCAGACACTTCATGCGCACTAAATGGAGATCAAACTACATTATGTGCTTATACTGCAAGAAAACCATCTTATTCTGTGTATCCTTAGCATCCGGGTGATTTCAAGATGTCGATCCAAGGTTAATAGCAAGAGCACAAACCCAGCATCAACAAAGACCTAAATTAATGCAGGAGTTCTGGGTTTCAAAATCCCTTTCTATCACATACAGATAAGAAAATGCACCCTGTCACAGTGAAGCAGGACTGGGGGAGAGTCACGGTGATGGGCAACACTGCCCTAGCCGTCCTGCTACTGCCAGCCCTGCAGATTTCATCTCAGGTGGCTTCAGACGAGGGAGCTGCTCCCCAGCATGATGGTCTTCTGGGGCTGCACACAAGATTGGTGGTGGTCACTCAGGGCCAGCGAGCACTGGAGACACACTCAGGGGCCTTGGACCTGCGGGCACGCGGAGGGGAGAGCGACCAGGGGACATCTCGCGCATCCTGCAGCTCGGCTGAGGCAGGAGGACACCGCTTCGGGTGAACAAGGCGCTTTGCGTGAACAAGGCACTTCGTGTTTTTTCTGCCTCGATGCTGAGCTACCCTTGGTGTGACAGTTAAGTTTGCCTTCCCCCGCCTCCACTCTAAAGAGGGCACGTACCTTGTCAGATTTAAAAATCAGAGAATCCTAGACGTCTTGAGAATTAGCGTAAGTGTTAAAATAATTTTTGTTCACCAGAAATGGAAAAGGTTGACAGTAGGGGTTGGTTACAACCAGCTGCTGCTGGCAAGCTAAACCACCAAACACGTATTTTATTTCATGTATCAAAGGGTTACCTTTCTTCAGCTAGGCTTTCTTCAGCTAGGCTTTAACAGAAGCGTTGCCACAAAGATAGCGCAATATTTGTTCTTAGTCCTGTCACCACAATTAAGGAAACGTGAAAACCTGCAAAGCATTTATTTAGAGAAGGTGTTAACCGACTGACTGACTTCAACAGAGCCAAATAACGTGCGTGTCTAACAGTACCAGACAATCTTTAAACCATAACCACCTGCCCCCATTTCGCTCTTCTTTCACCAGTAAATTTTTCTTAAATTCCTCCATTTTATCTCTGTAACAATTCTCTCAGGATCATGTAGCATCACATGTGGACATGTGCAATTTTTGCAATGCCAGCCATTTATAAAAATTAGAAATTGGGCATTTAAAAGTATAATAGTATGTTATTCTCACTAGATACTTAAAAAGCAATGAATATAGTCCTATGCCTTCATTCAGTGTAGAACTTTATGCAGTTAATATTAAAAAATCATGCACTTTTAGGTGAAATCTTTGTACTTAGACTATCATTACACATTAAACCATTAAATCACTCTACTGTCTTCATGACAGAGACATGGAAGAGCAGTACAGCAATGTATGTTCGTGTTTACTTACATAGTGCATACCTGTGTAAATACAAAAAAATTTTAAAAAGGCACGATGTCTTGGCCATAAAGAGAGGCTCCATTACACTGTACAAGACATAATCTTTCAAACATCAGAGATGGTCACACTATTTGTTAAGAAAGCCTGGAAAGAATAAAACAACAGGAAGAAGAGAAAACCTTTCCCCCATCCTCCCTGCACGACTTTTTATTTCACATGCAATAACCAATTTCATGTACAAGACTGACATAAGAGCGGCACTGCACCTAAGCTTCTCCCAGTGGTGAGGACACTTTCAGGCAAGAGGGCATATGAAGTTGAATGCTCAAAGCCTAAGAAGGACATTTGTAGGTGAATATCCTGCTCATAGAGCAGACATTGAAGCTTGCATATTAAGGGGGTCCAGCTGCATCATGGCAAAAGAAAAGCTCCTTTAGCTCTATCCCTAGGGATTTACTTGTCTTGCCCGTGTCTGGATCCCGGCTGGACTCAAGCAACAGATAGGTATGGATCAGCTCGGGTTCAGGTAGTTTTAATTAGCAACTGAGTAGCAGGTTTTATTTTTGAGACCGGGTTGTGGAAACAGATTGTAGTTTGGGGCTCATCCAACCACAAAGTGCCTGAATCCTGCTTTACATGTGCACACCTCTTAGTGGATCTAATTCAAGGTTAAACAGACAGTCCTCTGAAGAATCATGATCCCAAACTCACCAGCATGTCAAGTCCCTTTTCCCTAGTTTACTTTGAATCAATGAGTGCCATCTACTTCACTCAAACATGTTTTCCTTTCACGTTCCTTCAGTCCTCTGTTTATTAGCCTTACTCTGAACACAGGAACAAGCTGTCTGGAACAAACTCATGTTTGTTCATCAAACAAACAAACAAAAAGATGGTGTCTCGGACACCATCTCACCTGTCACTTCATCAGGACTGTTGAGGCCACCTGAGATGCCTTTTTGGCTCCTAAAGTCATGGTGCTTGGCTATAGTGCAGTGCACAAGAGGACTTTATGCCAGCCTGGTCTCCTAGGAGCTACTCTAGGGCTAGTTTTAACTCCACTTACTTCAGCCGGTCTTCAGCTTCACATCTTCCTGCTTGCCTTTGCAAGGACAGACTGGCAGCCTCAGAGAACGCTACATGGCTTAATTTCATTTTTCACAGAGTTGTATATTTGCTTATTTCCAGCTCCCTTTCTCTCTCCATCTGGTAATAAACAACGGGAAGCCATGTCAGCAGTTGCAATACCTTTGGGAAATTTGGTGCCTAGAATTCCTGTCATGTATGTTACCCACTTGTAATTTGTTATGATGACTGATTACTTGTTCAAAGACCTTCTAGGCTCAACACTGAATCTTGCACTCACAGGAGCAGAGTGAACAGAGTAAGGATTCACCTCATCTCCTGGGCAGGTATATCTGGTAGTCCCAATCTTGTTTATAAATCCTTGGTAAAGAAAAACACCTGCAGATGTATCCTACAGCAAATGAGATCAATACCTTGAGCAGCTGCAGCTGGGTAGCAGTACTTTGTATTCTCCAGGGTTTGCTCTGTCCATAGACAGAAAGAATTACTCACAGAGAAAAAGAAAACATAAACCAAACCAACCAACCAAACAAACAAACAAACAAAAACCCCAAACAAACAAAAAACAACAACAACAACAAAAAAGCCCAAACAAAAACCCATTGAACATGATGGCAGAAAATAACTGTGAATGTTATGGAACTAAGTAAATAAAAAAAAAAATATCAAAGGCAATCACAGCATGGAAGTTTGTTAACAAAATCAAATCAGAAATCAGTTCTTCCTGCTTTACTCTTAATTTTTCCCTGACTTTGCATCTGGAACTTCATCACCAGTAGATCAGGAAAATTTCTTTGTACTATAAAAAGGGTCTTGATAAAGCAGTGGTCAAAAAGAGCTTTATATAATGAAAGGTGGCTTACTTCCCATCGATATCAGTTTTCCTTGGGGTATCTGACTTTCATTTAGCACTTTACAAGATTTATCCCAGATCTGTCTCTCGTGAAATCAATACCATGCTAATTTTTTTTTCCTACTGGTGGTTTCATTTTAAATGGAAACTACCTCTGCAGCAAGCCCTGATGTACAACTACACTGCTGACTTACCCATATGCAGAAAAGGACCTGTCCAAACAAATTCCTGCATTTAACCTCATTAATGACAGCCAAGATAATGACTGTTTGGTTACTAGTTTAGTCCACACAGCGTAAAGCATGTTTGTTTAAGGCTCATAGGAGAGTAGAGGTCAAAGAAGAAAGCCAAGAATTCATTTACATTAAAAAAAAAATATTAGAAGTTTACTGTAATTGTTATGCCAGATAAGGTTTTGAAAAAGAAACAAAACCTGTCTGGTAAGTTTCAGTTTGATACAAGCCCAGAGTCACCAGGAAATTCCAGTTCCACAGATGTTTTACCAGTACCGGAAGGGTCACTCTATTTGCTTTAACTTCCCTGGCTTTAAAAGGGATATAGTAGCTTTTTACATTTATTAACCAACATTTACATTTACCTTTCTTAAGAGCAATGGGGAAATGCCAAGGAGACGTACACATTTTATTGATCTAATTTCTTAGGGAGCATCCTGTCCTTCTAGGATAATTTTTTTTTTTCCAGTCTAAAATTACTCGGACATAGATTGCTATGGACAATGAATTTGCTTTAATCATAAACTCAGTCTCAGTGCTGGCCAGCTGTAATAGGTCACTTCACTCCTGTCACACCTCAGTTAGTCTTTCTGAATGCTGCAAAACATGCTGACTGCAGAAGAACAACAGGATACATGGATTTGGCCAGGTGTTAAATTTCAAACAACTGTAAGTTACTTTATTGTCCAGGTTACAAGCTGGCTCTTTTCCTGCACACAAAAGGAAAAAAAAACAAACCAACCAACCGCTCAAAAAACCAACCCCCACCCCACAGGGTCACTCAACAGTAGTACTGTAAGCTGTCACTTCTGCAGACAGCCACAAAACCATCAAATGACCCCTGGTTATCTAAACCTCTCCAGTTGTCCAGAAAGCTGTGGGGCCATGGTATAAACCTGCCCACTCGGAGGCTGATCCCGGCTCTCCTGCTGCCACGGCTGCTTGCCACGCTGCCATTGCCACCTCTCGTCCCGCTCCGTCCTCGGCCAGGGGCAGCAAGACCTGGCACGCCGGAGGGGTAGTGACAGCAGCGGCACCGGTGATGCCAGCAACCGCAGGAAAATCAGGGACACCGGCAAGAGCTGAGGATCGGTGCAGCAGCAGAGGTGCCCATAAAGGAATAAGGCTGCACCTAAGTATCAAATCAGATGCTCTTCTGAGTCAGCTTATAATCAGAATAATGCAGGTGCCACACAGCAAGCTGCAAATCAGCTTTAAAATTAATTGCACACAACAGAGTATATTACATATTTGTTCCAAATGCGGTTGTTTATAGCACACGGCAACCATTTCTGTTACAACTGCAGTAAACAAGAGGCAAGCAGTCTGCTCTGCAAGGACGGGTATGTATCGTGGACCGTCCCAGGTCTCTGGGTTACTTGCCGACACCGTGGAGTCGCTGGAGTTTTCTGTATCTAGATTTGAAACTTTTGTTTCCTAGATTTCTTAAAAACTGAACCTGTGTCTCTGCAGACGCTTTCCTGAGTACCTTATTTTACTTTTAGGTCTAAGCCCTAGGCTGCCCATTATTTTCTCAGGTCTATTCTCAACGAACTGTAACTCCCCAGAGGAAAAATATGGTTTTACTATGGACTATTTCCCCTGTAAGGGATTAGTCAAAGAAAAGACGGGTAGCAACTGTATCCTTTTTAATCATTTTGGCACCCCATCAGAGTCATCCGGCTGTACTTATTTCCAGCGCAGTGTCACGCGAGGCCATTCTGGGAACAGCACGGCAAACATTTGCCACATGCTGTGACTGTGAACCCTTCAAGGAAATAGGTGAGCCAAACGGATAGGGACTACCGTTTGGATGGAGGAAACACCATTTAGCTAACTTTCCTTTTTTCTCTGGTGGAATATGAGTTCTCCATGCCCCATCCCCTCAGGATGCAAAACAACCTTATCTTGGAAGCACCACACACTTCGCAGGGAACCCAGCCGCCTGAATTACAGCGTGTAACCCTCAGGAAATGCTTATTGCACTGAGCAGGAAATTCTCATTACTGTTTCTTGTCTGTTTTCGTGGAATAGATACGCTTCTACATCGCTCCTTTTAAATATGTTTAACATTTGTAAATACCCTGGCTCTTCCAAGTCTGAGACTGTAGCCCAGCCGGCTCACTTCTGCTTCCATCCGAAGGGAATTCACTGAATGTAAAGGGTGTCCCAGCTGACTCTGATTTGGACCTAAAGTCACTTCTGTTTACTTTAGTCTGGGAATGAGGATTCAAAGCAAAATAGTTATATAGGCCTGACTACAATGACACAGACTTTCCTCCCCTCTAAATTAATGTGAATAGGAGTAAAACTGGAGAAAAATAACAGTTCTGTTGAAAAGTCATGAGCACATACTCGTGGAAACTTTTAAGAGGCTAATAAATAAAACCATTTGAGTGAATGAGGCTTTTATTCTCAGGCTGAGACTGCAGTGGCTGAAACTGATATGCAGCCAAATGAATATTAGGCACTTTCAGCAGAACTGAACTCCCTTATTAAGTAGTAGTTACTCCTATTCTGAAGTAAAAGCTTTAGCTAGTCTGTGATTAATATTGGATATTGATTTGGCATGAGGGCAATGAAAGAGAATCTCAAAAGTAATTACATCTGCCAGTTTGAAGAAATACTTTCCAAATTTGATGACCAGAACAGCAAACAGAAGACAGTAGGTCTCTGAAGAGAAAACTGGCTCACATGTATGGAAACACACGCATACCGAGGATGTCTGGAGGCAGGTAGCGAGACAAGCAAGCCAGCCGAGGTTGCCTTTATGCTAATGAGTAGCACTCAGCGGGCTCACCATCCTGCCACAGCCTCCAAGCCAGTGCGTGTGCCTCTAAAAATATCGCTGATTTTTAAAAACAAATTTAGAGGACATCATAATGTGAGGATATTAATACTTTGCCAACACATGGCACCTTCTCTCAGAAAATTTGCAGGGCACTTCCTACACTGGTTAGCACTTACAAAATAAATCTCCTGTGACTGCAAAGAAACCCCAAACTGGATTGTGTAATTCTGTTTTGACACTACTGATGTTACCCTTTATTTACACCAAAGAACAAAAGCACAGGTATAACCTTCTGAAACTTATACACCAAAATCCATACAGACACATTTAAATTTTCACTTGTATTCACTGGTATTTAGGAAGCTTCAGAAGGTGTTAGCTGACCATTTCAGCACTATTGAAATTCAATTCATGACCAGTGAGCACACAAATTAAATTTAATTCATTATTTGGTTAAAGCCACAAAAAAGAAAGAACCACAAATGTAATCCATATATTATGTGAAGCAAAGCTTCATCTCGGCCTTCACACAACTGTCTGCTCACTAATGTAAGTGTTCACATTTTAGGAAATGGGAGAGGTTAGCTGGTTGTTTTTAGCTGCACACATTTGCATTGACTCATTCTGGAAAGTTTTTGTCAAGACGAGTATCCGCATACTAACTTACTACTTATCAGGGTACTCCCTACCTACCAGTAGTAGAAATACTAGCAAAACACTTTGGGGTATGTTAACTCTGCTAATGACAATAATAGGTGGCTCATCCCCATCTTTGAAATGGAAGATTAATAACAAAAATAGTGAGTAAACTTTTAGGGGATTGCAGTGGAACTAGAAGGAAAACATAAAAATAACAATATGATTCACCTTTTAGAGTCTGAGTGCACTGTTCCAGTTAAGCAATTTATTCTTTAAAAGACACCAAAAGTGGTAACCAAGTTAGAAAGCAACTTGAAATCCAGTACGTTTGTTTATCCAGACTACATTTAAGCTGGTGCTAAGCACAGAGTGTGTTACTTAATTCACCTTTGCTCTGAAGTGTAAGCAAAGAGGGTGAGTATGTGTCCAGGACTGGAACACGCTGTTGTGCTGGGGAGCACCAAAGGCAGGTACAGCCAGTACTGCTGCTTATAAACTTGGTAAAGCACATGAATCAGCATATTGCTAAAAAAAAAAATAAGCTTTTTTTTTAATGCATTCTTCTGTTGCTTAGCTCTATTTTCTACCTGAACTTTCTCTCCCACGTTGTTAGAGTGTTACCTTAAGGAAAAGAGGATGATGAGTCCATCCTCCTGAAAGTCTGAGACCCAGGCAAGGGGACGGGCTTTCGGGTTTGTATGGTCTTGTAGGACCTTTGTACAGTCGTGTTAGTAAGGTCTTGGCTTAAAGCCGTGCCATTCCATTTGCTATAGCACTACATTAAATACACCTCACTTAGAATAGCTAAAACCCGACCTAACACATGAGGATCTTCTAAGAACAATAAACCTAATGTCTATCAAACATTGAGGTCTTCACAGGCTGAGTACTGCCAATGGGTTTGGGGCCTATTTCCCCAAACCTTCCTCTCCCCAGAGCAAAAGTCAAAAAAGCATGAGACGTCACTAAATAGGAAGGGTAAGAAACCAGAAGTGAAGGCAATGCACAGAATAATTGGAAAACTATGTAGCCAGTATCGAGATGTGAGAGGTCTGAAACTAAAAAAGGGCTCATTGGGGAAGGGCAGAAAAATTTGCAAGCAGACTTTTCCTGGGGGATTTATACAGCTGTAGAAATTGAGCCAAATAAATAGTCTGAATTCAACAGTGTTGCCAGTAGCTACCACATACTTGTTACTCACTGTAGTTTCCCCACCTCATAATGACCTGCTTGTGCCAGACAGAAATACAGTTCAGCAAAACTGCAAGCTGAGAGGAGCTTGGTTAGTTTTATTAAAACTATTTCCTGAGCTAAATGCAAGAGTCGATAGATACCGGGTAACATTTCAAATGAAGGTGTGTAAGAAAGCCTCATAATTAAGTATTGCAGTAATACTTTCATCAGGTAGCAGACTAATCCTAGATCATCCAGTTCAGTCCAGAACTAGCTTCTACCTGATAGCAGTTTTCTCCTTCAGGAGCATCATAATAATAGGTAAAAACAGTCTTTCTGAGATTTCACTAAAATTACAGTGGACTATTGCATTGTTAATAGAATAGCCAGAGAACGTAGGTAAGTGTACTGGCCCTACACTTTTTTTTTTTACCTATGCAAATAGTTACAACCTATTACCTACACTCTCAGAAATGCAAGAACACAGGGGAAGAGAAGGGTAACCAGAAGGCTAGAGGAGAGCTCAGGGAGGGCTGTGCGGTGGGAGGGCAGCAGCCAGACAGTGTACAGCCAGAGGCAGGAGTGGGTCTGGCAGCTGGTAAAGAAGGTGGTCAGATAAAATGTTTACTCTGAGCGACAGCCTCTCCGCAGGTTACCCTGGGAAGCAGAAATAGCCCAAGCCTGGTTTACGCGAAGCAGTGGTAAGGGGAAGGCATTGTTTGCTGCCTGTAAGCTGTAAGGGAGCAGAGTAAGGGAGGCTTCTGGCTCTCTGAGCTACTGCGGGGTCTTGAGGGCCAATTCTTCTTAAGAATAGAAAAAAAATAAATCCCTTTAATACATGTATTTACTTTTCAGCTGTGATCTGGCTTTGTGTGAAGAAGCTACCTGCAGAAAGATGTGGTCAGGTTTTCATTTTTCTTGTTAATATACTCAGGAAAAAAACCTCAGCTTTGCAACCTGGATCACCAGATTTCTACTTTATACTTTGGATTCCCCATGCATGCCCAGTTTCTAACTCTTGAGTGAGCTTGGAACAACTGACAGAGAAATCCCCCTAAAATGAATCTGTCTGCTGATGACCACAGCTACACTACTTTCAAACACTTGTATTTCCCAAGCAGAGGCACCGAACAGGCACCTGTAACTTCTGTGTGTTCAAAGGAACACGCACTCAAACTCTGTTCAACTTCTTAGACAGAGCTTAATAAAAATTAAAAAAACACTGGAGACACAGAAGTTCAAAGTTATTCATATTGAATATTGAACTCAGGAAGGATGTTTAAATAATCTGGGATTTTCTTTTCTAAATCCATTAAAAATATTTTCTGGTTTGCCTCTTCTTTATCATGCAATTAGACTTGTTTGCTCTCTTCTCCTCTTTCCTCTCTATCAGGTGTTGTCGGGGCTACTTGTGTTTACTTCCTTATTTGCATTTCTTTAATGGAGACAAAATGTCCAGGCACCCAACAGACTCAGCAATTTACAAAAACAAAGTCCTAGGTAAAAGCAGCACAGCATTACTCAAGATTTTCTGTCTCACACACTTGCACATCTCTATTTGTCTTCAGCTAAGCAGCTATAACATACTGGACGAAGAGCTATTCTGTTTGGTCGTAAACCTCACAAACCAGAAACTCATAGGGAGACTTGTCTACCAAATCATTGGGCTAGCTCCAAAACTGAGACACCAGTTCTTCCCATCATTTAGGACTCAGCTACTCCATACAAAGAGGAATAACCTCAAAACTTGTTTTATTTATTAAGGTCCCAAAAGAAAAAAAAAAAAAAAGAGTAAAAAAACATGGGTTTTTCTCTATCAATAGTATATCATGAAAGAACATATGTAGTAGCAGAGCTAGTAGTCATTATACTTTATTTTACCATTTTAAATATTCTTAATTCTCATGTATGCAGAGAACATCCCTCACATACACCTTTGGTCCTCCACAATATTAAGTACAACATATCAGATTTTGGAAAGATGAGTTTAGCTAAAATACAGAATCACAGAATCACAGAATGGTCAGGGTTGGAAGAGAACTCTGGAGATCATCTAGCCCAACCCCCCTGCCACAGCAGGGTCACCTACAGCAGGTTACACAGGACAGTGTCCAGGCGGGTTTGGAATGTCTCCAGTGTGGGAGACTCCACAACCTCTCTGGGCAGCCTGTGCCAGTGCTCTCCCACCCTCAAAGGAAAGAAGTTCCTCCTCATGTTAAGATGGAACTTCCTATGTTCAAGTTTGTGCCTGTTACCTCTTGTCTTATCCCTGGGCACCACTGAAAAAAGACTGTTCCCATCCACCTGGCACCCTCCCCTTAAGTATTTATAAGCATTGATAAGATCCCCCCCTCAGTCTTCTTTTCTCTAGACTAAAAAGCCCCAAGTCCCTGAGCCTTTCCTCGTAAGAAAGATATTCCAATCCCCTCATCATCTTTGTAGCCCTTTGCTGTGGACCCTCTCCAGCAGTTCCCTGTCCTTCTCAAACCAGGGAGCCCAGAACTGGACACAGTACTCCAGATGCGGCCTCACCAGGGCAGAGTAGAGGGGGAGGATGACCTCCCTCGACCTGCTGGCCACACTCTTCTTGATACACCCCAGGATGCCATTGGCCTTCTTGGCCACCAGGGCACATTGCTGCCTCATGGCCATCCTGTTGTCCACCAGGACTCCCAGGTCCCTTTCCACAGAGCTGCTCTCCAGGAGGTCAGCCCCCAACCTGTACTGATGCATGGGGTTATTCCTCCCCAGATGCAGTACCCTACACTTGCCCTTGTTGAATTTCATCAGGTTTTTCTCTGCCCAACTCTCCAGCCTGTCCAGGTCACGCTGTACGGCGGCACAGCCTTCCGGCGTGTCAGCCACCCCTCCCAGTTTTGTATCATCAGCAAACTTGCTGATGGTACGCTCTATCCCTTCATCCAGGTCATTGATGAATATATTGAACAGGACTGGACCCAGTACTGACCCCGGAGGGACACCACTAGTTACTGGCCTCCAACTGGACTCTGCACCGCTAACCACAACCCTCTGAGCTCTATCTGTCAGCCACTGTTCAATCCACCCCACTGTCCATTCATCCAACCCACACTTCCTAAGCTTGCCTGTGACGATAATGTGGGAGATAGTGTTGAAAGCCTTGCTGAAGTCAAGGTAGACAACATATACACGGTTTAATAAAATTCTGAAGGGATGGGAATAATAATGACAGCATGATGTTGCTGCCCAGGGCGACAAGCTGCAGCTCATCTTCTGGATTAGGAGGCCATCCAATAGGGTTTAGCAGTGTGTGGCCCATGGAAGGGCAGAAGAGCCTGAGGAAAATTTGAAAGAATATTGTCTCATTTCCCCTCACCAATAACTCTGAGGTGCTGTCACACATCTGCTCAATCCATGTACGCTACATGGATTAGTGGCATGAAAAGTTGAGTTGGTTGAACCAGATGCCAGTACATGAGGTAGGTTCCTTGTGGCATCCATGATAAGAGTCCCCTGGAAATCATGAGGGCAGCTGTGAGCACTTGCAGAAGCTGGGTGGCCTCCATGCTGCCCCTCCAGTGGGAGAGGAAGGTGCTGGGACCAACTGGGCACCTCATAGACATCAGATCTGGATGTGTGGCAGTACAAAGAAACTTTCCCCTTCATTAAAAAAACCTGCCTACAATTCACACTAAGAAAAAATAAAAAAAAATAGAGACAGCAAAAAGCAGTGAGATGTTGCGTTTCCAGATGGTGAATTACCACTGAAACAAAGCTGGAACTAAAACCACAGAATCTACAGTTTTGCAGTGTAACTGAAGAAATTACGGTTTTATCCTGTTGGGCATAAGGATGGTCAAGAGTATGCTCTTCGGGTGGACCTCAACTGAGGTAGCTCTACTCAAGCAAAAGCAGCCACAGAGCAAATCTGTGTTTGCACTGCACTTCGCTGTCAGAGGTGTTTGGACTTCCTGTAATAAATCCAAAAATTATACGCCCTGCTGTACACACAGGCAGACGCTGGATCCTTTACCAAGGCATTCTGGAAGAAGATGTCTGCCTTTTTGGACTGGAGGGAAAAAGTTGTGGGAAGACACTGAAGAATTCATGTCACGGCAGTTGTCGGATCCAGCGGCTGCACCTTGCAGCCATCCTGCTAGCAACTGGTAAGTAGTGCTGACCTAAGGTTTAACTAGCCCACTCTCGGGCCACTTGTAGAGAGTGGTATTACCACAACTAAGGAGAAGGTTGTGCATATGGGTAGAAATCACTCTGGAGTAACAAAAAAGTTTAATGCTTGAATTAATCTTGCAAAGAAGGCAAGCTGTGGTAACTCACAGTAGGGGCTAGGAGTCAGAATTATATGCAGATCACATCTTTTTTTTTTTCAAGAAAATAAATACAGGAACACACTCAGGAGAGTCTGAATAATATTAAGATGTCAAAATCTTGATGTTACCCATTTCCTCACGACATGATTTGACACTGTAACATCAAAGGATGAGCCTTTCAACTCACTGATGCTATCTCTACACTAGAAAAAAATTCATTTGTTGTAGATGAAAGCAGTTTAGATCAGTTGATCCTTTAACTGTTGTATACCTGGAACAGCTAACTTAACATCCAGCACAGCGTAGGCAGAAGAGCAACAGCTGCAGATGTTTCCTTAAAGCTTGAATGCAGCATAGCAGCTTGAATGGAATATAATCTTTTTGAACTCTGGCTTTGCTCATATATTCATGCATCTATACATATGTGTGTGTGTATATATATGCTCATATATATATATATGCTCATATATATATATATATATATGCATGCACATGACATCTGCCCACCTAGGTGAGTTGTCACCACCTGCTGTTTCACAGTGAGCTAGTCCAGGAACTTCAGGTCAACAAAGGCACCCATGAACCTTCTTCTGCCTTCCTTCAGATTCTCATTGCACAACATTCCTACTTCCAAAGAAGGCAATTAACAAAATAGTGCTATTTGAATTAGAAATATGAAGACTAAGTCTTTCATCAGTAGTAATTATTTGTTTGAAGTTGGGGTAATGTTAGAAAGCTTACCAATGGAAGAAGTGCTAGTGAATGGTAACACAGAATTAACAACACCTAATATGGAGTAGTCAGAATAAACAAAAGAAGAACTTATCAGGCTAAACAGAGCAGAGACAAAAATCAAAAGTAAGGTAGGTATGAGAAACAGAGTGTCTCTTCTGGATTCTGTTCAGCATTCACAAAAAAAGCCCAACTCTGGATCTCATCCTGCTCTCTTTCCTGTGCTCATGGTTTCCACTCACAAGAGAGAAGAATGGAGCACTAGCTTTGCAGAGAGCGCAGCAGTTGAAATCACAGAGGAAAATGAGAAGAGTGTCTAGAGAGCCTCAGGAGGGTGATTCTGAGGGCATTTTACCCTGCTTTGGGAGGGAGTGCCTTATTCTTTCCAGGACTTGTTAGAAGAGACCTGGCAAACGAGTTAACTGAATTGGTGACAACATTGCATGTGCGGGTTCATGTCACTAGTCTCATCCATTTTTACTCACTTCGCAATTCCAGCAATTGAGAAAGCACTCTGCAGCAAGTACTCGACCTGCAGGACTAGAGATGTCTACCAACACCAATAGCATTTAGCCCACCAGTGTCTAGCTGATGACTGCTCCATGTAAGGCAGAACATTTTAATCTAAAGATGCCTGAAGTCAGGTTTGGTAGGCCAAAATTATGCTGCAGCCTGGGTATCATCTTCTGGTGTACTGGTATTCACTGGGGCAGAGTTAATAGCAGCTTCTATTGTGCTGGTTTGGATTTGTAACCAAAGAGTGTTGATAACACACCAGTGTTTTAGCTATTGCTGAGCAGTGCTTACACAGCATCAAGGCCTTTTTTGTTTCGCACACCGCCCCATCAGGAGGCAGGCTGGGGGTGCACAAGAAGCTGGGAGGGGACACAGCCAGGACAGCTGACCCCAACTGACCAGGGGGTTATTCCACACCATACAGCATCACGTTCAGCAATGAAAGCTGTGGAGAAGGAGGAGCAAGGGGAGGCGTTCATGGTCATGGTGTTTGTCTTCCCAGCTAACTGCTATGCGTGATGGAGCCCTGGTTTCCTGGAGATGGCTGAACACCTGCCTGCCTGTGGGAAGTAGTGAATCAATTCCTTATTTTGCTTTGCTTGCATGTGCAGCTTTTGTTTTGTCTACTAAACTCTCTTTATCTCAACCCACAAGTTTTCTCACCTTTACCTTTCCAGATCTCTTTGCCATCCTGTTGTGGGGAGTGAGCGAGTGGTTGTGGGCGGATTAGCCATCTAGTCAACACACAACATCTGTGACATGAATGAGAAGAGCAGAAGGTTCTCTATCCAATAGCAGCTGTGAACGAGAGACTTCACACAGGTACTTCCAGGCTGACAGACAGAACAGAGATTCCAAATCCACCACTACTGAAAACTGAAGAAAATGTTATTTGGAAGGAAATTTTTCCAAAGAAAATTGTTTTCAGAGAAAACAGCAGCAGCCACGACCTATGAATTTTCCCTCCTGGGAGTACAATGACCACTTGAATAGTGTTACTTTGCTGGTGGGCTGGGTTCTGGGAATGGTGTGTTCAGGAAGTATGGCCATATCAGTGATGAAATTCCATAAAAAACCACCAAAACTAGCTCTTCCAGTTAAGGAATATCAGATCAGCTTTAGTGGATCAGCAAGGTCTCACTAATTTTGGTGTTTGCTCCCAAAATCTGCACAGTGTTAAACCCACTTGCTTTCCCCACACTGATTTTCTTTCCTCTTCTAGTGGTGATGGGGTAGGAAGTGGGTGAACGGATAACTTGAGATCTTTTATTGCTGTATACATCTGTACCATCATACACCACTGAGACACCTTCAGGAGACAGCAGCTTCTCCATTGATATTGACTCATTAAATAGCACAGGAATTCTCTTCTGAGGCAATCAGCATTTATTTTTTTCACATTGCATTTCTGGTCTCTGTTTATCCTCTGGCATAGCTCATCTCCTATTCTTGTCATTTCTCTCCTGCAGCTATTTTCCTCTAGGAAACACTTTTTTCCATATGGCCCCCCTATTGCATCTTGCTCTTTCCTTTCTGTACTTAATTTGTTTCCTTATTCACACCTACAGTGTCTTCTGACTCATGTTTATTCTGTGCAAGTCACTGGGAAATATGTAATTTTTTTTTTTTTCTAAATTCATGCAATGTTTCCCATTTTTTCCAGCTTCCTCTTCTGCGTTGTCTACACAAGGGCTGAGAGGATTTTATTCTACACTGAGTGAAAGCCAGATTAAGGTACTTGTCTCTAGGGATTCCATCATTTCTTTAAATGAGGAAAAAAAGAACATTTGGAACAGAGCTGACTTGCACTTCTTTTGAGTCAAGGCTCCAGGCAAACAGGGCCTGCTGTGTTTCAGAAGCTCTCCCCAAGGAGAATCAGAAATTGGAAGAAGGCTGGAGCCCCAAGCAGAAAGATGTCTGTAACACTACCTTCCCCCTGGTCATTTCCCTGACCTGTCCTTCCTTCCCTTTTTCCTTTCCCAGAATGATAATTTTGGCTGTGTTCCTTTTCCTTTTTTTTTCTTTTATAAAGCCCAAATCTCACATCAATATTCTCTGTGTTCTTTAGGTTGACTGTTTAATGCAACGTTACTTACACTTCAAAGGGGTGAAGACAGAGATGAAATCAGAGATTAAGTTTTATAGTCTTGATGGCTTAAAACAGGTCTGTCATATAAAGCCAGCACTTCATTTTCCAAGTCACTCTCACAGAGGGAGTCTGCTTTACATATCAGGCCTCAGGGAGCAGTGTGGGAAGCACTCTGTGGATTATTTTCCTGCTATTGCTGGAGGCTGCTTTGCTTGCAGCCTGTTGAGGTACATAATAGAGAGGCAAGAAGATAAGGTTCTGACACTTCTGACTTGAATTTTCTTTTAACTGCCTCCATATTTGTAGTAAGTTGTGACTTGGCCAAACAGGTAATACTGGGAAGCAAGCCTATGCTTTTTATTTCTTCACCTTAATTTAATTCCTTTGAACAGCGTGGCTTGACAATCCTAGCATTTGATAAATTTTCTGTCAGACCAGATATGAGAGACACAGTGCACGTTTTCTGCAGCAGCCCACTGCTGAGGTCACAGTTGCTCATCTCAAACACAAAAGAAACCTCGTTCTCTGGAGTTGTCATTTACTTCCAAGACTGTTCATAGGTTACTGGCTAATGTTAGGGCAGAGATGTGGGTCTATTGGTTTGTGGCCTCAAGGCATTTAAAAATATTCAGAAATAGTGCTGCACTGGATTCAAATTACTTGTTCATGACACAGAAATACTTGCTTCAAATGTCATTCTGTCTAACTTTATAACCCAAATATGATGCAAACTATAGTGATAACATGGTACAGTGCATTCTCACATGTAACATAATTCTGGATTTAAGACCAACATTTTAGTCCATTGAAGCCAACAAACACCTTGCTAACAATGTTAACGTATGCATGCTTTAGGACATGAAATTAATTTTTTTCTCATAATATTTGTGAAATTGGTTCTTAAACTTATTTCTTCAGAAAGAGATGAAATCTGATAATAGTATTCAGTTCTTTAAAAAAATATTGTAATTTTGCCTTGTTACTCCTGTCTTGCCTAAAAGACCAAGACACTATATTTTCCATAATGGGGGAAAAAATGAGGGGATTGCAAGTGTTCTTCTAGAATCAGTCATCTGTGTTTTTCCTTAATAATTATTGCTACAGGAAAGCCAGCAAAGATACAGCAAAAAGCCTATACCAGTCCACACATTTAAATGTACTGTTATGTACTGCCAGCCTTGAAAGTTGTTCTGCCTTACCTCCACAAAGCTGCGTTTAATAGGGTTATCTTAAACTGAGGAAAGTAAACAGGAAGAAGAATGAGGCAGCAGGCTCAGGCTGCGTTTCATTTCAGGTTCTTGAATTTGGCAGAGCAGTAACTTCCAAACTACCATGAGACTCATAACAATATGGGACTATTTCCCAACTCTGTATTTGTACTTACACTTGAAGAATCTTTAATGCTTTATTTCATTAAGAAAACCAGATTTACTTTATTTTTTCTGTAGTTCTTCTAATGCACACTGATGAATCCCAACTGCACTTTCCTGACTTACCAACTACAGTGTAACTGTGGTTGTCTGTCCTGCGAAGCTGTAGAAATTTGTAACAGAACAAATGAGATTGGTATGAATGCCGTATGAAATGAAATACGCATGTGTGTGAACGCAGCAGGAAACACAGCACAAGAAGAGTTAAAAGAACAGCAGGCACTGATAACAAAGAGCACTGTTTCCAGGACACAGCTCCCAGGACACTGCTCCCAGCAATAAAATCGAGGAATCTGTTTTTCATGTCAGGACCATAAGACCTGCACTCTGGGAAGACCAGAGGTTGTCGGTGGAAGACCCTGCCACCTAGCACCAGCAGGGTGGCAAAAAGGTTACTGTATATCACATACAGGATGCATGTGATAACTTGCCAAGAGAACAAACACATGCTTCAAACAAAGGGGAAAAAAAGTGGCCTCAGATTTATCAGACTGAAGGAAGCATGACTCTAAAGCAAATGTACACCCAATAATAGCTACTGACCCCTAAACTGTACGGAGAACTCAAAATCCCCACACCCCAAAACTAGTTTGCTGTCTGCAGTAAAAAAGACGAGAAACATGATGAGGACTCAGTAGCCAGCAGCTCTTGTCCTTTATGCTGCCAGCTACTGCTCGTGGTGAGGTCACCCTGGGAACACAGGTCCTGTTGCTTTGAAGTATGTGGGTGTGACGGTGTGAGTGAATGAAGCCTATGGGAGGAGTGTGAGCAGGTTGGGATCAACTTACTTTGAGATTTTGTAAATAAATATGATGTCCTTTCACAATATCTTGCATTCAGCTTGTTAAACTAGTTCTCCTGTACAGAAAACAATCCAGGTCATCAATTTCTACTTTAGCTCTGAAGACCGAGCTGACAGGAATATAGATCTTGGAGAAGAGGGGAGGCAGAAAATTAACACAGTTGGGAAACGAGTGGTAATGTTAACTTACTGCATAGCAACTGATTTCCCTGCTATACTGATATACTTTATTTTACGCCACTGAACTGTGCTGAAAACTTACTTCATGACAACGCTCCACTGACAATCTAGGAGAAAAGGAAATCTCTTTTTTTTCCACTCCTGAAGAAACAGCACATGAGCAGCATATACAGTTTAAGTACTTTCACACCTTTTTACACTTTTTTTCTTGAGAAAAATGTTAAGATGTCCCAAATGTTCACAACATGGACTACTTAGAGACTATCAGAGAACAGCAAGATGTCAACAGTTAATATACTAGGATCTGCCTTTTTGCAAATAAAGCTTCTGTGTTACTACTAAACTGCATTTTCAGCTTCCCCTTGTATAAATAGCTGTGTCTATTGCACTGGTGTTCCCAGCTACAAAAGCCATTAATCAGCACTCTGAAAACATTAGTCAAATTACTGGAAGACAAAAAGTGCCAGGTGGTGAGGCACACGGAAGGTCCAGAAGACAAAACGTCTGAGCTGTCATTACGACTGATGGTACTAGGATAACCCACAGCTCCCCCAGCTACAGCGTTATAGCTGGACGTAAGCGTAGCTATTCCAACTCCTGCAATTTAGGGTATGAAGGATCCCATGTTACTGCACACCAGAGATCAGCTGCCAAAAAAACATTTAAACTTTAATTAAATTATATTGGAAGAACCTGGAGAAAGAGAATCAAAACCAAAGCACAATTTAAGATTCCTGAAATCTCGCAGCACTTCTCTTGTATGACATGGCCATCTGCTTCTGAGACTCAATTTAAGCCCTAAATTATCAACGCTTAAGATTTGACAAATCTTCAAACCTATCGAAAGTCAATGAGATAATTTTCTACAAGCATGAAAGGTTAGTTTAATCCAACTTCTTTGACTTTGCGCTGAAAAGGTCTAGGAGCACTCACAGAGCTGCTTGCAGGTGGGTGGCAATTACGATGACAGAGGCTATCCCCTTTTAGCTCGCATCTGGTGCCTCACTGGCCAATGCTCCAGGTTAGCTGTGCAAAAGTCAGCCAGCTTTACTTACAGTAGTGGCAGAATAAATTGACCCATTTGACACAGACACAGATTGGGACAGGAGTGGGCACATGGCATCAGGCAGGTGAGAGAACTGAACATCCACCAGCTCCGACTCCTTCCTCCACTGCACTCAATAAGGTCGTTAAACTGCTCAGGGTGGCTTCACAGGCAGCCTGGTTCTGCCCCGTAGCTTCTGCCTACCATATGAGATGGAGTGAGACTATGTGTTTGATTTCTAGATAACAGCATAGACACAAATGAGAGAGCAATCTGAAGAGCTTCTCCTACTTTCTTTCGCGAACAATATTGCTAGTATCAGCAAAGCAAGGATTTGAAGACGTGGAGTAACATCATAAGACACAGAATTGACTCAGTTTCAATTTTTGGAAGGACAGGTAGGGAATGGAAAGAAAAAAAATATTATAATTATGCCAAGAACTGTGACTTGAAATGGTCAAGTGTTTCCATGCGCCCAGGGAATAGAGGAAAAAAACACAACTTGGAGCTGAAAGGAAATACTTCCAGTGATGGGTTGCAGTTCTTTATTTCTGATTCATATGTATATATACGCATACAATGATATTAGATATCCTTGTATTGCTTAATCTATAATTTAAGTCAGCATAGGTCTTTTAACAAAAAAAAAATCACAACTATTAATTTATATTTTATCTGAGCACTCTGATACACAGTAGAAAAAATCTGTATATAAAAGATTATATCTGTGCAATTATACGTACTATATTCCTCTTTCAACAAACTACTGATTTATTAATGTTGATACATTATTGTTAGTGTAATATAGAATTGCCATATCATAACATTAAAAAACTTTTCAAAATATATTAATAAGCAAAGATAACCACACCTTGATCTTGCAATCATTTTTGCACTCTCACATTGATGCCCCATTTTGTTTCAATGTGACATTTGGCTTAAACAAATTCCTTCCTTCTCAGGCTGCCACTACTACTCCACCCACATTAATCATATTAATTGATGTATAGCTTTGCTGTTTGGTAATTTCATACAAAGCCTTTAGAATTAAACTCGCCTCTGAGCTGACATCCACCACTAGGACCACAAACCTCGTAAAACCCACTTAGGTCTCAAACAGCGCATAAAGATTTGTGCTGAACCTCTGCTTTGTGGTGAACTTCTCTTTTAGCGAACACTTTTCTTACCTACAGCGTAACACAAATCATCTGGCTCATTCTGAGTGGCTTAAACTACAGGTCTACAGAAGATGGAACTTCATGCTACTAAATGCTTTTAATAGTTTAGATCTAGGTGAAGCTTAATGAGCATCTGGAAGTTAATACAAATATTTATCTGTACATAAAACATTATCCCCAATATACTAAGTGACAGCACTTTTATAAGGCAGACACAAGCCAAGATTCAAATATCTGAGAAACGGTGGAAACTACCAGATCCTAACTTAGGGCAAGGTTATAGAGCAGCAGCAACGGTCAGCAGGATTAGGCCCTTCCTCCGTGAAAATTGACAGGAACTGGCAGAAAGATGCAATGCAGCGGGCTGGATAGTACAACAGAGACACAACGCACCAGCCGTCAGCACACAGCAAGGACCGCAGAGGTGCAGGTATTTCAGTTTTGATGCTGGCAGGTAAGAAAGCATTTGGCGAGTTCTTGCCTTTCTGACAGTTTTGTCAATCTTCATTACAGTAGCTGAACAACTGTGCATACAGTGATGGATGATTGCTTCCTTGCCTGCAGACTGCCTTGCAAATACAAGATACAAATTGACAGACGTGGAAATGTGCAAACCACAGAACAAAAAAATATAAACCTTTTAAATCAAGGACGAAATAAAATTTTCACTCTCAGTTCAGATACTACTGAAAAAAAATCAAGGTTCACGCTGTCCTGCCTTTTGCTTAAACTTTATTCCCCAATAAAACTTTTGCTTGTCTTCTCTTTAGTTAATAGTTCTGGAGTGGAAGCAGGACTGGAGTTAGTGCACACAGAAAAAGAAGGTGCAAATTGCCTTGAATTGTTATGTCTAAGGACTCATTTACAGACAAAGCAGAGACTCCACAGAGGTAATACCAGGGCACATGAGAATCTCTTGAAGAGAAGAGTAATATTTCAGAGAGCGGGTAACACCGTTACTTCTGTCAGGACATCCCGTAAGGCAGGTGACTCAGCAGGTTTGCAAAGCACATGCGTGTGTTCGTTAGGGGAAGAGAAAGCATTAGTCATATTCTTGACTCTCCTCTTTTTAAAGCAGCCAAGTGGAATTCACTCGACAACTAATTTGCACTCTCTTGCCAAAGAATGGTCTGAGAGACCGCAGTCATTTTCCAATGAATATGAGGACTTACACTGCAATGTCTTTTGTGTCAGTACACAGGACAGCAGCAAACAAGAAATGATAAGGGTTTTTTCTCCTTTTCATGTTTTTACTGCTGTGTTCTATGACACAGACAAAAAACTGCATTGTAATACTTTTTTTTATATTAGATACACTTTGAATAATACTTTGAACTCCCAACTGTAGATTTATACATTTAACCTTCAGTTGTTAGTAGGAAATACTAAGTATTTGTTTCATATTCACAGCTTGAATAGCCTTTATGACTGGAGTTAGGATGCCATTTTAAGACTCGTAACTTCAAAAAAAAAAGTTCTGGAAAAACAGATTTAAAAAACAACAATAACAAATTAATGCTCCAAAGCTTTTAGAATATATGACAATCATTTATAGGATTAGCTGCTTCTATAAAAACTATCCCTAAAATAAAATCAATTTCAGTTACTCATTTGTCCTCTGGGAAGTCTGCTTGATGATTAGTAATTATTTTTTTGGTGCACCAGTCTTTTCTGTGACTGACTAAAGACATTATTAGGGCTAAACAAACATGGACAGACTTTTCAGACAGCAAGAAACAGACAAATTCAAGAAAGTCCTGCATCATTTCTAGAATTATTTTTAAACAATAAAGTTGCTGCTGCTCTGTGACACAACCAAGCTAATGTTTATTGTAACAATAAGTATTCCGTTCAGCTATGCATAAACATTAATATGCTGAAGACAAAAATGAAACAAAAATCCACATCCTCATTGACTTGTTCATGAGGCATACTGTTGGTAAAATGGTGTATTTTTAAACAGAACTTGCACACACACATAGAAACCAATGCTAGATGATACAGCTTTCCTAATGAAAACTCTATTGCTGAAAACACAAAAATAACTAGGCCCAAAATCCTGCTGTTTCCATGGCAACAGGATTGGCCCTTTTGGTCTTCTTGAATTGCTGAATGACGTGGAAAAATCATAAACCAAACAAAACGAACTCAAATTGCCTATTGTACACCATAGTCATGGGTGTTTAGGTGATGAAAATCCAAGCGAATCCTCTTCTTCAAATGCCTGGCAGTGATGACTTTTATTTCAGGGTCATGTCAATGCTATATATTAAAGACAAAAAAACCAAACAAACAAACAAAAAACAACAGAAAAAAACAACAACAAAAAAAAGAAATCAGTGCTAAGAAACATGTGGCTAGTCATTTTCACAATCTTGAGCTCCCCCAAAGTATTGAGCATCCTCCTCTCTCATTTACTTAAATGCACTGGTGTCAAACAATTTACACACACCCTATCTACTGTATATGAAAAATACAAATGTAAATAAAATCTGTTATTGTTTTACTGAAATTAATAACTACATTCCTGGCAATTCCAATCTGAAGTAGACACCAGATGTGTAAAGATCTACTGCTGGTGCCCCTAAAAATGTTTCTACAAGTATGCTTTTGCCATTTAGTGCAAAGCACGTCATCAAATATTTTGCAAGTATTCTTTAGAATAAGAAGTTGTCATTGTAAACATTGCATCAAAATACAATTTTCCCCACAGAATACATAACTATTTAAAGCACCCTCAATATTTATGAACTGTTACAGAACACCCAGTGTTCTTCAATGTGAATTTTTTTTTTTTTTTTTAAGTTATGAGGAAGTGCAAGAAGTTGAACAAAATGGAACACAAGAGTGCATGACAATAGACAAAAGCCTTTGGAATAGATATGCAAAAGACAACAGAAGCAAACTAAGAGCTGGGCAGACTCCAGAGAGGTTTCAGCAGAGAGTGTACAGCAGAAAAGTCTGTGTAAAACTGCTGTTATCATTGTGGAAGCATTTACATGGGAAATCCTATTTCCTGAAGATATGACACCAGAAATGAGTGGTATGACCACAGTAAAATTATTGCCACTTCTGAAGACAGATTTGTATTTCTGCAGAGAAAATAAATAGCAGAAATTAGCATTCATTTGGCCTCAACTATATTTATTTTAAGCTAAATAGAAATTCTCTTCTCGTATTGCTTTTTGCTGTCCAGCTTCTCTTTTGAGAAAAACAGGAAAATTGTTCAAGCCACAAAAAGGCGAAAATCATAAATAAATAGTCTGTAACATTTATTTTCTGTTCTCATACTTTAAAAAAACAGTACTCATGTTGACTCATTACAGAATAAACAGTGTCTGAGAAAAAAAAAAAAAGCTCAGAAATTTTATGTCAACTGCTCTAGGAATAATTTGCCTGCTTATTAATACTCGTATTATTGGCGGAATCTTTTACTGAGGAGTCAGGCTTACTACATGCTATTTCCTGAAGAACATTCCAGTGTGAGATATTTCTACATACCAATCACACGGGGAGGGACAGCAAAGTCCTCGTCCCCAGTCACCCCTCCCCTGTACACCCTGGCTGGGAATGCACTCGCTGCTGCAGTGCCGAGTCCTCCTCACACGCTGTTCCAGCGATGAACTGCCAGTGCTTGCATGACACACTGCAGCTACAAACACCCTCACCAGCGCACAGTAAGAGCAGTGCAGGGTTTTCCATTCACATGCTTCTGTTACGGTATCAGATGGAGGAACAGCATGCCAGAGGACTGACATATTCCCATTTCCAAGGGAACCAGTCCAGCTTTGGAAGGAAGAGACGTAAAGATACTGGAGATTTAGTCAGGGAAATAACTACGAAAGAAGCTGAGAAGCACAGAAAGCAAAAAGTAGGAAAACATCAAGAACAAGACCCAGAAGTCTGAGTAAAATATAAGATTTTTTAATTTCTGAATGAGAATGGCAAGTTTACTACTTTTAATTGAGGACAATGCATGGGAGTATCTTCACTCTGACCGTGTTGCACTTTTCCTATCTGTTTTTCACATAACTTAACCTGATTATCCTCAGGCTAGGAATTCTGTCTCTGCTTGGAAATGGTCAAGGACACTTTAAATGCATCTGCAATGCAAATATAATAAATCCTAACTTCAGCGCTTTTTGTACTTGCATATGCTGAATCAAGTTCCTGAAAGTAACTATAAAAGCAGTTAGGTCTCCAAAAAGCTTTATGGAGTCTACCCAGCCTCAGTTCCTGGAAGTGTGGTTGTAAAATAATGTTAAAATGTAATGACAGTATTAGGCATAAATTCTTACTCCTGTTCCACTGAAGTCATTTCTGGATCGTTTGAGAGGCAGCTAGTTCTGGGTACAAGGGAAAAGAGGTAGTAGTAAGCATTTCCTCTGTGTTTATTTCTTTCTCTTCTTAAACGTGACATTAAGTTTGGGGGATGTAATAACTAACTGTAGTGAGTATCTTTGACAGCACAAACACACAGAAGTTATTGATAGGAATGTAGTGAGCTAAGTGCCTGCAACACAAATTAGTTTGAGTAATAAATTTTTAAGCTCTTTCTTTAAGTTAGGGAAGGGAAATGCACTACAGTGACTTCATACATCCAACAATAACAATAATCAGTGATGCCTCATATGAATACTTAGTTCCCCTTTCACTTGCGATGCTGCAGTCTGCACTCTTTTAAATTAAGGGAGTAACAAGAAAGCAGCTTTCCTCCACAGAGTTTTCATTGTCATCTACTACAATGAGTTTGAAAATGTTTGACTAGAAGGGACAGAAGTTGCATTTCAAGGTTGGGTGGGCCTCTTTTGTTTAACAAAATGTTCAGGTGGTATCAGATAACTACTTATGTAAAGTTATTGCTTCTTAGGCAGTCCAACTGCTAGAATCAAAAAGCAGCGGCCAGTGTTTTAGGTATTTCTCTCAGGCTGTTTTAAAAGGTAATCTCAGGAGAATCGGAGGAAAACGTGTACTGCAAAAGAAGAAACTTCAGAAAAAATGCAACAAAGAAGCAGCGGTGAGATGAAAATTCTGTAGTGCTGAAAGAAGACGACTGAAAACAATCTTCAAAAACTCAAAATCTTTTGTTACAAAAACGGCAGGGAGAATGTCGTACTAGAATCGACAGACACAGCTGCCTTCTCCGGAATCTTGTGTGACGCACACCTGGAAAAAGTGCACTGGATCCTTTCTAAGCTCTGCTTAGTCGGTCAAGGATTGTGTCCTTCCAGTCACAGATTTCTATGGTAGTTTACACCATACTGCCTCAGCATGTTAAAGCCAAAGCACAGAGTTACAAGTTTAAAGTATCTGATCATCAGCTGACACTGATTTATTAATTGACCATAAACAATACAATATTAACAAGTACTAATCCACCGGCCCATGCAACCAACACTGGAAAGACAGGAAAAGTTACCTGCCTACCCTAACTGAGAATGAGGTACAATAGCTATCCTTAACTTAGTAAATTGTAAAAAATAATACTTAAAAAGAACTACCTCCTAAAAACTTTATGAATCATCTGACATAATGGGCAAAGGGTAGGAAATGTTTAATGAACCATTTCAATGGAGTAAAAAGTTACTTCAGTCCTCCCCATGACTATAGACACAATCATCAAAAGATAGCAAAAACGGGTTTTTATAGTGTGAGGGAATGATTATTTCTTACTGAGACCCAACGGTACAAAAGCAGGCTGCTTATAGTGAGAGGGGAAGTCAATTCACAAATGTGGCAACTTACACAGTAATTGAAACTACGAGCTGGTTGCTGTACCAAACACATAATGTACTACTGCATTCAATCCATTCCTGCGAACCAAGTAAATATAATGCCAGCATTGAGCTGAAAGCTATCTTACTTAGCTGTTTCTGAAGTTTCCCTCAGCTCTTCATCCAGTCTGCATGAGTAAAAGTTATTGATATAAAGAAACAAAGAAGCAAGCAGAGCATAAGAGAGAAGCAGAGCAATAGCAGAGCAAAGAACAAATATAGTACATGCTTCTAAAATAGGCACCCAGTATTATGCAGTGACCCTAAAGCTCTTCGGTTCAGTATGATACCGTTTATCCTTGTGCTCAACCCACCTTTAATTTGTAACTCCTTATTTAGCTCGTTTGGAGGCAGAAACATAAAAGCAGCAGGGATCTGAGGCATGCCCAGTGGACAGAGCCGAAAGCGTTCAGTTGCTGTATCAGATAGTATTAAACTAGCTGCAGCCTGGGCCAAGTCAAGGACGTTTACAGTTGAGTAAGTTTTTATTTACAAGGGAGGCTGATCTCAACAGCTTGAAGGGGAAAGTAAGATTCCACATCATTGCAAGTCCTCTCTCATTCAGCTGTTGAGGTCGCCTGCAGGTGAAAGGCTGTCACACAGATTCAGTCCATTATGAGCAGCAGCATGGGCTAGAAAGCAAGTTTTACCTCATTCTTCTCTTAATACACTTCTCTTCATCATACCTTACAAGGTAAGAATGAGCGAAGGAAAAGAAAAGACGTACAAGTTCATATGACACAACAGGCACATTGTATCCCACTTCCATAAAAACTACCAACCAACCACACAACCCAAACCCTGACATAACCCTGTGTATGTTCTATGGATGGGATTCCTCGTGACCATAGCGGTATTTCTGTTCTTGCCAGTAGAGCAATTATGAGGCTGAAAGCCGAATTTTATTTTATTTTGCTACAGGAATCTTTCTCAACTTGCAGCAGAAGGGAAGCTATCAGCTGAACACTGCTCTTTGCCCTGTGGAATTCCTTTGGGAATAACTACTCACTGTGCCTTGAATGCACACATCCACTAAATCTTCGTATCACGACATCTCGAAAACGTTTGCCACCAATGGGCATACTCATCACCTTTCCATTTTTTTCTTCAGCAAAATCATGATCTCTCATCTGGCTGCTGCTGATACGAAGTAGGCAGTTCCCTAAAATTTCTTAAGCTCTAAGTCCTAAAGTTTCTTTGGTACTGGTGCTGTGATCATTTCACCTTTGGTCTGACAGGTGAATGCACTTTCCAAACAGTTTTCAGTCCACACGGAAGAAAAGATGTGTATAACACATATATGTGTACTGCTACAGACAGTGTAACAGTAGAAACAGAGAAACACACTGAATTTACAGGTTAAAGTCTGTATCAGAGAGAACTACAAGAAACTAAAACATTTACAGGAATTAAAAGACGGAGGGAGGGAAGGAGGAAGAGATGGAAGGAGGCTGAAAAAATTTTAGCAATGTTAAAACATTCTGGATATCTCTTTATCAGGCAACCAATGACCTCTGTGCTCCACATTCTTAGCATCACTCTACCTCTAAAGTTATAGCAGCAAATAAATTTGAGTTAAAGGTCCCTATGATTTCGTGGCTGTATTTTACTATTTTTACAAGCGCCACTGCAAGAATTGAGCTTCCCACTTGCTCCCTGGAATTACACCACGAGTATCAGAGCAACCACCAGCCTGATGAAGGAAATTTTGCTGCTTTGACCAACTACTGTGAGGCAGGTGTGAAAACTCCTGCCTGGGTTGAAGAGATCTATGACAGCTCCAAATGCAGTGTTCTTCATACCTAGTCACTGGCAAACTGTAAAGAAAAGACAACTATACTTGTGTATTTACGCATCAAAATACTTTCTAGTACTGCATGTTTGCCTGTTCAAAACCTAGGATGTTTGACAAAAAGAATAATAATAAAAAAGCATGCCTTAACAGCATTATCTTTTCCATAATGACCCACATGATTGATTTCCAAGGTTTTCAGTGTTGGTATACCATTTCAGTTTTTTATTTTCAGGTCTGAAAAAAAGCCAGTTGAGGCGAGCAATTCAAATCAACTTCCTACAGTAGTTTTAGTAGATATCTTTCCTTTAGAAATACCTGCATTTAAAAAACCTTTACACATAAGAACCAAGAACTGAGAACTGCTGTCTTTCAGTTACATAGTCACAGGGTTGACGAAGGGACTCTGAGCATGAAAGTTTTTCTTCATTTTACTAGCAGTACCATTTGGTTCAGTACAAAACCTTCCTCTTCCTATAAACACTGGTTCCCCTACGATTATATACTTATTATGTTTTGTGTTTCAATTACAGTGTTTTCCTGCTTCTGAGTTTGACAGTGGAATTTTTGTGGAATAACACAAAAGCGTTTGTAACAGTATCAAGAAGAGGCTTTCTGCTTTTCTTACAGACTTTGAAACACTAGTATTAGTTTGTGGAAATAATTTCCATTAAAACAAGTACACGCTTACTGTACATCACTTACTTGACAATACTGTCTGGTATGTGCACGTATTCCATTGGAATCATCTCACGGAGCTCTGCCAATGTGTTGACATACTGTATCTTACTGCTGAACTTAGAGCTGGGACACAGAAACAACATGTTAATTGACTTTGCCCCAAAATCTTTTATGATATAATAAAAAAAAAGAGAAGGCATGAACTTAATGTATTAAATACATTTTGTTATTCATATTTCAATTACAGAGTTCAGCTGATCATGAGCATACCTGAGTTCTAGTGACCTAGACCTTTTGCTGTTCCATGCTTAGGCTGAATTACAGTATTTAGGACAACATTATAAATTGTAATGCCTACATACTGGCAATGCCATTAGTTTTACAGTTCGAAGGAGATGTATTAAAATTCTGAAAAGAATCAAACCCCCTTCAGCATATTTATGTGTAAAAAGAGATGGAAGGCATTTACTTAATGGGGTCATGATGAATTAACATCAAGTGATCGTCATGAATTAGCATTTCTATTTGACACTGATTCTCAATCAAACATAATAAAACTAAACTTCCTCATTTGTTTAGATAAGTACATATCTGATTTTGTATGTGTATGTCTACTCTTAGTGCAGGGCCTTATTATGACGAAATACTTCCCTTGTTTATTTCAGCTGTGCAGATCCTTTATTGTGTTTGAGAAACAGTCCCTCAGAAAAAGGCATTTTTTTTCTGAAAACACACCCAAAAAATAAGGCTATTTACTTGTCTAACCTGAATCAGTTGATATGTATCAGCTTGTGATAAATCTTTCTCATTTGACTCATAAAGCAATTTTCCATATTTAGCTGCGCTTGCTTTTAGATAGACTTTGAGCATCAGTAACAGTGGCGAATGCACATTAACCCTAAATGTTCTTAAGTGTAGGCCATGAAAACCAGAACATATTCTTCCTATTTACTGCTGATTTGGGGGTACGACCAGACAACATGAAGCCTCTGAAATAGCTCTGAGCAGAAGGTTACTGTCCTTCCCCTTAACCATACATATATTCCTAATAAGGCAAAGTGAGACAACTGCACCAGGAGCACATGAGGGTACTGTAAATGGTTGTTTAAACTCAACCATTTTAATGTGTCTCTGTACCAGATTAGTGTCACTAGGCACACACACTGCAGCAGGCCAATGGTAATGTTTTAAGATGCATGAATCACTCACAATTGTCCACTCAAAGCCATGACAACATACTGATAATTCTTAGCATTTTATCCAAAATGTTAATCATAGTCTGCATCATCTGAACTGCAGCTAAAGTAACTTGGCCAGCTGCAAGCCAATCAGAAGCTTCTAAAGACTGAGGTAGGGGGAAGAAAAAAAAAAAAAGAAATCTTTCAAGGATTCGTTTTTCCACCTGAGGATTCTCCTGGGTCCCCTAATTTCACCACAGTGATTGATTTCTGAGTAAATGCTTTATGTGGGAATCTGTGTACGGGCATCCCAAATACATGACCAAAATAAGAACTCCTTGTTTCCTTCAGAGTTTAGGGGAGGAGTCCTGCCAACAATGGTAAACTTCCTATTATTTAAATATTTCCATCAAATGCCAAATATCTTTCACAGACACTTGTTTTATTAGAAATCTAATTTCTTACCTAACACAGCTAAGATGATCTCTAGTGTGAATATCTGGTCCACAAAGAGTTTCTAGGATCTGTCTTTACAACCACTAGTTCCTTCTTCCTGTGTATTCAGACAACTGTTTAGTGTTTGTCAGTCAAGATGAGTCCCAGACTCCACTGAATGACCTTGCCAGTTTCTGAGGCAGAATTGACCGTAGTACGCTCTCAGACTGTCCCTTGCCATTCCGTTGTCTTTCAGTTTCTTGATTCCTACTGTTTTGTCCTGCATCTCAGCTGAAATAGAACTTAAATTATGTTGCTCATGTTTAGCTATCTATCTCATTGAAATCTCTGCTTGCCTTGGGACCAATTAGTTTCTTACTCTAAAATTCCCACCATGCATGTCAGTGGTTTGGTGAACAGCTTGGGGCTAGCACACTAAGCTACAGCCATCGGCCTTCAATCTAATCAAGTTTCTATCTCCTTACATTGCCTTTTACTGAACTGACTCTCTGTTTTCATGCCTCCCAGAGATTTTTACTCAGCTTTCTCATAGAGCTCTTCTGTCCTTGGTGACAGTTCAAATATCTTATGTCATCTTCCACAAGAGTCACATTGGCCATGTGTCCTGCCTACCCTTTTTCAGCTCCAATTTGCACTTCACTTTCTTCTTGCACAGAGACTCAACCCACTTGGCTGAAATGGATAGTTTTAACTAGTCTCTATTGTGTGTATGTTTTGTACTGCTAATTTGCTTTGCCAAACTATTTAGAGTGAACCTTTTCTCCTGTTTGGGAATGCAAAACCCCTAGTCGCTGCTGCTCAGTACAGTCATTCTGAATAAATGACTAATGAATTGAAACAGACATGGTGTATTTGGTTTTTTAAAATTTTACTACCTACTTTTCCTTTGGGAGCAAATAGGGTGCCAACAAAAATACCTCAGACACCAAATGCAACTCAGTGAATCCCCATCATGACTGTTGATAATTCCAAGTATTGTTTCCCTGTTACTCTTCTATTTTTAATTGTCGCTTTCTACTTGGTATTAAAGACACCACATCTGAAAGCAGCAGCTCCGCTATGACACTCTGCCCGTCGCACTTTGGCAGCGGTGGGAGAACTCATGTGCTTCTGCATCCCAATGTCATCCCATCAGGACAGAGCACCCTGAGACAGACACCTCCAGTGTCCTCAGCATCAGCCTGGGGGCAGACGTCTCTGAGGTCTGCCATGATCTATGCTATTCGCTTCTGTAGGCGATGCTTCTTCTCTTGCCTGAATCAACTCTTTCTCACGCCTGTCAGCCTGCTCTCCCTGATCTCAGGATTTCAACTGCACAGTTGCCTATTTTCTTCAACAACTTGTGAGGTATTTGAGGTCTGTAATATTTCTTTGCTTTTTTACTAATCAAAGCAGTATTTTTGGTGGCATAAAACCTTTTTTTTTGGAACTGGGAAACATTGAAACAGCTCAGGGTGCTGGCAGTCCTCTTGCATGAGCAGCAGCTAATTTTTTTTTAAACCCAGAATTGTAGCTTAATCTTGCACTGTAGCCAGGATTTTTTTTTATGAGGTGGTTATCATTACATGCAGACCCCTTTTCTATACGTCTTTCATCTGGGCTTGGAACAAAGACAATTTTGAGGGACTGAATTCCCAGTTCTGCAAACACATACAGGTTTACCATATCATGCCTGTGATGTCTGCAACTAGATACTCATATAAATCATGGGTTTTTTTCCATTCACTTTAGGAAACTCAGCTTCAACTGTTGAAATCCCAACATGAACTGTAAAATGAGTACTCTTCAGTGAAAGATTAACATCCATGTTCAATGATTTAGGGTGCTTCTGTATTTTTAGAGACACAGAAAATCACTGGCCTTCACTACATACCTTATAAAAGGTCGTGTCACAGCCAGAATAGTCCTGATAAACCATGATGGGTGAACAATTATAAATGATTTCAAATTCTTCCGTAATCTAAGTAAAAAAGAAACGGTCTCTTAAAAAAAACCAAAACAACATAAAACATAGAGGAAGATCATATACAGTGAACACTGTCATACAGGGGAGTAACAGAAATGGACGGTGTTTAAAATAATGGCTGTGGATCAGAAAGGAAAATACTACTCACCGTCGATCAATCATTTGGTAACATTTTTTCATCCACCCCAGTCCAGGCATCCTCCTTCTTGGTGTTGCTCCATTCAAGTAGACAATCATATAGTCTTCAGCAACCATCAGCTCTAAGGTACTGATTACATAGCTGATAAAAGTACAGAAGTAAGTGAGCACATACGTTACATTACCCACTTAAGCACAAACTAAATCAGTCTACTAGGAATATATCAAGATAGGCTAAGCAAGACAAGACAGTGTTTTCTTTTCCTTTAAACCAGTACAAACATTTAGCACTAGCTGACATGCTACCTGTGGATGTATAACTAGAAAACCACAGTCTTATCTGCGTCTTCAGAAATATGTGATTTCCTTACAAAGATACAGTCTCATAGTGAGTTGTCAAATCTCACAGGTGACTTTGCTTTTTCTTAAAAGGGCATGAAATCACACGATTTTGCAAGGGAGAGTGTGGCAGGACCATGTGAAGTTTCAGGAACTTCTGACATTAACTGTTGAGAAACTTCTCTTCACTATTAACTGTCATGTTTGTTCAATGAAAAAATAATAAGGGTCAGGAGAAGGTACTTGTCTATAATTCTTGTGACCTCACACTACTGCTATTAAGTAAGTTGCTGCCAACTACAAACACTGAATCTCAACGCTAATAAAACTTGTCCATCAGCCTTCCTCCTGATGGGACAGAGTACTCCATGGCATCGCTTCATTTTGTGAGCGAAACACTCCCAACACTTATTAAACTCCTCAGCTCGGCAATGATAATTCAGGCAAAACAGTGTTCTTGGGGCCAAACTCACCCTACCTAGAAAAGCACAGTACTCAGTCAAATGAAAGGGTAGATTTAAATTCTTGTCTGCGACTATATATGCAGATGCTCCGCTCAATTTCAGTAGCCCCTACCTCATTCGGGAGTTGTTCATCACAGGAATGTTCAAATTGTTCTCTCTCCTATCCAGCCCCAAGGCACGTGTATGTAAAAACTACAGTGCAAAATCGCGAGTCACACCTTAAAAACCTGAATACCTGAGTGCTCACTACAAAAGGCAGCTCTACCCCCGAGCATAATGGCCCCTTTCACAGGTGTATGGGAATGACTCACGATCTAATCTGACCCTTAAATTCCTTAAGATGCAGTTTCTTTAAAAGAAGAGTAGGAAATCTACTTCTCACCAAAGAGAGTGATATTTCACCTGGGCATAAAGTAGGCAGCCATTAACAGACCAGTTCCGTGCATTTGATAAATCCCATCTAAATCACTACTCACTCAATGTTCTTCACTGCTCTCTTCCTCACCTTGCAGCTGCGCATTCCTTGCTTTTGCCTGACATTTGTAAAGGCTCACGTCTAACAGAGAAATATCAAAGCAAGGGGTTCTATGGACATTCTGATGCAAAAAGCTTAATTTAACTGAACCTACTGACTATTTGACAGGTTATGAAATTAGCCCTTCCCATAGGGCACAACATCCAGTTCTTTAAAGGCATTTAGACACTGAAACATAGAGAAAAGTGTGTATAAGTACTTCCGAAAACACTACAAGCCTTTCAGTTACAGACACAGAGGCAGTCTGAAAAATGGCTATGTTTGCCTAGGTGCAAAGGGAATTGTGAATATTATGAATAATCAGTCATAATAAGAACAATCATGCATACTTGTCATCAGAAATAAGAGGAGTACAATGACAAAAAGGAATCTCTGCTAGTTTTTTAGTCAGATCTCACTTATATACTTAACAGCTCTTATTTGCTGTGGGTTGAATTAGACCATTTGCCATTTTAGGGATGCTGAGCTCTCTTGCAAACCTTACCTAACTGTTAATATCTTATTATTTTGTAGTAATAGTAATTTCTTTATTATTTGAAAAGATGGACAGAACTTCTCTCATTGACTAGAACAATTCTCTCACTCAGAAAGCAAGAAGCGTTGGTTTTGAATTTCAAAGTGCAGTTTTTCAAGTTGTGATTCTTTTAAAGAAAATTTAATCTCTATACTGTATCAGGTAGCCACAAATGAAACAGCAGAATGTTCTGTGTGGATCCACATCATCTAGAAGAAATTATCAGAAACATGCTGTACAAAAAAATGAGAAGAGATTTAGTGATTTGCAGGTCTCTCCAGACCCCTATATAATTCAATAGTAAAGAATTCACAAATATTTAAACATATCAGTCGGATATATTGTGAACTGTCGCTCTCCCTCTATTTCAATGCAATTAATAGGACTACAACTGAAAGAAAGGGGCGATCTGATTTTTCCTTTTCTTGTTGTCTTACAGTGAACCAGAAGTCTATAAGCCTTAAAATAAGCTGAAGGTTCACAGCCAACCTGAACTATCTCTTATACTACTACCCCAGAAAAAGACAGTGAGTTATAAAATTGACTTGGGCAATTTCCTCAAGTGATGTGGAAAAGTCTCTTAAGGCTTGAAGTGGCTTTCTCTGCAAAGTCCATTTACCATCAGCTCTATCTATGAATAAGGGTCTTGGGTGAAGTCAAAGAACAACTATTTAATGTCAGCCACAGTTATTTGCAGCTTTGTTCCCTAGTTACAAGTTAAAACCACCGTAGTAATTCCTCCCCTCTAAACCACTGGGCATTGTGTAAATCAGTTACTGTAGATGACATGGGGGTCTTCGAGGCTCTACCAGACAAATGCTAGCTGTTGGTCTGACCTGAAACTAAAGTGCCCAATCTTGTTTTTCACACGTAGACACAACGTCAAAGGCACTGGCTGTCACCACGTGCATCTTCAAGGACTGGAGTTTTAAGGAGACTGGGTCTGTGTTCTTGGTGCCTTGTAAGCTGCAAAGGGCGAAGGCCAGGCCTCTGCTGGCTTTAGAAATAGCTCACTGTGTTTTAGCACAGAAAACGCTGGAATGATTGATTTTTTAACAGCTGTAAGTGGAAGTAGCTGGAGGCACTTCAGGGGAGTGCTGCCTTCACAATTTTTGGCTGCCGAACCACATTGCTATTAGGAGTAATTTTCCTGTGATAAATTTGGGTCCATGTGGTCAAATTTGTGTGCTGCCCAACTCGCCCCTGCCACTTATAACTGAATCAGAAGCAGCTGGAGTCAGGAAAAATACTTAGAGCCGTTTGTGTCAGCAGCTGTCATTTACCCTGTATTTTTAAAACAAGTGTCACAAAATGGTCCTGTGACTCCTAAACACAGCCACAGCATATATTAAAAATACAATACACATCGTTATAATATATAATAAACAATGAACAGTGAAAACCAGTCTGGTGGCCGAAGTCCCTGCTGATTGTTCTCAGCAAGGGCCGGAAATCACTAGTGAAACAGTGCAATGATTGTAGGCCCAAGAAGCTGAAGATACTGCATTCCTTGACATTTAGGGAAATACTACAGTTAGATTCAGTCCCAACAAATACGCCTTAATTTGGGAGGGTGAGTAGGTAAAGAATACCAAGATAATACTCCACTGAGCAGTTTATCTAAAGCTGCTCTTTTCCATCAGATCACTTCCCCTCTAATGACCAAAATTACCTCTTAATTAAAGACAGGTTATCTCTCACTACGTAATTATGAGTACTAACTCGAAAGACTCTGTCACATTGCTCCCATATCACTCACAGGAAAAGATTTTCCATGACATAGTTGTAATCAGTTCGACTGCTGTCTGGCAAGAAGCATGCCGCAAACACAATGATAGCATTCAGACCATCACCATAGTATCCTGTGGAAAAAAACAAAAAGGCATTTTTATCTTTGTCAAAGGCTCTTAACGAGACAGATTTAAAAAGAAATCTCAAAGTCCTGGAATAGAATAATTATGTCTACCGCTGAAGAAGACTGAAAAAGTACAAACTATCATCAAATGATAAGGAAATAGGATAGTCAGCTATGTTGAATTCCTGAAAAACACACTTAGCACAACTATTAGTAAACTTTTTATAGACACCAGCAAAAAACCCTTATTCTACTTTGTAAGTAATACAATCTTATCTGAACTCCTGGTTCATTGCCTCTCTACAGCAATCGTGTGCTGAATGCTCACCTTTGACTGAGGAATAAGGGGCTAAAGGAAATAGCCTACATTTGTTATCTTGCATCTTTTGAATGATGTTTCTCAAAGTCTCACAATCCAATATGAGTTGGCTCATAGAGCTACAATAGCCTCAGGATATTACAATTATTACTGCACCCCACTATACCTTAAAAGCTCCTGGGTGTTGGTTAAATCCTTTGCTGCAAGTTTTGTACAGAATACTTTTTTAGCTTGGACACCGCAGTTATCCAATACTGGCATTCTCTGGGCTGTACCACTGTTTAACAATAGCTGTAAACCCGCAAAGTTGCAGTACTACTGTTCTGGGGTCCAGGACAGTTGCCTGTTACCCAAAAGAAAATACTTCTTTTTTCATGATGGATTAATGCTGCTTAATCTTCCCCACAAACCTTTGCAGCTGCTACAGAATTCTGTATTATTAATAATAAATACAAAATATTCCTGCATTTCAATTGAAAGTTTTTTTTAAAAGATACGTGCAAATCAGGAGGCAATTTATAAAGATGCTGTAGAAATGGTTGTAGGTAGATAGCACTAATGACGCACAGAGATAGAAGATGGATATACTTAGATAATGACTTGAAAGCCTTTCAAAAGAGGCTAGGAGAAACCAGCCATGAGGGAAAGATGATAATGTTTGTGAAGAAAACCCTGAATCTCCCTCCGAGACAGGAAAACGTTCCCAACAAAATTAAAGGATAATACTGGCACCTATACAACACTTTCATAAGATTTTAAGATTTTTACAATACTTTTTGGATACTGGAGAGCAGCATCCAAGCCTAACTCAAATGCTCGTAGAACTTCTTGCATTCCAGCCAGCTGAGGAAAGCAAAATTCTCTATGGAAAGACAGAGGTAATAAACAATCCATGTGTGCTAACCAGGGAAGAGTGAAAGACAAGTTTGTTCTTTCCTTTCTCACTGAACACCTAAGCTGAGTCTCAGCTAGCTGAAATAAGCATAAGATGCTTATGTCAAGGAAGTAATTCCTTATACAGCTTTGTAGACATCTTCAAAGAATCCAGAATCCCTGACAAAATGGGTGCTCCAAGGCACTTGCCCACAAAGTCCTCCATGCCAAGGAGAATCACAGATAATTAATCTCAATGCTATGCCAGTCCTAAAGACATGCACAGAGGCACTCTTCGTTCAGGGCTCTCTGCTGTTCCTTAAAGGACAGGAAAACACCACTGCCTCCCCAGTTACAAAGGGGAGAAAAAGAAGGAGAAGTATCTGAGAGAAAAATGTGCGTGTCAGAAGTAAGTCTCCTGCCTCGAGCTGTACTGTTCCACATCAAGGCTTGGCAAAGCAACCTGCTGAAGGATTATGTGGGACTTCTTTCTTTCTGAATTTAATTTGGTAGATTTGAAAAAATATAATGCATTGGATAAGCTGATAATACATATTGTCGATGGTAACACCAACATTGAGTCAAGAATGCTAGCTAGCCTAGACCCCATCCACTAAAGAATCATTTGGACACCACAGGAAGCTTTCTGTCCTTAGCCTTAACTCTAACCTTCCATGATCCCAGCATATCTTGTCTTCCCAGCATGCTGAAGTAGCTTTTTTTCTGTTTCTCAAAGGCCAAAGGCCAGCTAATTTACAGCTGGACTTTCAGATCTAGAGAAGCCACTGTACAACAGCAGCCCAGCATATATCCACTGTCTTCTCCAGTCCCACAGTGCAGTGTTGCTCTCCATCCTGTTGGAGGACATGGACAGGCAGAAGAGCTCAGGATTACGGTTTGAGTTCAAGCCAAAGGGCAATGTGGATATAACCACTTTAAACCACGTGACATGGCATGATGTGTCACAGCTCCAGCCCATGTTAGGATCCAGTACGCATGAACAGCATCTCTATAGATATAGGTATGGGTGATTGACTTTGGTGTCTCAGTGAAGATGTCAAGGTCAAATTCAGAGAGTAGCATTGCATTCTCTAGCAAGGATGTACACAGCACGGGGGAAGAAACTCTAGTTCTGTTTTCAGCACCTACATCTGTTAAGAGTTTGACATGAAGGAATATACCAGTCTTCTCAAAGAAACAAAGAGAAAAGAACTCCTCCTACCACACTCACCACGTAATACTAATCTCTTGTTATACTTCTGTCTTCTCAATAGACCCACATACTTTCAAAGTGACAGTACTCGTTTCACCTATCCCATCCTAGCTCATCCCTCAGCAAAATCATTATGGAATAAAGCAGTATTTTTTCCCCCTCAGCTTTACAAACAGGGAGGAGATTTCCTTCCTTCCATAAATTCGAAGATCCTTAAAAGACAGGACAATTTATATCATGCTGCCATAAAGCAATCTGCCCAGCTGGCTCTGGAGTTTAGCAGCAAGAGCACTTTTTGGCAGGTGTGTCTACTAAATTACACAGCACTGTTTGCAGTCCACGTAAAACAAAATGATGCAGATGCAGGTGCAGATGCCACCTCACAGCACACAGAATAGAAACCCACTGATAAATCCAAGCCACTTCTTCTTACACATGCTTGTGGACAAGGAATGTTCACCTGAGGGAGAAGTGCTTTTTAATTCATCACTAGAAGCTGGTCAAAGCCATTTGTCCAAATTCTCAAACAGCCTATGCAGAGACAAATCTCTGAGAAATTTCTCCATCAACATATGTGGAAGGCAATCTCACACCTAGACTGCCAAGTCTGCTCTCCTCTTTCCTATTTTGTGGCTACCATCTAGATTCGGCATTTGGTGTCATCTGTTACTCGCCGGGGAGGAATGTTCAGTAGACCATTGAATCATTAAGAGATGCTTAACCTGACTTGCAATTAAATAATTTTATCAAGAATCCAAGAATCTGTTCTTAATCTTGAGGTTAAAGGAAAGATTCCTGACCCTCTAAAGCACTCCAAAGCTACTAAAGTATTGCCAAAGGGACCACCACACAGAACAGGCCTAGCCACCATACTGTAGAAACTGTTTAAGCTGCCCAAAGTTTTCCTGTAACTCAGGCATCAAAATGATTTCGTTTTCACCCCTTCAGTCTGCCACTTCATAAACGCAGAATGTAATCCAGTCCTTAACTCACTTTAATATGGCTGGATTTCAGGCAAAATTTCTGATTTAGCCACTTACATCCCACACTGTTTCTTTTACAACAGCTGGGTTATTGACCAGCACCCATTCAAAGTAAAGGAAATGTACTGTTCTTATCTTAGATTTAAGTGGTCCAACAAAACAAGATGTCAGACATGTAAAATTTGAATCTCCTTATTTCACACTGAGAACCAAGCTGAATGACCTAGACTTCCATCAGTGTGTACACTATTATGTACTTCATAGTTGCCCGTCAGAGATGTCTGCTGCTGGAACTAGTCCTTGTTCAAGAGTCAAGCAGTGCTCAATTAGGAGCTACTTCTCCACTCGCTAAAATGGACTTGTATTTATTTTTCATAAAAGCTGATATAAATGTATACATCAGCATCTAGTAGGAGCTGTACATGACAGTTTTCACCACAAATGTACCTAAACTAGTTTACAGCACACAAAAACCACATAAATAAACACCATTAGCAAGGCCTCAAAATATTTTATGTTTGTTTCCTAAATTATGCCATCTGTGTCTGTTTGCTAAACTGTGTCTGAGGTGTCATCACATTCATAAATCTTGGATGGTGTTGTTATAGTGGGAAAATGCTTGGAGGTTTAAATGTCTTTATTAATTCTGACTAAACCTTTTGCACACTGGCCACTGTGAACATCTGTAGGCTAGCATTTAGTTGCTTTTAATGTAAATGTGCAAACTTGAGGACCACATCCTCAGGTAATATAATTAAGCATAATTTATTTATGTCACTTTTACCAGATAGCAATTCAACACTGAAAATATACTGGAACCAAAGGTTTACCTTTAAATGATGTTATGGATCAGCAACACTGCGACAGAAGCATCCTCATATAAACTCACAAATCTTACCTCTGAGATGCTCAGTTACCTGCCTCAGTTTTTACAGGAATAGAACAACTCAACCTTACTTAATATCTTAAGAGCTGGCAAACAGCGTCCCCCAAACATATAGAAAACAAAGATAACCTAAATCCGAGACACCAAGGAAAAGGCACTTCAAAAGCTTTGTTTAATTTTCTTCTTTCAATATCTACAGCAATATTTATTCATTTGAGTTTATTTATACAGAAGTGTGTTAGTAACACCAGAACTACAAATTATCTGAGGAGGTTAGGGAGCAGATGAGCAAAGGAGACAATATAGCAAGTACATGAGGTCATTTTGCTACTTTAAATGTTTTCTTTGATATGCTATTTGATAATCATTAACAAATTACGTGAAAAAAAAACATTAAACAGTTGCTGGCAAAATGCTATCTGCTGACGAACTATAAACGGCAGAAAAATAACATAAGGAGCTTAGCCAGATGAATGGAAGCCCCAGGGAAAACTGTATTTTTTTTCTTTTGCCACTCTACTTGTTTAGATTTGTACACCCACATATATCATTCAACAAATCACAGAGCACTATACTTCCTCATGCAAAAGTTTTTGCCAAAATCCACAGAATAAAGTTTTCAAATTTTTTTTTTCTATAGGACAGAAGGTTTTTGTCTTACTCTAAGACAGCTTTAGCCTGCAATGACCAGATTGTTACTGACACATGTACATCAGTTAATTTGTTGCTCCTGAAATTGCTTTGTATTTAAAATACTCATTATTCATTGCCACACCGAATTGAAAGCCAGGTTGATTTCAGCCATGGCTGAAAAAATAAATTCTCTCCCTTCCAGTATGATAACTGAACTAAAATAGAAATAAATCGTGCTCAATAAAGTATGATTTTTTTACATCAATCTAAAAAATGCATTCAGGGTTTTCCTACCTCCATGTGAAATGACCTTTTTGTAAGGTTCAATCACTTTCATATCAATTCTTTGTTCCTGTTCTCCAATAACCACTGTTCTCCATAACCTGTTGTCCTCTCGCTCCTCTTCAGCTGTGTACTCCGGAATTGATTCAGACTCTTCCTGGGAAGCATCCTTAGTAGCAGTCTGCTCTTCTGAAAAATGAAATTGTATATATTACATCTTCCTGTAAAAGCTCTAAACGTTTTCTCTGTTACATGCATTTGAAATGGATGACTGAAATCGATGCATTTTTACAGCACTATCCTGGATCTGCACTGGTATAAATAAGAGCAGAATTTGATCATCTAAGAGTCAGTAAATGACAAGTTTCTGGTTTTTTTTTAAACTTTTTGTCATTATGACCATAAAAAGAACAGCACCAATTATCACTATGCAGAATACCACCAAGGGTTTTTTGCATGTTTGCATCCAGTTAGTAAAATTAACCAGCTGCTCACTGGAGGTACTGCACTGTAGGTGTTTAAAAGTCTTTGTGTTGTAGGTATGACAACTATACTAAAAAGCAAAATAGGGAACTAAAAGTGAACACAGCAGTGCTTCTTGTCTAGAGAGGAATCACCACAGATCTACAGCTTCCCAACTTTTTCCTAGTTGTCTCCAATCTCTTCACGTCTTAGCACCAGCAAATATGAAGAATGCCCATCTTCTCTGCTTCAGTCATGAGATAATGCTGACTTCTCATATACCTTAAGCACAGCATTCCCCTCCCTCAGGGCCTTTCAGCTGAGGTTAAATATCAGTTCCCTCCCAGAAGTGAAGAGAGAACAGGTACACGTAGTTCACAGACACAATGATCACAATAAATAAACTGCATGGTCGACAAGAGACTATGAAGTCTCATAGCACAGCCTCTCTGCTGGATACTCTTAGTTTCAGAAAAGCTGTGAAGTAATTAACAAAATCTACATTTCCACTGCACATTGACAAGATGGCTCTTAACAACAAATTTAATTGCATTCCAGTTCTTCAGACTTAATGGCTGCTTACATAGAAAGTGACATGAAAAGTGATTCTGGCCACAGCTGGAATTATTTAATTTCCTTCTTTAGTTATTGTTACAACATACTGGTTTTTTTCCTGGGGAAAAAAAAAATCCGTCTTTTGTACTATTATTCTTGCTGAAGCATCTTTGCCTTCTGGCTGTGTGCATATTATTAATTTATTTTCATAGTAAAGATTCTATACATTTTATGCATTAGACATATTTGAAGTAAACAAATAAAATCAACTGTTCCTTTTAAAGTATTATTCTGGCTCTGCAGTTGGAAGAACAGAATTTGATCATGTAAGTCAATAAGCAAGGTAACAGTAAACAAAGATATAGTGACATATATCATGACATACATGTGTGTACATAAAAAGCTGATCAGACATCTTATTTGAAAATACCAGAGAGATCTACAAAAGTTAGAAATAAACTAAGAGAAGTAATTTTAATTGACAAGAAGAAGTGAAGACCACAACATTTCATAAAAGTCCCCAAACCTTTCTATGTATTGGTTTATCTTGGGATGACTCTTTGATTAATGCTGTTTGTTGAACTACTCACACAAATGGAAGTATATGATCCTTAAACCACACCAGTTTACCATAAGAATTAAACGAATTATCTTTATGAAATCAGAAATAAGATAGCATACTGTGTATATAACACATATATCTACACACATAGAACCTACCAGCACATACACACACATGTACTGGCTATTAATTTGTAAAATTGATTTCTGCAATAAAACCTACCAATAATTCCACCAAATTTGTTAAAAATATCAAGTTCCTCAAAACACACAAAAAAAGCTTTCAGCTTTTTTTGAAAATGTACATTAGGTTGAGCACACATTTGTTGTTACAGTAGGATTAATGTCTGAATTTCTACTGCCGCCTGTCTTGTAGTCATTGTCCCGAATACAAAGTATTATTAGGGAATACCGACAGAAGGTTCCCCTCTCTGAGATAGATTCTCCCATGTGCAACAAAAGCTGAGTCTATCACGAATTCTTTTCTTTACCTAATTTCTGCCTGCTGGAATCTTGCAAGAAAGAAGTAATATTTCACCTCATACCTCACTGTCGAACCAGCCAATGAGTTAAAAACATATCCAAGTAAAATTTTATTAATTTTACTTGAAACACGGATGGAAGATCAAGCAATACAGACACATGCATATATAACGTGACCACACAAGCCTTTTTATCGTTAGGAACTGCAAATAAAGGGAGTTTGAGGAGATCTAAGGCTGGGAAGAAGAACAGTCTGCAAAAGGTGATTTATTTTTTTTCAAGTATACTATTTCAAATTGTTTTACCAGTTGCTTCTCAGTAGATTATACATTGTGGAACTGAAGTATGTATTCATACCTTCACAGGGTACAACGCTCATGATGTTTAATAATATACTTAAGCATTCAGTTTTGAAATATCACATATTTTGTGACATTGGGAACAAGCTTACAAAATGCACAGCTCCGCTCCCTCCAAACCTAGAGATCTTAATGCAATCTTGTATGATGTTAATCTTGCAAAGGTGCAAGAAGGGAAACAATATGAAAACTGCATGCATGCAGTCAAGCCATGCAAACTTTGACAGGCATGATAAGGTGGTCCATTCCTTTATGGATATGAAGTCCCCATGGGATGCTATTATGCAGCTCAGGTGCTTTCAGAATAGATAGATGGGATTATCAGAACAGCCTAGGAAAACTGTCTGGTCAGCTGGTTCCTCAGAGGGTGGAAAGAGCATGGCTAAGGGAGAGACCTATAGCTGGCAGAACAGCTTTAGTGAAAAGAGGCTGGGCTAGGTAACTGCCAGACTAACGCTGAAATTGTATGCCGGGTTTGATAATTTATTTTTTTATTGGTGAAACTGCAAACAATGAAAAGAGATCCTGATGAAACTTACAATGCTGGAACTGGCCAAATGAATTTTTTTTAATAGAAATGATACAGGATTGCCTCCTCCTGAAGAAGTGGCTATGCTTTACTGTGTGGTTTGTTGATTTTGCAAAGAAAGATGCACCAGTGTGAAATTCAGAAAGAAAATAAACATCTGCAGACAAAAAAATAAACACTCTTCTACACCCCAAATAATGCTGATATGGGGAGAGGCCTCCACCTATATGCACATATGGTTTTCAGAAATGCAATTTTTCTGTCATCTAATGTAATAATCATAAAAAGCTCATTTCAGAAACAAGGGGAGGTTCTGAAAGAGAATGTTTAAATGCAAGGTATTAGTGACAAAAAAAGCCCTGTGAAACTGATGATCGACCAACCCCTAAATACTTTAGGTGCTAGTCTAAGACAAGTACTTTAGTATTTCCGCTCTCATCTATTTTCTCAGACATTGCAGTTGTGATGATTCTTCTTCACCATTCTTTTAAACAAATGGATTTCGGTATTTCTTGTAATGCAGAGCCATCACTTTTCCAGCAACGCAGCGGACCCTTTGGTCATGACAACAGTCCTGCTTTTCTCAGTTGCCTTTTACAGTTCAAACTGACCTTCAGCAGTCTGAGTGTCACAAGCTAAAAATCACTCTCTCTACAGCCTCAACAGCTATGTCTTCTCAGTATTTACTTCCCTGGGTTTGGCACAACAGTCTAGAAACACTGATCCGTGGGAGATTACGAGTGCTGGTAACGGCACAGCACATACTGCTTAACAGTAGAGCGACAGAAGGACAAAGATAACAAAGGCTATTTACCATGCAAATAAACCATTCTGCACTAGTTCTTATGACTATACTCTTAGCTATCAGATTCACGTAATAGGTAGCCTACCTATTTTATTGCCAGCCTATTTTGATTAAAAGTGATTGTTTTTCCTCTTCTACTCTCTGTTCCTGGGTCATCTAAGTTGAGGACATTTTGCCGATTAAGTATGTCTAAAATCAAACTACACAACTGTAAAATTGTCACCAAAAACACGGGCACCTTGAGTTCTTCTTCACTTGGGAGTTCGGGGAAACGGGTGGAACTGTAGCAAATAAATGAATCATCACATGTAGAAAGCAACAACAAAAAAAAGCTGGGGAGAAATGCTTGCCATAAATATAACTGCCACCAAAATCACTGGAGTTGAATTTATTTACTTGAGGGCTTAAAGGCAAAATCTTTTCCACCACAGACAGAGATTTTTGGTCTCACAGAGTGGCCACAACAGCCTAAAATTGCAAGCACACGTCGTTCTGTGTGTGAGAGAGAGAGTATGTGTGTGGGTCTGTGTTGGTTTTAACCTTTGCTACAAAACATTCTAACCATCAAGCAACTCATCACTACGCTCTGCATCTACCCATAAGGAAATCGGCCTTCTAATGAGAAGTGACATTAGAGACGCTCATGCATGATTGAGTACACAGTAATGCCTCTTTAGCAATATCACTTAAACTAATGCAACTGTTCTTGTATGCTCAAAAGAGAATACAATTTTTAAATTATAGTGACCTCACTAGCAATAGGGAATTTAAAATGGAAGGGAAAATTCCGTTTAAATGGATCCATTTTTAAAGTTTCTTCCTGTTGTAGATTTTAAAATGGCCACACTCATTTTCCCCTCAAATAGCTTATGATCTTTATGTATTTACATTAGTGAATACAGTTCCTATATGGTTCTTAAGGTACTAGCAAGCAATGAGTGTTAACACCCTATTTCGTACATCACGAGGGTAAGTGAAGCGAGCGAGACAGTGCAAAACAATTTTACAGGAAGAGTGAAGTATCCATTGCACACCTCAGTGTGTATCTATACAGTGTACAATTAGCCCTGCTGAGACAGCATATTTAATTTGGTAGAATGAGGAATTCTCTTGTTCCATCACCTGAGCTAGCTTTATCATGCCACGCACACACCTTCCATGTCTCAGCTTTCCATGGATACAAAAAGACCTTTCTCACTAACAAAAGACCTCTCCCACGACGCTGTGTCTACTTCATTTATAGACTGCAAGCTCTTTGGTGCAGCTTATGTCAGCCAACACATTTTGCACAAGGTTATATCCCTAAGTACTACTGGTGTAAACTTTAGAGCTGGCCAGAGCTACATGGAGCTGCAGTTATCTGTAGTGTTCTCCACAACAAACAGCAACTGCTTGCTGCTTCTTGGACCACTCTTTTCAGGCAAGTCCTATGGTACTGGCCAAAGACAGGACTTTGAATTTGATTCTCTTTAAGTAGCTCTTCTTATTTTATTTGATCAGCTCTACTATTTTTTTCAGCTCTCTGACTTTACACAGGGGAAGAAAGATTAAAATATAGCAGACAGTAAATATATCTGGACTCCTAGCATTAACTCTCAAATGCTTTAACCGTATTAATAGCCTGACAGGCCTGAGACTGATCATGTAAGCAGTAAAGAAAGAAACAGAGGTGAACTCTACATTTTCAATCTAGAACATTACCTTGTCCAGTGTAGTCAAAAGAGTCTGCTTCATCAGGAGTGTCAAGGTCATCTACATTGATGTCAATTCCATCTGGGGTATCCAAATTATCATCAGAAAGTACAGACCCCTCACTCTGGTCCAGAGACAGATTGATATTTGGAGCAGTGAGCTTTATCCTTCTGGGATGGGAACCGTTAAGATCAAGAGAATTGGGAGGTTCTGAAAAAAAGAGGAAGAAAAAAAGAACTTTATCTCCTCCACATACAATTCATCTCCCAAATACTTAAGAACCAATTTCAAACACACTGGGACAGATCAATTCTAGTAACACCAAGCCATTTAACACCACATAACATCAAACACAAATACCAACGTTAATGTTTAAAGAACTAAAACAAGCATCTATAGCAACGGCAGATGTAGCTGTGAGCTCTTAAATTATGCAAAATCCAGATTCACTTTTTTGGAATCCACAGACAAAAATCAAGCCTTGGACATGCTCTGACCCACAATGTTTAAGAATTTAAAGAAATCATTTTAGTTATGAACCAAGACATTGCTGAATCCTGGAGAAATTAATATGAGTGAAAATATTTGTTTTCTTATGCACTTGCTGTTATTCTAATGGTGCTGATTTGCAAGTAGCTATGTCTTTAGTTTTAACTATATAATACCTTATTCAATACAGTAACAGAAATAAAAATATGTCCGAGTCTCTTAATCAGTCCTAAATAAAAGTAGTCTTCAACAAGGCAAAAGCTAGGTATGGCTTTGCCCCTTGCCACTGCACTGCATGGCACATTTCAAGCTGTTCAGTCTTAAGTATTCTAATGCTAACTCAGTTCACTTAGACAGTAGTGAAATATGAGATAAATAATAGAGACTACTTAACCTTCACAAGGACTAAACAAATGATGACAAAAATGCACAAAAGAAAATGGCACACTACAATTATCATTTCTCAAGTAAAGAAGAAAATTGACTAAATAAAGCAAACTTAACAGTTTTTCTTTTGACACTGAACCAATTCTTTACCAGCACAGAAACATCCTTCTCACTGCATAATTAAATACCAAAGGAATAAGTTATAATTAAGAAAATGAATAAGAGCTTCTCTCACCAGGTCTCATTTCTGTAGAACTGGGGCTTAATACACCCTCAGCAAAGGGGATGTCCATTCCCACATCCTCTTGTACCAACCTGAGAGGTAAAATACAAAGCAAAACCTTAAAGAGATGCAGAGTTTGACCTTGCTATCAACACAGCTCATGTGATCTCATACGGAACTGAAGTTTTCCTCAAGATAGCCAGTTTAGAAGTCTGATGGCAAATTGATGTGAGAAATTAACACAGCTGTTGTAGTTCTACTGCGCAGTTCTTACCCCTTATTTATGCATGTCTGTAACAGCCTTTGGAGACTATAGGTCGCATATAGCCACTTTTACTTGGATCAAGACATAGCACTCACTAATAACAGGCTGGCAAACAGCAATGTTTCTCGTTTTATACAAATGAAGCTGGTCTTTTGTCATCTGGCAAACTAGACACATGGTTGCAGGGAGCTTCAGCTACCCTTTGCAAACAGCACACCACAGTTAAGAGCTCTGTAACAGTATTTTCATTGCTGTACATACAGTTATTGTACAGCAAAAATGAGATCATGAGTGAGATTTTTCATTCTTTGGATATTGTTTGTACTTTAGAGCAATTCTGACCCAAATCAGTCATTTTGTAACACTGGAACAGTTGATGTCCTGCTTTGAATGAGTACAGGAAGCACAAAAGTGAGAACCAAAACTACATTGCAGATTTTCAAAGACTAAAATATTGCAAAATACCCCAACTAGATTCTGTTTTTAGGAAGATACTCAGAAATTACATTCAACATACCTACATAAGACAAGTAAAAGGCATTAAGTGGTGAAAATAGTAACAAAGGTGTTTGAATGTTTAAAGCAAATTGACTTCAACTGTTTTCATGTCTATTTTCTATTCAAGTATTTTACAAAATGCTTGTTGGGAGGATGGTTCAATTGCAGGCAGGAAACAACATTTTACATTTTCAGGATGCTCTTGACAGCTTCCAAACTATTTGCGCTAAGAATGTATGACCCCCAAAAAAGCTTAATTTATTTTATCAAAATAATTATAGCATTTTTTTCTATATTCCTGTCCCAAACTCTTTGTTTCTAAAAAATATTTTTTTTCCCACAAAAGCTGAAGAACAGACAATTTGATTAACAGAGCTGTAACTAGAGAAAAGAAGGTAATTTTCCCTGCCACAGCATCGGCTAGCTCTGTTCTGAATGATTCAGCGGAATGTGTCCAAATAGGCTTGGCTTGTTGCTCCTGCAGTTTCTTCCTACCCTCGCTTTCCCCACGAGGACTACCCTCATTATTTTACTGTGTGCAGACAAGACTTTTCTGGCCATCAGATCAGTGTATGAGTACAGTTTCTGTGATTTCTTGTTAATTTAATCTAGATTATATATAAATGTGCACATGTAGGCTTGCCTACAAGTGAGCCAATGGCTTCACTGTGGTTAAAGTTGTGAAAGATCTTTACCTCAAGCCACATACCATCAAATTCCCAACACAGACAGGCAAGATAGTGAACTCCCACCGTTCCCATGCGGCCATAGAGAATACAGACAATATAAAGCTGGGGTCAAACATACTTGTGCTGCTCAACTCATGACCAGACCTTGCCTCTCAATAAAAACAGACACATATTAATCTTGCTCATTTTACTAGATTTATCCCCACATACTGTAGAGTACATTTTTCACAAATACACAGATTAACTGCTTAATGATTTCTACAAAACCAATTCTGGAATATGTTTAATTGCTGCCAAATAACGCTTGAAATATTCTTTCTCTTTGGATACACAATAGAACAGTAAAGAAATCTGATCAAAGTATCCTGCTCATGAATAAAATGAATGGCACAAATTGTAATGTACCATTTCCTTTTCTTCTGCTCTGTAACATCATCTGTGTTCAGAAGCTGTACAGAAAACTGATACACAGAATATCATCACAATTTACTTAGAAAATGTAAATAAGTCATTAGAGTCTTTGGCTTTTTTTGGTGTCTGTTCAATTCATAGTAAATTATGTGTAATGAAGTCTAATTTATTCATCTGAACTTAGCAGAGACAAATTTGAATACTAATGAAGCGCTGTAAGTAACAGCCAGATAAGGTAAGAAACCACAGTGGTGGAAACAGTGTGGGGAGAGGGTGAAAACTTCTAATCCATTTTAAATTCAGATTAAGATTTTATTTGGGGGTTTATTAACTTTTCCTAATATAAAACTATGAAAAGTTCTCAGATTAAAGCAGCTCAGGACTACCCAGATGATGATTTATGGGTATTCAAGGGTGTACAGTTTGGCTAGACAGAACAGGGTTTTGATACTAACACATAAACCATTCATTTATAAAATCTCTTACAGCCTTATCACACCAAACGACAATCCCTTACTGAACAAGCTTCAGAAATCACTGCAGGAAATTATTTGAAAGGAAAGGCTCTTCTTTCAAGTTGTGTGAAGAGTAAACTGCAGGAGGACAGTGAATTTCCAGGCTTTCTGTATTAAAAAGAGACAGTATTCTCTGCGGTAAGCCTGTAAAAATGTTTGAGCAGAATGAAGATCATCTTCTCTGTATGACACGAGCATGACTGAGTTTTACATATAGAAACAGTGAAAATTGTCATCTGAAAAAAGCAATTTCCCACAAGTAATTAATTTGGAATTTTGAGAGTTGCCTAAAATTTTTGCAATGCCTGGGACAGAATTATCCTAAGTCATGTCATTCCTAGGATTGCCTCAAGACTGCTTTTCTCCCTGTCGCATCTTTATCTTTTTTTTAAAAAATGTGTATGTACTTGGAGCTGGCATTGCTGCTTTCTCTAGAATCTCTTACATTTTCACGACGTAAATTTCACATCTTTCTGCTTTCAGTGGGATCGCTACAGCTGAGTTAAACCCAAATTTTATATTACAGTTGTGTTTACAAGAACGGTACATTTCTAGGGGATTGAAAGATAAATGTGTTTAATATCCCTTTGTTTGAATTTCTACTGAAATACAGCTATTGCTATAGGCAAGGTACTCAAAAAAACACCCCTTGCTTAGGGATTAACAAGTAAACAGCATCAGAACTTGTCTGAGAATCTCTAGCTTTATTTTGATGGCACAGTGTTTTTCATGTCAATAATCCATATCGTTCATATAGGGATATTTGATTTAGGAAGCAAGAGCCTGTGGTCCTGAAAGATCTGGGCCAAGACAGAGAGTTAAAGATCAGTTCAAGGGCAGTTACCAAAAACACTGCTGACACAAGGTTATCCATTGTATTTTCAATCACGTAAAAGATGGTATCACCTTTCAAAAAATTTTTAGCTGAGATTAGAGTTCCTCTTTTTTTATTTTTTTAAATTGTGTCAGGTTCTCATTTACTGTCAAATAAACAGCCAACAGGCTTTTCAGAGAAGAGGGAATCTGACTCTGGAGTTAGTGATATTTTTCCAGATCCCTTGTGCTTTACCAAAACAGATTAAAGATTCCTTTCCAGACATCCATGCTCTGTGTTCAGTGAAAGTTCATATTTGTTAAAAGCCATAGTTAATATTTGTTCAGTCATAAATTAATAGGCAATACAGGCATCTTTCAAATCTGATGGGTTTAAACAGCCAGTCACAGAGCATGGTTTCTGTGACATTGTACCTCAAAATATGGCTCCAGAATCCCCATCAGTGTGAGAACGAGCAAGATAGGGACAAAGTTTATTTTCTACAGACATAGCCCCCTGTTTTCTGATGGATTTTGAGAGCTAGGCTGACCAGCTCAGCACCTTGCAGAGTAATTTCTGGCTGTGCACAAGCTCTCAGCAGATCTCAGCAGGAACCCTGGTAACAGAAGATGGACTCCAGCAACTTAAATTAAGCAACTACCTTCTCATCCTTTCCAACAGACTACTTCACATACTTCCAAAATTCTGGCTTACAAAATTCCTTGCCTTCCATACAGGTGCAACAGATGCAACAGATGATGTGGACAAAAGTATTAGAAAACTTTTTTTTTTCTCTTTAATGAATGATCCTTGTTCAAGAAGTAAATTAAGTTACTTTAGAAAGCTCCATTCTAATCAGGTATGATTTACTGGATTGATAAAAAAAAGGATCTTTCACTCAGAACAGAGGTCAAAGTCAAATAAGCTTTTTGTGTCATAAATGACTTCTTTTATGTGGTACACAGACCAGTCATTTAAGGATCAGCTGCACTGGGAATCAAGTTACTGCATATTTGCTTTGATAATTCAGGTCTACATACTTTTTCAGAAGTAGCTAAAAATCCCCCTGTTTCTCAAAGGTGGATCAGAGACAGATACCAAATTCTTATGAAAGGAGGAGAGAGAGGCTGGAGGCTGAAATACTTTCCTTGCTCTTTCTTGGTTCAGACATTCTTACAGCTCAATAAATTAATAATCTTTAAATAATTCTTAGTGTCCTCTCAAATCAGTATTTCTCAGAACAAAAGTTATCCTTCCTGACTTTTCTAGGTACAGCAGCATTCTGCTATTTTGGAAAGAGCAGCTCTGAATATTCACAGCAATATGTCATAATCCCTGTGGGCTCCACTGCCTCACCCTTGTGTCATATGTGATATATCACCAGTTTCCCAAGCTGCTCTGCAGCTATTACACATCAATAAGTTAATTTCTTTAGTCTAAAACAAATAATCTCTCCAATGGGTTGCTCTGAATGAACACCTACAACCTGCAAAGGAGAGCAACATCAACCCAACGGTGACCGTCCCCTTTCTAAAGTGAATCCCTCCACTCCAACCCACAACTGGCTCACCAGCCGGACTTTACATTGTATATACACATTTTCCAGGCTTCTGTATTCACCAATGCAAAAGTTTAATCTGAAGTGAAGCCCACAACTGCCAAACACTTTTCCCAGATAAGTAAATCACGGTTCTTCCATGCTGCTCCCTCTATACACGGAAATACTGTTATACTTAAATTTTCACAAGGTGGTAAAGGTTTTTATAAAGCTTCAAAGCATGATTAGTAAAAGGAATGACATGGATGAAATCACCTCAGCTCATACTAACAGATGCTTGTTTTGGAAACTAAATGGGAGGAGGGGAGATGAAGTACAATGAAAAGGTTATTCAGAGACTAGACATCTGGCTTTTATCATAATCTCAAATTCCACACATTACGCAGGTACACCGTGGTCTTGGATGAAGTCAAAGCCTTGCTTATAGCCCGCCCACCGTCTCACTGTTTTGCAGTGAAAAACTGAGCTGTTTCGAGGAAGAATGCATGAACGGTGAAATTTTAGGTACAGAAACAAGGTAAGAGAACTCAAGTTCCTCCTGGAGCCGCTTTCGCAGAACACAGGCAGCACAAAGTACTTTTCCGTTGAACGCCTCCCATCCCCACCCTGTAACACCGCCCTTATGCAAGCACAGAGACCGGGAAAGGAGAAACGAGAACTTGAGGGACTGGACGTGACGGTAGAGTATTTTCCTTGGAAGGTCTTATGAAAAAGCCCTTGGCGCCGGCCCAGTGATGCCTGTCCACTGACTCCATCTGAAAGCGCCCTTATGATTAGGCAGGGCGAGGTGTTCTGCCAAGCCAAGGCCAGAGTACGTGGTACCTTGTGTAAGCCCATCTCTGGCCTTTCTGCTGCCAGGGGTGACCTACCCATGGCTCTAACAGTGGGTTGACTGCTCCACCTGGAGGATGCCTATCCTCTCCCGGACAAAATGAGAATGCTTTTCTTGCATGCTCAGAAGCACTAAAAAGCCTCTGAAGTGGAGTATAAAGCAAATCTTTAAGCACTCCACAAATCGGAATTTACATCAAGGAAGAGTTGACACAAAGTGTCTTCTTAATTGCTATATTCCTCTTCAGTTCACAGTTCTTTGCTACAGAAATTTATATGAATTTCAAGCCAAAATATCTTACCAGGCAGCTGACTTACAAGGGGTGTTTTGCTTTCATCCATCTCTGTAGCTACTGTAACATTCACCTCACCTCATATAAAAGAAGAGCAAAACCCATTCTGTTATCACGATTAAACATTTGACACATCATTCCATTTTTAGAACAGAAACTGTTTTGATGTTTTGCATTTATATCCAAATAAAACATCTTTCTCGTCTTTCATATCTTATGTATGTGTGCCCCAACCTTGTGCCTTGTAACTGCTGTTCCACTTCTGTTCAGAAGAAGCTAGAGCTTAGAAGTTTGCACATCCTTGCTACAATAGCATGTTTTAAAATAACAGCAAGTATCTACTTTCTGAAATCATTAGTCTTTCTTGGAGTGCTCAGAAACGACAAAATTACTCATTCTGTCTTTTGGATGTCCAAAGCATGGTTCTTCTGGTTATAGACATCTCAGTTATAACTGAGATGAATTATTTCAGAGACCCTTTATTGATGGACTAATAACAAATCCTAATTTAACGTGCATGCCGTTTGTGTTTTGATGCTTATCATCTGTGTAAGATGGGTAGAAATGTTCTACAAGCAAAGTCAGAGAACTGTTGGATATACTTCGATATCAGCGGTGTCTATAGCCAAAAGAAGATGCTACAGGAAGTAAAGCATTAGTATATAAAGTTGAAAAATAAAACCTGAAAAATATGGGCTTTAGTCTGAAGAAAGTTTGATGAAAATACACAGAAAGAAACAGAGAAAGAAGCCAGAAACACTAATCCTCAAAAAAACAACTGGATTGGGCACTAAGAGAAGAAGAAACCCATTAGCAAATGCACCCACTAAAAGCACACCCCAAAAATGCTCCCTAAAACTTGTCCTTTGCTACTAGAGCTTCCAGAAAATAAACAAAAATTTCTATAGTTGCTTATTCAGAGATAAAGGAGACTGCAGTGTGAATTTTTCAGGTTCAGCAGAATTAATGATCCCTAAACTGTAGCGGACTATGCAACAAATCAAAGTGACATACACTGTGCAGGATTCAGTCAGTATCAGTCACAGACTATGCTTCAACTACATCCACATACCAAGAAAATGAGCATATTGGAAGGAATCCACTCCAGTATATCTAAGACTAGAAAAAAGTCATTACTTTTACTCACAGCTGTGTAAAATAATCATACTGTATAAAGGTAACTTGTAAAAACGGATTAGTTTTATAGCCTCCCGAGAGCTGCATTTAGCAACCGTAAGTTAGTATACTAAATTAACTGTGTTTCTATTGCTATTTATTTGGTAGCTCTTAATCCAAAATTAGTTCAGGAAAAATCTGTAGACTGAGCACTGGAATTTATGCATAGCATGAGACTTTTATTCCCATCTCTGGATGCAAACCAAAACCCCCCAAAAATTATCTGTGGTGCTTTGTTTGATCCAAAAGCTTTATTAATCAAACACCCGTGCAAATGTTAACTAATCATTGTCATACCACTGCATAGTAAATAAACACATGCTGATATTTCCATTTTGCAGAAAAACATGTCACTTACTTTCTCAACAGCCACAGAATAAACCATTGCAAAAATTAGTAAAAGTAATAACTTCCTAGTTTTTCACACTTCACTCCTCAGATTTAAAGCTTCTTTTGCTGATTATACTGTTACTTGATGTTTTCCGTGTGTTGATTTTTTACTCCATTTTCAGCATCAAAGTTGGATGAGAAAGCTAGGCATGTCTGTAAGAAGTAATATTGTTTCTGTAGGAAAAGCCTGTGTTCTATCCAGAAGATTTAACTTGTTTGCATTTCAGTATGTTAACCGAAAATACGTTAAAATGTCGCTTTGGGCCACTGAATAAATTTTTTAACAATTCTTTATGAAAATGTTTCCTAGATGCCAACCAACTTTAGTGTTTACTATCTGTTTACCTAGCCATCTTTCTCCTCTTCTTAAATCTACACCATAAGCCTCAATTTTTTCCAGGTAGACACTCATAGTAGGAGGGTCTCCTGTCTGCTCTTATCAGTTTAAGACTGTTAAAAAAAAAATAAAAGCTGCTATTCTTAAGCACCCGCCGCTGCTTTCACTGCTGCTAGGCAGCCACAGGCTGTCTGTCCTGACTCCTTGCCAGCTCCCTCCCTGTGTCAGAGCGCAAGAGAAGCAGGCAAAGCCAGGGAGGGATGCAGGGGGCCGTGGAGGCACGTATCTAACTAAGCAGATGACTGATAATGGCATTCACTAGGCTGTTTCAGCAACCTCATGCATATGCCCATGGACGAGGAAGGCTGATGGAAGGAATCCAAGGGCTCCAGGCTACTTCAATTCTCTGTGACTTCCAGCCACATGAAATAAAAAGGCATCTCAATATAGAATGAGGGAAATTGGATTTAAGTCCCAAACCTAGACATCTGGTTGAAATGGGGTCTTGGGAACACGAGCCAGGCTGATGCTGCCTGCAGCAGATCCCAGAGCCCCCCATAGTCTCTTCCTAGAGGTCTGTCACCAGCAGGTCATAGGATGCAACAGGAAAGACAGTGCAACTGAATGAACACCTATTTAATACCTTATCTTGTCCTCTCTGCTCGCCCAAGCATTATTAACTGTGCACCATTCAAACACTGCTCTAGATACAGGACAATCAGTTCTTTCTGGGGCTTTTTAGAGCTGCTAATCACTTGAGTATTGGGCATTTCTAAACATTATCTAACATACCTTGGACAACGGCTTTATGAGTTAAAGATAAGGAATTATTCACTGTTACAGAAGAGAAGCAGACAAATTGAGAGTATCTGTTAATTGTGAGTTCCTGATATGTGATGTCTAATAACCTTTAGCTTTTTTTCTGAATATGTAGCATTTTATAACATCTTCTGTATGCCACTACTGATCCTCATGACTAGCTGCCACTGAAAAGGACTGGTATAGTCAGACCCCAGTGTCTTCACTTTGGCATCCAGAAAAAGAACAGATGAGACAGGGGTCAGAAGAGGAAGGACATGTGTGATTCAAGCAGCTGCAGACTCCTCATGACCTTCCCCGCACCACATAACAACTCCATGACATGGACACGGACAGGAGACAATTCTTTAGGGCAGTGTTATCCAACTGTACCCATGAAATTGCACTGTCTCCAACTATGCCTCTCACAGGGGAGTGCAGAGACTGCTAGGCATTTGCTAGTATCACCATTTCAATAATATTCTCTTACCTCAATATTTTTGTGTGCAAAAGCAGGCAGAGAGTAACAAATTCTAAGGTCGAAATAACATGTCACTTGACATCTATTACCCTGCTTTGGCGTAGCATTCACATACCACCATATGGTCTTGCCCTCAGAGCAGGGGCTCTCCTCTGTTATGCGCCTAGCTCAGCGCTGCTTAATCTTCACTGAGCCAGTGGAAAATTACTGGAATTAACAACACAAAGTTGGGGAGCTTGTGTGATGGGTGCTCCTCCATCAGTGTTGAAAGATCACAAGGTCTGGATACAACACTCTGTAGGTTCAGAACAGTATTAGCATTTAGAAGGCTTGTTTAAACTTATCTGATCTCTCTGCTCTTAATAAAAACTGTTAATATTCTACAAATAGCATCTAGATGATCTGTTAATCAACAGCCACTGTTGAACAAATGCTACAAATGCACTGTAACAAGGTAATGCTGGCAGAGAAAGCAGGAGTTAAACCAATCTGATGTAAAAGATCCTTAAGTATAACCTGAAAATACATTTTGTTTGAAAATTGTACTTCAAAAAATTTATTAAAATGCCAGGCCTAATCACAGATCTAGGACCTGATTCTCACCTTCCGCTTTCATTGAGCAATTAATTATTCCCTGAGAAAACTCAGTTTTAGTTTTTCTCACTTTAAAACCAATTTTCCTTCCAGGATGTGTGGTTCACAGTGACCATTTTCCTGCCATACTGCGCTGTCAGGACCATTCATTAGAATACCTGCGGCTCCAAATGATGCAATTGGCACACGAACAGCACTTGAAAAAGCAGCATGTACCTTATACCCAGTGCAGCCATCTGCACTTTCAGGAAGCGTGCTAATGCTTTGAGAGTAGTTAGAGGTTGCAGGGATAGAGGTTGCAGGATCAGAAGCAGAAAATCTTTAGGAAGTTTTGCATTTTACACCCTACTGAGATTCTTCAGTGGAGTTGTGAGAACTCACCCTCCAACTATTATTACAGTCTACACCTTATCAAGCACATTTGCTTACAGATGAAGGTGTGCTAAAACGCCTTGGACTGCTCACAACCATTAGTAATAACCAGTAGTTCTGCAACTGAGCTAACTTCTCAACTTCAGTGGCTATTTCCTTTTTTCTCCTTGGCTTCTCTGTAATACTGTCAACTTTCTGCATTGCTTAACAGATTTGTTTCTCTGCGTGTACGAATGCTGACACCTATAATGATGATGACGCTTATTACCATACTATACTAGCTGGAATCAAATGTTTTAAACAAAGCATCTTATAACAGGTGAATTCTGTCTTGCTTGTGTGATAAAATGTCTTTAGGGATGATTTTCAGAGCTGCTAATCGTACTAACTCACTTAACATCAAGATCTACAGATTCTCAGCACTTTTACTGATCTGTTCATTAAAACATTAGGATTTTTTCTAGCACTCTTTTGATTTCAAGTTCAGCTTTTGCACAATTTATAATATCCCGATAGACAGGAAAAGATACACGGCAACATTTTTTTATATTGTATGACTTTTACCTTTTCCTCCCTTCGTAATCCTTTTTTTCTGGTCCTATTTATGACTTCATTCCTTATCCTTCTCAGACGACTTCTATTCCTTCAATACCTTAAATCTTGTGAATGTGTTCATTTTCTCTTTTCTTCTCACCTCTGTGTCACTGTACTGTCAAACTGCCATCTTTCCATCTTTTCTATGTTAACGTAACTATGATTTCACAACTTATGATGTTCAATGTCATAATAATTTAGACTCAAATCTTACCTACTGTAGCAAACCTACAAATGACTAACAGCTACCTTTTCCCTATCTTGGCTATGACTGAGCTAAAGAAAATGCTCTAAAGAGTCATTGATGTTAAGCTTCAGTCTCTCTTAAAGCTGCAGTTGTCAGAGATTTAATAGATAGCAGGGGAACATAAGTGAGAATGCCGAGTATGGAGCGGGAATTTTAACCAGCAGATTAAAACAGAAATACCCTAATGGGTGTAAATTGGTAACTGAAAAGTTGCCATCCGTTTTGGGTGATTTGCAACTTGGGAAAATTACAGGAAAAGCCCAGCCTTGACCCAGAGGAGACACCCAATCAAGGCACAAACGCTCTACTGAAGCAGTAAAGGCGGCACCAAACCAGGCAATCCTGCAGCCTGCTTGAGGTGTTCAGAGCAGGGGAGATTGTCGGACCCTGCAGGAGGCAGGAGCCTAAAAAGGCTTGTGCAAAGGGAGACAGGAGACGCAGAAGGCCACCAGCTTATCTTCAGGAGCAAAACTCTGCCACTGAGTTGGAAGGGGCACAGAAGCAGCAGGAAGATAAAACCCAACCTAAGCGTGGGAGAGAGGAGAATGTCAGACATAGCAAAAAAACATTGTGAAAGAGACGGAGCGACGGGAAATGACGGACTGAAGAAGTAATGTTCAGGAACGAGGTGAGAAAATGGGGCTCATCCTTCCCTAACAGGGCACTCCTCGCACATTATAGATTGGGAAATGCAAGGGCAAGGTTAGCTATATGCTCTACTGCTTTAGACAAGCAGGCAAAGGCGTATCCTGCTGGTCTGCTCTCCATCAGACAGCTCTTTAGAGTTTGTTGCCGGTGTTTTCTGCTAAGGAGAGTGATCTTTTTCCGGTAGGACACAGTCAGCTTTCACCTGGTAGCCTGAAATAAGGAAGTCTGATCTGCTGCTGTTTTTTACAGCTGCAATGGCTATAGACGAGACCACAATCTACAGGATATGCTAAGAACTAATTTGAAATATCTGAATAAGTTAATACCTAAAAGCCTGTAGCAGCTAAGCCATTTCCTTCAATGTCCAAAGGAAAACCAATTAGATAAACTAAGAAATCTGTCAAGCAACTGGATTGTCACTCCCATCCTCCCCTCTGCCTCTCTCTCATTTGTTTGTGCAGCAGCACTGTATTTTTCTGGATATTTGTACAGGGTTTGATAGGAAGTGTCTCCAGTCCTGAGGACACTACAGTGATAAAAATAGCTTTATCAATTTTCGCAGGTGCTGACAAAATCGTATTCTCACCTATACGTTATTTCTTTGTAAGTTTGAGAGCTGCATCTTTTTTTCTGAACAAGAAGATGATGGCTTAAAGATTTATTTTCTCTGTCTTTTTCTACATACATATTATGAACTGTTAAATAACATTGCTTTCCTGTTATTGCTGAATGCAACTACAGAGATGCCACAAAATCTCAACAGACTGCTTGTAGCAGGAATCTAAGTTTTTAAAGTGGTGAACTTAGGCGAAAGCTAGACTTGTCTCTACCTACATGAATTTTCTATAATACTGTCCAGATTTATGCAGTGCCAAATTAGCAGCCAGACTTACCAAAAGACAGGAATGAAAAGGCTAATTCAGACCTTAGCACTCCCCTACCCCACAAGAGACAGCAGAGGAGAGCATGGGTGAGAGTAATGGTAGGAACACTGCAGCCCTGGAACAAAAAGTGTTTTAGCCGGGTAAGGATTGGTGTGGTGTCGTTGTCCACCCCCTTTCCCGAACTCCCACTGTTTCCTTACTGCCGCCTGACCATGTTGCTGGAGCTGGGTGCATCATCCCATTCTCATCACAGCTCTGCTTCCTAAGAGTATTAATAAAGATAACTCCAGAAATGACATCTCTGCCCACCCTCCCACTTACTTAGAATGATTCTGGCTAAATAGACCTACCAAGCCTGCATACATTTCTTTTCAGTGTTGGTCTAAGTCGCTCATATTTAGACATTCTATACATTTTCAATGCCTCCTGTACATCACTATCATTTGTTTGCTTACCACACTTAAAACGGAAGAATATTTTCATTCCTTCATCACAGACAGAAAAGCAAGCAACTGAGTGAAGCTGAATCAAGCTCCTGTAATTAAATTTAAAGAAAAATACTGCCTGTGCAAACCAACTTTTTCAGTAATTTTTCAGTGCTCTTACCACAGAGATGATTGCTGCATCCTTGATCGGTTAACCTTCAAAGATTACATACTCTGTTCACTGCAACATTTTAAGAGGACATCGCAAAAAATTCAAAAATCATATGCTTCAGTTGATAGCAAAAAGCTTGGAAACAATACCATTGTCAAGTAGGCTACAATGACAGCTATCACAAACAATCACGATGTCAGTAATTAAGCAGTCTTAAAAGCAAGTTATCCGCTGACAATGCCCAACGTTCATTCCTTTTTTCCCCACCGCATCCTCAGAGCTAGGCAAACAAGCTGAAAATAATCTAACATGCTATGTGACTGTGCAGTGAAGTTTTGTTTCCCAATTATAAATACCGTGCCGGCGCTCAGACAAAAGAAATCCCACTGAACTGATGTAAGCTTCTCTCATAAAGAGCTGCAACCGAATTAAAATACAGCTGCCCGGTTTTCAGTAATGAGGTCCTGGGTGCTTTGCATCCTGCTGACAAACGTTTCCCCTTCCTCTGCCTAAAGTAACTGCAACAATAGAGCCGTTAATCAGAAAACCTTCTGCATATGAGCCTCTCGGAGTAAAGAGATGCTTACCTTCTAAAGACTTGAAGAGGCCTTTCTACTGGGAAAATAATAAAGATGCTTTACTGCTGCACTTCAGCATCCCTCTTTCTGTAGCAGTTTACTAGGAATACAGATCCTCCACCATTTTCTTGTCACGTGGCTAGTGGTACTGCTAAATAAGGGTGATCACCTGCCTCCAGATAGCTGGCGGTGGGAACCAGCAGCTACCGGGCTTTGGTTAAAGGAGTGCTTAAATGAATGCAGAGCCGTGCTTCGGACGTAAAAATTATTATTCCCCCCCCCCACCTCCCCCATTCCCCGTGGAGCTTTGTCAGAGCATCACCAAACTTTGATAGGGCGAGTCAGCTGGCCGTAGTGAAAAGCTCCCTGCTGTTTCATTTCAGAGCCCGAGGAAAGGTTGTGATGAGAGGCTGCATGACAAAAGTTCTTACGGATTCAACCTGTCTCAGCCCTCATTTCTGTTTGCATCGACAATTATAGAGCACACGCATATTCAAACGTGCTTTACATAATTTGTTCGGTTTGCAGTTCCGCTATGGGAGTGCATATGCAAATTAAAAAAAAACAACAACAACCCATACAACCATCAGCTCAGGAGGCAGGGTGGGTTCTGGGAACACAAATTGTACGAGCACCAAAAAGCAATGCTTATGGCCTGTGCTCTTGACTGTGATTCTTAGGGGTGTGCTCGAAGGAAGGACATTCCTTCCCCTGCAGTGCAGTCCCACAGTCTCCTTTTATAAAAGCCTTTTGGGGGTACTGTCCCTAAAAACCCCAGGTTTCTTTCCAAATGCAAAACAGCTTTCAATCCTATTCCCTCGCAGTCCTGTGAGGATAAAAAGGCAAGGCAACCGACCCTGGGACGGCCTCACCTGCAGCTAGTTTCTCCCTTCACACCGCGCAACTCCTCCTTGAAGATGAGTTACGTGAGAACTGGAGATGCTTTCACAACAAATTGCTGAGCCATAAGCAATCCAAAACAAGCAAAAGCCTTACCCCATTTTCATTTGGCAGTACAGCTCCACGCTGACCTACAGCACAGTGTAAATAAAAATTCAGTGGCTCTCACCTTGTTCTTCATGGTATTAGTAATCCCACAGGGAAAGTTCTCATCATCTGTCTGCTGCAGCTCTCTTGAGAAATCAGTCTCCACCTGCTGTTTTCAAGAACAACAGGCCAACACCAAGCATTTAAAAAAATTAAACGATCATCACTAATGTGAAAATACATTTCTAAAGAGGACACTGCTGCAGACATGTGATCTTCGATGCTACTGTTAGCTAGCTCTACATAAAATTTCCAACAACAGGGATGTTTTTTAGCACTTTTTCAACTGGATAATCTTTAATTAACTTGAAATCAAAAGTCCAGACACCCAGAAGCTGTATCCAGGAAATAGAGCTATAAAGTATTTATGCACAATAGAAGTCATTAGTAGCATGATTATGATGAAGCTATGAAATTAGTAATGTGGCAGAAGCTATGGCCTTGATCGTCCATGCTCAGAATGACACTGAACAGCTTTGAGATTTTAGGATGCTCTGCTGGGACCCACTAAGCTCACTGGGGCTCCCTGTCAAAGTCAGGTCTGCGTCCACAGCGTTAGGTTTCAAAGCTCATTAGTACTCTAGGCTGACATCTCATCTCATTGATCACACTGATTGGAATAAATTATATAGTGAAATAGCTCAGAAAAATGCAGGGTTTTGAATAGTGGGGGAGTTTTTCATGTGGCCACTAAACCACACTAACATAGACTAGGTCTTCTTGCTTTAAGAAAGTGGGTCTATCAGCCCAATCTCACAATACAAGTAAAATGTCAGGATTTTTTTCCTGAATTATTTTTTTAGGTTATTTTTTTCCTTTTAAAATTGTTTTTCAGTCACTGAAGTGTTGTCCTCTTCTCGTTAAAAGGTTTTTATAAAGTACTCGGTATTTGGCATGTAAATATTAATACTGTTTTTACAAAAATGCGATCATCACCATATTGGCTGCTGCTATTGTTTAACAGCTGGCTCTGCAATGGAAAACTGGGTTTTTAGTTTTAATTAATTTTCAGCCTCCAGATGGTGATGGAAAATACTATATCACCCCAAAATTGGTAACAAAAAAGATGGTTGTCATGACTTCATAGGTCAAATCAAGTAGAGGGAACAAAATGGTGTTACTAAAGCCCAGCCATGAACAGTGTATGTTGTTACTTCCATCAATACAAAAGGTCAGCAGTCAGATTCACTGACATTAAAATAGATTATTACAAATTACTATTTTTAAAAAATAAAATATTTTAATGACTTTACAGCTACGTTGTTGGAAAGTTCCCTGCTCTGAATCTGTCCTAGGGATTCTTCTATTTTCACCAAAGCAACATCTTCACAAAGGCTAATACATAGCATAGAGCTTCTAATACATAATGTATATTATTATAATGATTATAATGGTATGTTACATAATAATGTAAAATACATTCATTATGTAGTTTCCCATCCTAAACTCACATGAACATTGAACTCTTAAGTTCTGAGCCAGCAATCTTGAAGAATTCTCGCACATGCCAATCTAAACATTTTGTTTAGTTTCAATTTGCTTTTTTACTGTTGTTACAAGGCATTAACTTTCATTTACATGGGCTTTTCTACAAGCAACCTTCTCAGTTGTTGCTCCTTTCCTTCCGTGTTTGTTTTTAACCTTTGAAGTATGCCCCCTGTGTTTAGTCAATTGCCACGCTTTGTGCTGTGCCGAGTGGGAGACCCGAGTTCAACTCCCGTTTCAAGTCCATAATCCCATAGTTCAGCAGGAGCTGGAACCACCACCGAAGCAGCATGCCTGGTCCCCAGAGTGCCTGACACTGCTTTCCAGCAAATCTGGCCAATTAATAAACATTCTTGACAGGACTGAAAGATGACAGCCCCACGGGTATGCAAGTTAAAAAGGAAACAGAGGCATCCAAAGGGAAGTAAAGGTCACTTTGCAGAATGTGGCCCTTAAACCTACACCAGACTTTCAATCCCTTAGGCTTCCTATATATAGGCGCCTGCTTTGCCCATTAAAGCAAGAGGCAAACTCGGGCTCCCTAATTCATTGCTTTATCCTGGCTTTCAGATGATAGGAGAGACATTTTGAAAAAATACTGGGTGAAACCCTTGGTCCACTGGAGTCAGTGAGAATTTTTTCCCTGCTTCCATTCTGTCAGTATTTTAGTCCAGTACTGGACATGGATATTGTGATTTGAATGGCTTTGAGATATATGATGTGCATTCCGCGAAGTCACAGAGATAGCAGAGTAGTCTGAGAACTCTTAGTAATCTTGAAATAGTCACAGATTTTTCTTTCATTATATTTAATTATCTTTATTCACTGTCAACCACAGACAATGTGATGAAAACAGGCTTCTCTATTAAAAATTTGCTGGATTGCTCACAGTACTGGGCAGTTTTAACAGCTAACAGTACACCAATGGTCACAGAGAGATATTTCGGACACAGACAGTGAAAGAACCATCTTTTCCAAAAAGTCACTATACAAGTGAGCAGAAAAGACTGATTCCTGCTTCTCTGAGAACATGCTATCAGAAAGATAAATGAAGCTTTTGTGCAAGCCTTATTGTAGTGGGTTAAATAAATCTTGGCAGCTGTTCAAAATAAATTGTCTTCCACTCATTTTTGCCACCAGTTTTCCAGGCTCTCCCCTAAACCTTCCAAACATCTGTGTCCTTATCTCTACTGCTCTCACGACTTCGTATTCCTCATGTCAACACTTCATTTCATAGTATCTCCCCCAGCTCTAACTCTTCCTACTAAGGAAGAGGATAATCCTTCCCAACAAGCAAAGGTAAGAGCAAGAATGATCTGCTAATATACAACCACTAAGACACGCTGAGGAGCATGCTGGTAGCTAAAAGCCAGCATAGGCATCTGCAGCGTTGTCCCTCTGCCTCCTGACCACTGCATCACCACCGAGCTTCATACAGCTCTGTAAGACAGGACATCTTCTGTCAGGAAGAGAATGTCCTCCAGTCTTCACAAATTTTACTGCTGGCACACCTCCAGCCACAGCAGCAGCAGGGAAGTACATTATCCTGCCTACCCAACATTCCTACTGCGCTCCATGAATTCTTCCTTTTTAAATGCAGTCACTCTTGGCTGTTCATATACGGAAAGAAGTATAAAAAGCTATTTCTTTATGGAAAGAGTGACATTAATAATGTGCTATCTGATTTTTTTGTACTTTTTTATGATACCAAAGAAACCTCTAGGGTTTATTATTTCTGGTGTTTGTATATTACTGAGACAGGTTTATATCTTTTCTTCAGCGTTTTAATGCTAGCAAGCATCCTCATACTTTATTCCCTTACTGCTGCTGCTTTTTCTTGCAGAAGAAAAACAGGACAGGAGGGAAGAACTTTACCACCTGTCACAGACTTTCTCAAAGCCCACCTGAACAGCCAGAGAGTTGTTATGCTTGGCATTCGGGTGAAGGGGACAATGACCAGCAGACATTAAGATTTTAATCCACTTCAGTCTCATTTTTTTCTATGCTTTCTGTTTCAAAACTTTAATTCCCTCTTCTACAAAACTGTCAATTTTCTTAAACAAAGTGACAGACACTTTCTGGACAAGAGCTGAAAATAATGCAAACTGCATTGCTTACTGACCCTTATTCCACTACTAAAGGAACCTACTTCAGCACAGTATGCAAGCACAAACTTACGTTTTTACTAAACAGGGACCTGCGAATAAACTGTAGATTCAGAAAGGGGCTTAGAAGGCAGTTACGGAGTAAATGCCTCCATAAACTTTGGACTACCAATTCAATGTCCATTGGTTGGGATGTCCCCATCATCTGTTCTGAGTACAAATGATGAGTTTCTTTATTCTTCAGAGATACTGTGTTTGTGCCATATGTGGGAAGCAAAGGCGGCACTAGAGAAAGCCCCAGATTCAGGAGCCACTTCTAAAAGCACTATCACAGAGACGGGTGTTACCGGTTCAGAATGCAAACTTGATTGCATAAAGCAAAAATATTTGACAAAACAAAAAAATGAGCGGAGAACGTAATCCATGCTCAGGGCACAGCTATCCAGCCAGACCTTCAGATTAAGGGTGCCCAATTTTATGATACCAAGCAGGCTTAATTAAGCTTAAACTAGGAAACAGACTATTCAGTCAAGGCAAGAGTCATATCTAGTGCAGAATCTGAGAAAATTTCCTGAGTCAAAATTATGGCTTTTCAGAAGTATAAGAATTCAGGCAGAAGGACACTTCTGAGAGCTGAGTATCAGTTACTTAGACTTTGGTTCAGTTCTACCACAGCCTACTTCAAAGATGTAAATCTTTGGTGGACTCAGAACCTGATGACTATCACACCATCAGGCCATCCAGAAACGCTACGGCAATAAGAACACAAGAAAAGCCTTAGTTTCTTACGTGATGACACCAGTGTTTCTGTGCTCGACCTCCCATAGGCTGGCAGCTCTGCTGTATCACATTGTTTTAAACTTTGTCGACCAAGAAGGGCTTCAGACTTAGAAGCTGCACACTGAGGTATGTTTTAAGAAGGAACTTGTGTTTTAAAACTGTCAATGAAATGCATTAGAAAGCATTTCTAATTACACACTTCTACCATATCAGTTGCTGCTTCTTCCGCTGTTTATGCAAGAGGTTTAATGAAATCAACATATAATCTAGAAATAATTATTCCCATATGTGTTTTATCCTTTCTACCATAATATTTTTTGTGCGTTGCTTTGGTTTCCAAGGAATCAAGGCCTCCATGATCATGCTGTGGGAATGCGTACGGATATCTGCTTGTGTCTCTGCTATCCCCTAAAAAGTCTAAAGTCATTATCTGACTGACCAAAGACATAAGCTTATTACAGGTTTATTGAATATCAGCTACCAAGCACAGGGGAAACAGGGGAAAATAGCACCATAAAAGCAAATTTCTAATTATATGAAATCCTTATACAAGAGCAACATTTTCAGTAACATTAATGGTGGGAAAAACTTGCATTCTATTTCAGACCTTATCATCAAAAAAGTATAACAAGAAAATCTAAATTCAAAGGAAAGTATATTTTACCGTTTCTACGCTTTCATAAATAACTGTTAATGTGGATGCTGAATAACTTCCTTGCTTTTCTTTACTTCTCTGGGCTTCGGTATCACTAGTGTTAAGGAGAGAAAAAGCTGCTGCTATCCATTGGAATGGCATTTGGTATTAAACAAGCATTAAACAACTTCTGTGTCATACAAGAAAAAAGCCTATAGTGGAAGTTACATATATATATATGTATATATATTCTACACCAAGAACTGCTGTATCCTTTCCTTGCAGGATTCCCCATATTCCATCATGCATTTAAGTTTTCACTGAAAACACTCTTCCATTAACATGGTCCAGTTTCAGACTTTAATGTGGGAATCAGTCTATGAGAATATACTAAGACCTAAGAATAACAAATGTACTACATCTGAAACACCAATCCAAACTACTATGGTGTACAAGATTTAAGTTTTTACTTTGGAGACTTACAGAAATTCCTAAAGAACAGCAAGGTTCTTCTCAAAGTGGATCTAGCTATTCGCAGTAATAAGATGTTAAAAACCCCTATAAATCCACAGCCACAGGAATGATTTTTCTAGTGCAAGTTCAAAAATCAGATTCTTTTCTTGAGGTATCTATCAAAGAATCTTACTGCTTCAAAGTTATCTCAAGTCCATTGGGCTGATTTATAAAAATCATCAGACACCTAGACCAGTTTTCTGGTCTAAGAAACATCATAGGCATGTAAGCATTGCAAGTCAAACCCTAGGACGCGGCTTGCATATAATTAATCAGCGTGACTTAAGCAGGGTCAACATCTGGCTGCTTTTAATTTAAAATGCTTTATGGGAGAGAGAGGAGTTCACAGCTGATTTTTTTCATGTCAGATTTGCAAGCCTGCAACTCGCCAACACCTCTAAACAACCCTTCCTTTTTCCCATCCCATTCACCATTTACTGTGAGCAGAGTTGGTAAGCATGTTTTGATTTAAAGATTTTCACTGGAAATTACTGGTTTGTCAAAAAAACAGCTTTATTCATTGGAATTAGTTGGTTTTGATGAACTCCCAGCAAAACCCTGCAGAGATGATGGAGGAAAGTGGCTTCCAGGGTGTGGACTAGTCCTAACAAGCAAACCACCTCCAAGTTAAAGGACATCTAGTTTTCCTAGATCCGCAAATCCCAAGCCGCCCTTCCATATGCTAATGTGGATTCAAAACAACTACTTGGGGATTTTGCTCGTTTTCCTTCTTCCAGATTTCTTTTTTGTAGAAAATTTCAAAATTTCTACTTTTCCTTCTGGAATGGAAATTAGAAGCTTGGAGGATTGGATGCAACAGAAATGTTGTGCCAACCAGCCCAACTTTTGACAGTTTCAAGGTCAAGCACTGAGCATTTGGTTTACTTCAGACCACAAAGAACTGGGGAGTGCTCACCTTCTGCTAACCCTTCTGAAGATTTGCCTCTTTCTTGAGGGCAGTAAATGCTAACCTGCATCAATAAAAGCTGTCACTGCCCTACAGAAACAGAGCCCCTCTCATCTCATATTCTCCTCAGTGCTGTCTGTCTAGTTAGACTGAAGTGATTTCGGCCAGGGGCAGTGTGTGAGGGCAAAGTATGCTCTGTATACTACTCAAAATTCTGTCTGTCAAGAAAACCTAAAGTCCCATACAGGTGTTTAAGTTTAAGCCTGCACATAACATCACTATATTTCAGAGTTTCTGACACTGGGACTTCTGTTTAGCACGAAGCCAGACTTACCGTATATTAAAAATAGCTCAGCTATAACAGTGTCTGATCTTGTAGTAATGATACACGCTTTGAAAAATGTGTGAAAGCCTGTGAAAACGTGTTTAGACGGGAGATATTTTAACAAGTCAGGGGGAGATAAATCACAGATACTGAACTATTCATTCCTGAAATCTTAATAAAATGTGAACTGTCTAGGGTGAGGAGGGGGGTAGCAAAAAGCTGTGCTTTTCTATCACAGACTATTTGTACATGCTGTTATCAGGGTTATATTGTCATACACAGGCATGACACCTTTAAGGGGGAAAAAAAGCCTACTGCTAAAAATTGCAAAATTGTTAGTGAAAATTTCAAAAAATGAAGTCTAAAATGAACTGCAAGCCAATTAAAACCTGATAATGGAAGTTGTGAATGTGATGTGTGTTCTACACTGAACTAACAAGTGCTTGGGAGAAACTTGAAGAAAAGTAAAAACAATCAGTCCTGCATTCCACACAAATGATATGTTTCCATAGGTTTCATACCATGTATGTTCTTTTGGTTAACAGCAGTTCGAAAGGAGTAACAAGTACAAAGTACACTCCCCAGTTGCACGTGTACTGGGAAGTTTCTTTTACTGTACACAAAAATTTCACTGTATAAATGCAATGCCAGATTCCTGCATGTAAAACTGCACCACGTCAGTTGCAGATGCTCAGGAGAAATGAGGTCAGACTTCCACACTTGCATCTCTGAGGCTACCAGAGAAGTCCACTGTAGCAGCTACAACCTCCTGGTTGTAAAAGATGAGGAGTCAACAACAGAAGCACCCCCTCCAAAACACTACAGTAAATGGAGTCAAGAGGGTCATCTCCCTCTCAACATCTGGTGATGCAGCAGAGAGACAGCAGGCAGTAGTAATTCTGTTAGCACTGAGGCTGCACATCTACCCAAAGGCAGATGCAAATATACTCAAACTGCCTCAACTGCTGGTCCAGTCCGAACAGACAGAAATGCTGCTCTGACCTGACGACAGCTTGGAAATAACCACAAAGACCATAATTTTCCATCATCCTTTTCCTTCCTCTATAAGCAGCACCTTTTTCTGATCCTGAGCCTTGACCTCCTCCTGTCTTCCTTCCCTGCAGTTTTGCATTAGGCAGAGATAGTACTTCATTTCCATCCCTCCATAATCTCATGACTGGTGTTGCATCTGGACTGGCAATGCCACCAGCACCTGGCTTTGTCCTGCATTCCCTGGCCACACCTGTTTCAGATTTAAAGGTAGATTAGGGTGTCTATGGGACTACACAGAAGGAAGACAGACTTATTCCTGCAAGGAAGTGGCCTTACAAGCTTACTGCATTGCAAAACAATCCTAACTGGACTCATATGAAGAAACCATGAACTGAGGCTCTCTTTTTACAAAGGGAGGAATATAGTGATACTTAAATCATGTATCATTTCAGACTTGAAAGTCCTGCCATCTATTCATACCATCATACACTTCAATAACATTAATAACAAGTGAAAAGAAGACTCTTGAAAGGAAACAGGTTGGTCTTTCCTTACCCTGACTTTTGATTCGGTTCTCTTTCTCTGTTGAGAAGTACCGTTTCCTCCTTCATTTCTTGATCTGTTGCTACGTTATTTCCAAGTCTCTGTTCAGAATTTGCTTCCCATGCACCATCACCACCAACCGCCTGCAACACACGTGTTCCTGCAATGCCCAAACTCTCATCCTTGGTGGTCAGGCTGCCTGAAGGAGAACAGCCTTCATGTTCAAAAGATTTCTGAAGGGGCGTTTCTACTTGAAATTCTGCCTGAGTGTCAAGAATCGATTCCTGTGCTACAACAGCTGCCAGTTCTTCAGCAGAATGTCCAGACCCCGATTTTGGCATCTGTGACTCAGCAGAAATTTCTTCAGGTCGTATGTCACTGACTTCATTTTGGCCCAATATAATCCAGCCTTCATCTTGCCCACAGCTTTCCTGTGATCTTTCATCATTTTGAGGCACAACAGAAGAATTTTTTTCTTCTAAGTGAACAGAGTCCCATTCAGTCCCACAAACAGAGTGATCTTCCCTTTCATCTGTAATGGAGATTGGCTGAAAGGTATCCAAGGAGCCCGGTGAAAAGTCTTCATGAGATTCTGTTTGTTCAGCCACATTAGCTTCTTGAAATGCAAACTCACTTTCATTTCTTTCAAGGGTATCCTTCGTTGAAGGTGTATTTTCTTCCTCAGTAACAAGGATGTAATCCATCTCCAGCGAAGTTGGATCTTGGTGCACCTGCATCCTCACATCTTCCTTACCCTCTGCACTTTTCAGTTCAGGGCTCTCAGAGAAATTTGTTGGCTTCTTCTCCCTATGAAGTAGGGAGTCAGTGCCAGCTTCTAAAAAAACAGGCAAACAGAAACTCCTTTTAGTTTTTGAGTTACTATTTCAGCCACCATGATTTCTTTAAATCAGTACAGCAAGATAAAGCTCTTCTCAGTTTGCTTTGCTCTGTTAATGTGTACTTGAATTTTATAACATCATCATCATGATTATTATTGTTAAAGATTATACATTAACACTGTAATCATTCCTACGGGAGAAATGATTCAGTGTCCCATATGCTAGGCCCTGTAAAAACAACAGAAATAGTGTTCCTGCTTCGATGTTTAAAAGCTTTAGATCTGTCTAGAAGGGTGATGCTAGAGGTCTTCCCTATGTACAGAGTTTTGTACACCAGGGAGACGCACAAACTTCAAACTTCACTCAAAGCCCCATCATTCAGCAGTAACACTCCAGACATTTCCTTCTCTCTTTGTCCTATGAACTTGCTCTGGAAAACAGGTTTTCTTACCATCAGGTGATCTTTTATCTCCACCTGGCGGTGAGTCGTGATCAGTTGTTTCTGCTTCAGATTTTCCTATCGAAACCTCAGAAGCTCCCGGAGTTACTTCACACTCGGCGAGTGAAGGTACTGATGTGTGATTTTCCCGAGGGCACTCTGCGGATGTGTCAGACGTCTGATCTTTAATGCTGCTGTCTTTGGTCTTTAGGATGCCTTCTGCACCTTCCGAAGGAGTTGGCAAAGGTAAACGTTTTTCCAGAGAAACACTGTCACAAAATGGCTGCTGTAACAAGAGCTCATCCTTTGCACACTCTCTGCTGCCAGAGGGTTCAACATCAAAAGACACATGGGATGGTGGAGGACGCACCGCTTGTGACTGATCACTGGGCATTTCCTTAAACACAGGAACATCATTTTCAATTACATCTTCAGATTCTTTTGCTACGTCATCAATCAGCGGATTACTTGTATCAGATTCATGACCTTCCTTACCACCAGGCAGAAAGGATTTGGGAAAGAATATCTGTTTATCCTTTGATTCCCCTTCTGCTACTTCACTGCCTACTACTGTCAGCATGTTCACTCCATCACATGTGCTTGCCAGAACAGTAGTCACTGATGTGTTGCTAACGTTGTTTTCTACCCCTGTCTCAGATTCATCCACACATTCTTCTGGCATGTCTAGCTCATCACCAGTTATTGCTGTATAGTCAGTACCAGAATCTTTTCCAGCTTCAGCCAAGGCACTAATGTCTTTTAAGCTTTGTTCTGCCCTAACAGGTAAAATGAAATCCATGGGAACCAAATGCATTTGGGAGGTCACTGTTTCAGCTGTATCAGTTGGTGTTCCTTGATCAGTCTCCTTTTCAGCTTTGTCAGAAAGCAGCTGTGATGTGTCACTATAATTGTAATTTTGTGGTCTGGAGTCATCAAAAGATTCATAATTTCTGCCTTCCTCAGAAGCACTTGAAGAAGATTCTACAGCAGGAGTAAAACTTTCATGGAACGTGTCATTTTGATCTAAGGACGTCACTTCTAAAACTTCATTGGTAACTTCAGCCGACTCAATTGGGTCAGTAACAAGTTTATTTTCTAGACTATATTCTTCCAAAATTGCAAATTCAGGAGGCTCCTGAGTATTAGAAGAGATTAGCTGATAGGATTCATCAGTCTCTCCCTGTTTGTAGTCCTGGCAGCTACCACTTTCAGATTGTGTCTCTACCTTCTGCATTACTAACTGACACTTTGAATCAAAATCTGCCTCTCTGCTCAAATTTGACCATACGTGAACTGGCTGACTGTCTTTGTCTTCAGGCTCCACACCAATCTGAGAAGATGGGAGAGAGGCATGCTTAGCTTCATACTCCTGGCAAACATCAGGACTGCTTGATGCCTCTGAACTATTGTCTTGGTCACAGTGACTTAATATATCAGGATTTTCACCATCTGATTTCAAAGTGACAATCTGCTCAGCATTAGTCCACAGGTCAGGTTCCACCGAAAAAAGCTGACTACTTTCTTGTGTGTTATCCTGTAAAATATCTGGGACAAGCGCGGTTTGGGGAACTAATACACTCCACCCTGGACTTGACTTCTCTGTCATTTGAAAAGATAAGTCTTCTACAGTGAAAGCACCTGGCAGGGAGTTGTGCACTTCTAATCTTTCACAGGTGTCCCGCTGCTGCTCTTGAGGAATGAGACTTGCATTTCCCTCATTGTCTTTTGGCAGATCCAGTACAGTGACTTCTTGAACTGATGTATTTGGCATACCTTGTTCCTCATCTGAAAAAGGATTCTGTGGGGTCAGTTGATTTTCCTCCTCTGTGGGAAACAATGGCTCTTTCAAGCCCTTTTCTTCTTTATCCAGTATGAAAGGATCAAATTGTTTGAACTGTACAGTGTCTTGATTTATTTGACTATCAGGAAGATTCACAGGATGTACTAGCCTTTCATTTTCTTTTTCATCACCATACAGGGAGGCAGGCTGATTTCCATCATTACTTGCATGAGTGAAATGTGCTTCTGTTAGTTCTTCATCTTGTGAAGGTGATCCCCAGGAATCCTCCTTATTATTTGTTAACTGGTTTGTTGCAGAGTGACTTGAAACAGAATACTGATCTTCCAATTGCTTTTCTTCACAAGATTCTGAATTCCACCATTCCAAACTGTCATCTGGAAAACCAAATGTTCTTACTGTGGACTTTGGATCAGTTCTTAAATCAGCTTCCAATGACATATTCCACATATCTACAGCTTTTGAAGAATACTCTTCTTTATCACCAACAGTAAAAGTTGGTGTAGTATCTTCATTCATTTGATACAAATATGAGTCTTCTCTGCTAGCTGTTTTTTCATTGAAAATACTCACCTGAGATTTTTTCTGAAGTGTTTCATGGTGACCTAAGAATTCAGAAGTCTCATTATGCTCCATTGTAGTCAAGTCCTCCTCCAATACTTTCCTAGCTTTAATTGTTTCAGGATTTTCATCAAAGGTGCCTACCTGGACCTCCTCTCCCACCTTAGATTTTGCATCTAAATCATCTTCATTTGCTTCAGGACTTGTTGCACTGGATTGAGCATAATCCTTTCCAATTTCAGACACTTTGCGCTGTTTGTTTTCATTTGTGGAATCTTCATGAATCACTCCTGGACATGCCTCTGAATTCTCTGAATCCTCATTTATGTCAGGACTTGATAAAGAAGATACAGTATCATCATCTACATGGGCATTCCAAAAATCTAAGCTGCTAGGAACTTTGTTCTGTTCAGTGCTTGTTTCAAATCCTTCTTCACATTCATTCCCAAATTCATTTCTTTTACAAGCATCTTCAAGATTTTTATTATTTTTAATATCCCACATATCCTTACTTCTTTTGTGATGGCTGGCAACTGGAAGGTCTCCCCACACATTCACAGATGCATCACTTAAATCAGGGCTTGTTCCACTTGAGTGCGCATAATCATTTATTGAATCACTCCACACGTTGTCTTCTTCCAAATAGCTTTTGATCTGTATATCCTTTGAAAGGCTACTTGTGGTGTTTGCCATTTCAAGGACTTCACTTGCCTCAGGACTTGTTCCAGGAGATGGCAAATCTTCACATGGCCGTAAATTCCAAGGAGTCTGGGGAAAACTGTCATTAAGCATAACATGTGGCTCTCTGCAAAGATTATTAGCAGGTTCTAAATTTTCAGAGTTTTCATTTCTCGCAGAACCTATTTCATGTGAAAATGAATTTTCCGCCACAGACATATCTGTAATGTCAGGAACACTGACATATCCAGAAGAAGGACTCTTCTTAAACTCGTCTATGAAAGACTTTTCGTGAGTCTTGTTCAGTTCTGAGCTATTTTTGAAAGTTACTAACTCAGAATTACAAATGCCTGGATGGTTAGGAACCACTTCATGTAAGCCCTCTTTCACTTCTCCTAGTGCTTCCTGTAGTTCATTCATCAAAGGAATTGATGTGGCTAGGCGACAACCACTCTTTCCAGAGTCACTCCAGATGCCTGAGCTTAGGGGCACTTTAGCAGAATTATTTTCAGCATTATCACTAGCCTTATCAGAACTTTCAGAGATACTTTCCATTTCAGGACTTGTTGCATCTTCTGTCACTGTAGTCTCCTTTTCAGCTTTCTCAGAAAGCAGCTGTGATGTTTCACTATAATTGTAATTTTGTGGTCTGGAGTCATCAAAAGATTCGTAATTTCTGCCTTCCTCAGAAGCACTTGAAGAAGATTCTACATTATTCTCTGACAAGTCTTTCCTCTCTTCCTGACTAACCGGATTGCTTTGATTGGGAAATGACTCATTCTCTGTGACTAACACTTCCAAACTAACACTATTCCTCATTTTTTCTGGGGAGCTGGGAACTTCAGTTGTTGACCTGTTTTCTTCTGAATCTGCATTACATGAAGATTCACTGTCCTCTTGCATTGGTTTATTATAAATGTCACTAATAATTTGCTGTCCACTTGTCTCATCTGTTCTTTTAAATTCCTCCTTTCCTTCCTGAGAGAAGACAATGGCATTGTCCCAGCCTTCCTCACAATCCTGCTCACTCTGTAAGCTCCATGAGTTCAGCTGCAGTGCTGAATCCTGACTATCCAGCTTTTCATCAACATCAGCAGTGTTTTGTGCTGCCTTCTTACTGAGTACCTCACTCCCTAAGTCACATATTTTCAGATCCAAACCATTCCCAGTGTCTGAAGTTGGTGTAGATGTGTCTGTGTCTTCTACAGGAACACTGCTGACTGTTTCTACGTTTTCAGCTGCAGTCTCTCTAGGATTTAATTCATTCTGTGGTGGTGATAAGTCATTCACTGTTTGATTGTATACTGGTGTTATTCTTCTGTTTTCAGATACAGAAGAATTATTTTCACTGGTATGTATCTCAGTTGAAAAACATTGATTAGCTATTTGTTCTGAATTAAGGAAAGGCTTAGCAAAGGCAGAAAGTGCAGTAATTTCAGAATTTCTTTCTTGTAACTGGGTGACATTATTTAGGGGAGCGTTCCAGATGTTTGTGTTTCCAGCATTAAAAAAAGGCATGTTTCCAGGAGATAATGGTTCCTGATTTGCTTTCTCGAGTACATTTGGCTCAGCCAAATTTGGGTTTATCAATTTATCAGTAACTGTTTCTTCATCAAAATCTTTGTCCTCATTTTCTCTTTCATCTTCCACATATGTGGGTGATACATATGAATCAGATGTTGAATAATTGGTGTCTGGTGGAGAAACAACTAAATCTTCACCTATGTTTGGTGAACTAAGATCTGAGTGTTTATACAAGAAGGTATCCTCCCATGGTACCACTACTTCTGTTACTTTTTTCCTGATGTTTTTATCATACATATTCCAGGTCTCTATATTTTCAAATTGTTTTGGTCTCTGCTTAGCATCACCAAATACAGTTTTCTCCTCTGTTTGCAGCTTGGAATTATTTTGCATATTGTTGAAAAAAGAATCTGTATTTTCAGATTTTCCATATTCTTCTACTGAATGATATCTTTCTTTATCCCAGGCTTCTGGAGATACCTCGATAGGCGGATTTTCAGTCTCATTGTCTGCTGTGATTTCTGAAGAATCTGATAAACTAGTTTTTGATATGGCCCATTCCTCAGGAATATTCAGGGGTTTTTTTTCTCTGTCCAGTTTGGGCACATTCCATACATTTTCTGAGGATCTAGCAATATCGCCTGCATCAAACTTAGTCCAGACTTCAGAAGAGTCTCCAGCTAGCTGACTACCTTTCCCTTCACCACCATGCCACGCATCTGACATCACAGGTGTCGGCTGACTGACCTTCCATGGGTCAGTAAAGCGCTCTGGTTCTTGCTTTGTCTCCTCTAAAGAAGAAGTTTGCAAATGCGAATGCTCACTGTTTTTCTCTTGATTTTCATGGTTCCAATTATCTTGTTTAAACTCATTATCCCACAGACCTGCTCTTATGTATTCCATTTGCTTTGGCTGTTTTTGGAGGAATACAGAATCTGAGGCTCTTCTATCAATATGTTCTCGTAGCGAGGGACTTTCTTTACAATCTTTCCATAAGGCAGGACTCTGAAATACAGATTCCTGTTCACTTGAACTCCATGTATCAGCATTTCTGGAGTCTAGGTCAAAGCCATCCCACCAGCTCCCATATCTGACACGAGACTGAGAATAATTTGTGCCATCTATTTCATTAATTTTTTTAACGACATCTTGCGGGAAAAATAAAGGCTGCCCATTATCTAATGGTGAAGTTTCTACAAGACTGTTCATAGGAGTTGGTGGAATTCTTGAATCAGCAGATTTCAGCATTTCTGGTGAAGAAGAATCACCTTCACCTAAATCAATCAAACTTGAAGTTTTCTCACACATTTCTCCTGGATTCTCATCAAATTCAGCTAAATTGTCTTCCTCATTTGTTGTCATAAGTAAGTCGGTTGAATAACTTGCTGTATCATTTTCTAGCAGGTTTGCCTCATCAAGTTCTTTCTGCAGAGTGAGTTGTTGTCCTTCTGAAGAATCACTATTAAGGAAATAGTCATCTGCTGGGGAACAATCAACAGAACGAGAAGATGACTCGGATGGAGCTGTAACCACGGGTGCTAGGTCAAAATTGAAGAGATCAAAGTTATCGCTATTGTCTCTAGACTGAGGTTTTTGTTCTTCAGCTATTGCTCCTTCAGGAATAGGGCTATAAGAATCAAAGCCAGGCAGAAGACTGTGATGGGAAGCAGCACCTTCTGCAACAGGGCTATCATCACTAAGGAAAACAGAACTCTCCTTGGAAGACCGGCTGCTTCTAATGGTAGCCAAACCACTGTCTGGGCTCACGAGGTCTACATTAACATCAACATGGGCTTGCATAGATCCATTTAGATCTTGAGGATTTTCTATAAAATTGGCCGAACTGGGCTGTGGTTCTACATCAGACCCATATAACTCCATAATACCAGAAGATCCTTGTGAAAGTGGAGCACTTCCAGCAACAGCTTCAGTAGAAGAAGTTCTACTGTTTGATACCATTTCTGGTTGTCTTCTATTTATAACTTCCTTAATTAGAAGAAAAATTTGATCACAGGTCACCAAAGAATTTTCTTGATGATAAATTAGAATTTGGTCACATCCACATTCTAGAGGATCCAGCTCCAAACAAGGATTCTGACATTCTTCTAATTCACAGCAGATCTGTTGAAAAATAGGATGTTTCAAACGCCATTGCAATCATGGGCATAAGGGAATATACTGACTACTTCACCATGTAACACAGCCATACCTATCTTTCCTATTAATCTATTCCTTGGCCATTTTGCTGTAACAGCCTCATTATGATCCCTAAACAGATGAAGTATTAAAATAGAAGATCAACACGAAATATGTGTTATATAATTGGTCAGAATACTTACTTGAAATGATACCATTTGACTTTCAAGTTCAGTTTTCATTAGGAAAAGAAAATCCAAATGAATGGTTAGTTGTTGGCTTAAAAAATCTGAGTAAAATGTGTAAGGGTACATGAGAAAAGTATTTCTAGAATAGGATAATTAGATTCATAAAATAAATACATTTATATTGACCTTGAAAGCAATAGAGTAATTTAGCCACCCATCCCTAAAGTCAGAAGTTATTAAGACTGAGAAAAGGGTTCAAAAAGTTGCCACTGAGATTATTTGCTCCATTTGGGGACAAATATAGTAAAAAAAAAAATAGACAGCACCTGCCTTTGGATAAATGAACATCCTAGTAATAATTTGGCTTCATTTCAGAGCTTAAATTCTTTAGCAATAACATACACATAGATGAGTTCTGGTCATTACTATCTATAATGTGTTTGCTTGTCCTTCACTGCGGAAGACACTTTTGTGTAGATCACAATACAAAACTAAGCCAAAACTAGTAAAAAATAAAGATCATTCTATTTTAGCTAAATTGAAAAATCTTTTATCTTTCTGTGTTTCTTGTAACCATACACTTTTTCTGTTAGGCTGGTCTGAAACAATGATAAATATCACAATCTTTCATTTTGCATCATATAAATAATGCAGCCATTTCAAATAGTCTGTCAGTTGCCAGACAACTGTTACTACTTTTTGACCCACACTTTCAACACTTTGGTATACACTACTTTAAAAAAAACATTTTTTTTTTCAGGAAAGACATTATTTGATTCTTTTTCCAGGTACTTACTTGGTTGCCTAGCTCTAAGTTTTCCGAGTATACTGCTATTTGTCGTTTGGTTTGCTTCTCATCTGACAAACAGTTGGCGAAAATGACAAGTACATCAAATCCATATTTATCTATGAATGCTTTCAGGTCACCAACGAGACTCCTGTGTAACACACAGTCCTGAAATATGGTAAGAAATTAAAAGAAATGTCAGTGTCTTTTCATTGCTCTTTCCACCCAAATCTGTGGTGAAAATAGCCAGAAACATTAATAAGTATCAGTGTCTGTAGCTGGCAATAGAATTCCACTCTATTTGTCAAAACAGTTATGTGCTTTAAAAAAACCCAAGAACTGATCTCACAGCACAGTAATGGACTTTTACTTCTGAAGAACACTGAAATACTAAATGTAGGTTTTGCCTTCTTGAAACTGCTGCTGAAACGGGATTCTTACTTCTTCCTGCTATTTGCTTTTGCAAGGTTGCTTAAAGGGCTACCTACTTCTTGAATAAAAAGCCTTTTTTTGTTAGAAAAAGAAAAATATTCTGTGAAATTTTTCATGTCAATATTTCACTTCAAATAATAGATGTTAAAATACTAGTATTGAGGTGCAAAATCAAGCACTCAAAAGGAAATTGTATGTGCTAACTTAATTTTGCAGCCCTTTATATGTATCCATTAAGATGTCATACGATTGTATACAACTTTACCACAGATTATTCCTTCAGATTCCTTTATTCATGCTCTTTGAATTCTGTGCAAGTCTTCAAAACAATAACCCCCCAAAATAAGAACAGAGTAAGGCAAACTAGTTTTAAAATCTCTTTGTGTAAAAAAAAATGCTTATTTTTTTCACATACACCGCACACCAAACACTGCAGTTTCCTATTCTCATTTATACTTGGACTAGCCCAAGGTTGAATTATCTAGATTTTTCAACATAAACCATACATCCCTCTTTCTTACCTGGGGACAAAGTATAAATGTCTCCCTTCAGTCCTCAGTTCTGATAAATGCCAGTGAACAGAGTCTTACAAATTTTATTTTCTGCTATTTGTATTTGAGATAATTTTTTGTCATCTTCTAGCTAATAGTTCTTCTGATGCTGCCAAGCTACACTGGCCCTGAATAAACAGCAGTTCATCATGAACACAACACAACTGTATATGCAGATTGGCATGTTACTCCCCTGCATCTGTCTCCTACCTGATAAATTACTGTTTTGGTTACATATATACAAATACTATTTATTAATCTGCTCAAATGTGTCCACAAAATGTGTCTCCCTCCCTGTATATTAAACTTAAAACAAAAAAAATTGTTTGTCAAATGCTTTGGAAGTAGATTCTTTTCTGAGATTAGAGATTAAGTTACACTTTGATGTTCGCATAGCACCTAAAAATGAGTTTCATGTGAAATTCACACAGATTAATGCACAAACGAAAGTCAGCTGTCAGCTTACTGGTGGACATTCACATATGAAAATCTGAATAGGCGGTTATGGTGAGCAATTATGGTGAATAAGGTTTGAATGTCAAAACCAGTAACATTCTTCTGAATACTCAAGTATTGGGTATATTAGAAAAAGTACCAAAGTGTGCTTAAGCATGGAAAAGTTATTTCATTTATCCTATTCCTAATTGCAGTTGGAATAATTAAAATCTATTCGACTAAAAAATTTGAACTAGAGCAGATTCAAAACCATCTAAAAATCCCCAATAACTCCTTATCTCAGTTACCCACCTCACAGCAAATTCAAGAATATTCAGAGGTCACAGGGAAGGACATGGACCAATCAAGGATCCAGTCTGCAAGGTGTTTTATGGCTGTACAGAAGGTAAAAAAAAAAAACATCATTCTAAAAAATGTCCAGTCTTCAAGCATTATGATGCTTTATCTTCTATATTGCTTGTATCAGCTGAAAACGTAAGGAATTACAAATGTTCTGATGAAATGTGACTGAACTGGCAGCCTCATGAAAGTGACGTATCTGACATCGTTTCAGCCCACATTTGGCACTCTCAAAGTGGCAGGCTGGGGAGTGCCAAAAATCCTGCTTTCTGCAGTATTTCCAGGGAGGAAACTCTTCACATGCCGACATGGAAAGGGAAAACTCCCCTGTCACAACCATGGCCAACTGGCGAGTCACTATGTGCGTGCCAGGGCGACAGGAGGTGTCTTCCTAGAGCTTAAGGCCAAGGACCACTAGGGCATCATCGAGCAAGACTATGAATAGAATAGAACAGTATACAACGTTCACACGCCAGCAGTGATTTGTTGTTGGGAATGGTTACCACAGGAAGGGTGTGGCACCAAACGCCATATAATGAAAGGTCAGTTCTACCCCAGTCGGAGCAGGAACCAAAGATACAAATGGCCATGGTAAAGCCCCCGCAGGTGCTAAAATCTCAATTTGCCTTGCGCCCTGGTTTTTGCTAACTTATGTCACGCAATCAAGAGCAACACTGAGGAACTAATGCAGCAGCAGGTGATCCAGCAGGCTGCTGCTGTCAGCAAGGAAGCTCCCAAGTGTGTATCGCAGGTGGAGCAATTAGACTGGCGAGCTTCACATTGGGCCACATGAATATAAACAATAATGGATCTGTACTACCTACGTTAACTACCTGACCCAGCTACTTGAGGTTCTCTCCATTTCTTCCACGCTCTCAAACTTACTACTATTCAGAATGTGTATTTTTTCTTCTTGAGGTTCTCAGCTTGTTGATGACTGAGAGTAGCACAAAGATTAACTCTGAGCAGGCTACCTGTCCCTCTCCATTGGGTACAAGCTGCAGAAGGAGATCAGTTAAGTACCACGTTTTTTCCTCTGTGCCTCACACCAGCTTGGGCTTCACACCAGCTTGGGCTTTGGGCTGTGTTGTGCTACATGTATTCCTTGGGTGCAGAATAAACTTGGCCACCTAACCATACCAGAGAAGCCTACGGGCAGCATCCACTTGGTACTAGCAATTACATCACCCATGCATCCTTACCTTTATCTAACAGTGCAGCAAAAAGTTCTCATATGAACATCATTGCTGTTTGACAGTAGAAGTGAAGAATGGAGTTGTTTCCTTGTAAGAAAATCCTGTAATAGCTAAAATGATCAAAAGGTGGAAATACCTTCTATGAACAGGGTGTCTCTGGCATGCCATGCATGGATTGGAGGCTTATTCAATGCTACACCCCTCAGGGTTTCCACCACCTAAAGGGACGTAAGATCATCTATAGTGTTTTCCCCCTATAATGTTAGCTCTAATAAACAGCTAACAACAGCTTTAAAACAGAGGTGTTAAAAGGTACCTCACAGAGTTTGCATGCTTTTCTTACTGGGATCATAATGGACCACTGCCATCTGGTGCAAAACACTATCAACTGATGAGAGGCTGCTCAGAGCAGCATGGTAATAGGTTTAGGTGTGCCAGCATCATACACCACGTTGAAAAAAAAAATCTTTAAAGAAAATACACAAATTATTTGAGGATTTAAAAATGAAAGAGGGCAAAAGGTGTTTTACAGTGATAGCCAGTCAACAATAATACTGAGGAAGTCATTAAGGCATGTCAGAACACAGTCCAAGTCAAGCCAAATGATGCTGATCACACCCCATTTATTAGTTTACCCATAGCCCATCAATGAGAAAATTTTCTGACAAAAAAGTAATTATTCAGCAACAGTATAAAACCCAAGACCCTTTTCATTCTGTGGCATGAGGAATAAGATACAAGCTTCTCACATTACTATTACATTGCTATTACTAAACAACAATTAATACTAAAATAATACCTGGCAATGTAAGTTACTCAATTTCCCATAAAGAACCATTTTAATAATCAACAGTAAATGTTTCTCGTAAGTTGTTACTTCACTAGGTGCACCCAAAAATGAAATACAAGGCAAACAGACCTCATTCACAAGGCAAACTGACCTCGTTAAAAGAATAGGTCAAAGGGTAAATTTGCTGGAAAATGCTGTTGACTAAGCTATTGAATAAAAACAAGATCAGATTATATGTCTTACAGCATCATGACTCTACCTCATAAATTTTTTTGTCAAAGCATAAAATTAACTATTAATTTTAAAATAAGCAAAGGTATTTTTATTAATGTTAATATTATTTAGTAATCATTTTTAAAAAAACTTTAATTCCATCCCTCCCCCCACACATCCATGAAGTTTACTCTTTTAAACTAGTACCAACAACACAATTCAGATTCTCCCTTCACAAGCGTTCAAACATTCAGATAAAGGGAGTTGCAAAAAAGAAACTCTTCTAATTTACCAAAGACTATATATTGAAAGATATAGTAGACATATGGACTCTTCCACAAATTTTCTACCCTAAGTAAACAACCAGAATCTTGCGTGTATTGTAAATGCTAAGAGAAAATAAAACATTTCTTTCAGAAATTAAAAAATGCTGATCATTTCAACAGTTAAGCTGCTACATCCCAAATTAATTACAAGCATTGTAAAATACACTGTTGATGAATTAGTATAGTAGGAAATACACTGACATACAGCCAGACCATGCCAAAGGTCAGTGAGCTACTCATTCTTACACTACTTTTCCTTACTTTATTAGCATGTGCTGGCTTAAATATTAATTAATATTTGCATAGTGTACAGCAGGTAAACAGCATATGTAAACATTATTAGTTGTCATAATGCCCCCTAAGTAACCCATAACAAAAAAAAATGGGCTGTAAGTATACTTGAAATGCAACATACTTGAAATAAATAGAACCTAGTAGTAAATATATTTTGCAAATGCTGTTAACTATGCAAATGCATAGTTAACAGCAATATGGATACTGGAGAAATTTGCTGTCTTAGTATTTGTAATAAAATTGTGCATTTGTTTTGTCTAATGCATATAAATAGTTCATACAATGCTACAACATTACAATATGGTGAACATTCTGAAATGACAAATTTTTTTTTATCATCTGGGTAAACAGAATGAGAAAGTTTAAGAAATCCACAGACTTTTGAGGCATTTTTGAATGTGACCTGTTCAGTTATTATGTATTTCTGTTGAGAAATACCATTTTATATAGGCTGTATGTTCTTGTGAAACTTCTTTCTCTAAAACACGATTTTCTTACAGGAATCTCTTTTTCAATTGTATAGTTAACATGACCACAAACATGGATGATCCTATAAAAGAAGCAAAATCTCCATGAAATACCCAAAGAGAATTTGTAACTTCTCTATCTCGAGCAACACTTTCTGACTCACGAAGCCAACAATTACCCAAGTGCTCACTGTAAATGTACATTACACACACTTTTGATTCTTCTAAGCTAACTGTGTCAATATTAACCTGACCAAATTAAGAACAAACTGTCTCTTTTGTTCTTCACACTCCTCACATGGAGAGCACAATATGGCTTTTGTCAGAGGTGCTCCATCATTTTGGCTCAAGGAAACTGTCAGTACAGTTTGGGATTCGTTATTCATGGGCAGATACCCTGATGGGTCTAATGAAGCCTTTCTGCTGACAACTCATTTGCTAAAAATACCCAACCATCACAAAATATAAATGAGGAATATCACTGTATCCTATTACAATTTCCACAACCAAGCAATTATCACAATACAGATGTCGATACATACTGCTTCACACCGTATTCTCTTAATATTTCATGGTCAGTACTTCTGCATTCCAGCTTATTTCTGCGTGATCACTGATAAAACTTTATGACATACTCAAATTGCAATATAATAGGGTAAACACCAATGTTATAGCACACATGCAGAGCTAACAGTCTGTGTGCCATTTGTTGTAAATCCAGCTAATTACTAGAGGCCCCCTCCTTTAAAAAAAAAAAAGGGAAAAAAAGCAGAAAAAGACTCAATTTTTTTATAAAAGTTTTCAGGTAAGGTCAGTAAAAATGGAAAAAGCAGTATAAACAGTATGGTGTTTATAAGAGTCCAGAAACACAGACAAGTATATTCACTATTTTACCTCTTTTTTGTACCAACACCACTGGTGAAAGTGCTCTGTACAAAATTCACCATCTTTTCTGTAAGGCAAGATTGAATTTTTCTGTCATGCATTCCAATCTAACAAATAGCAGCTCAGCCGTACCTATATTTATCAGTCTTCTAAAAAGAACAAAAATAGCAGCGAATTCTGCTTTCTTTCTGCTGCTCTCTAAAGTTTCCAAAGAGAAATAGGTATTGGATCCTAAACGGAAGAGCAGGAGAAGGGGCACCTGAGAGCTTGTTCTACTCTGCTCTTTAGAGATCCCAGTCACACCTTTATATCTAACTTTAGGCATCCGGAGCTTAACTTAGAAGGAAATTTAAACAGGAAATTCTATAGCATTGTGAAACACTGCATATAGAATAAAGTGATGAATGCCTGTTTAGCACTGATCTCGCTCCCCTTACTATAGGCGACGGCTGTGTTTTCACAGTCTATTATTCTCGTTAAATGCAGAATAACTAGAAAAAATAAAGCAAAGAAGAAAGAAGGATTCATCTATAACAACAGAAATTGCCACTCTTTGTTCAATGAAAGTGTGTTTAGCCAGTTTCACACTGGAAACAGTGCCTTTTCTACAGCACCAGTACATTTTATGATAGCATGCCTTAACGACGATCCACTCTTTATGAATTGAGATTACAACTATATAAGTTTTACTTGCACTCAATTCAAGTACAAATTCTCTGTATTCAAACTTAGGCTTGTCCATTTTAATCTGTGTTTAATTAGAGCTTATAAAGATGCTCATGTTTTGTATGTATTTAGCACAGCACACGATTTCCAGGAAAGACTGGAAAGTCTTGATTCATTCACAAAAATTTAAAAAAAAAAAAAAAAAAAGTTGCTCAGGGAAACAGCCAAACTTCAGTTCCATTATTGCACATTTTCAGAGCTAGTTGAGACAGCTTTGAATTTAGCAGGCGAGGTACAGGCTCTCCACATATCTTAAGAGACATTACGATATTTACGTTAACATAAGGATGTCATAATGGCCCATTTGGCTCAGTTCCTCCGGCTGGAACACCTGCCTAGCGGCCACCACTGCCACCCACCTGCAGGAACACAAACTCTTACCCACGAGCAAGGCAGCCTCCCCTGACTCCTGAGGTGTACAACGAACTGCCTGAAATACCACAGTTCAAAATGCTCCCCAGTGTCAGGGAGGGGGGGATGACTGTCCACACACACTCAAAGAATGCGATAGATCAGAAGGGCTGGAGATGAAGTCCTGCTAAGGTGCTGCTGCTACCGCATGAGATCAACATTAAGCACGTAGCCTAAAGACATAAACAAACACAGGTAATGGTGTGCATACTGTTGTGGTGTGCACTGGAACGACGGGGTAATATTAGATGGCTGTAGCCACAAAATCTAGAAGAAAAAAGGTCTTGCAGCAGCACAGGAATCGAAAAAGGGCTGTATGTCGTCTAGCCTACTGAGACAGAGGTGAAAGCACTTGTTTATCTCCATCTTCAAGGGAATAAATTCAAAGCGCTTGTAATTTGTCTCATTGTTAATGGATGTTTTCTGTAATAGGAAAATCGTGACTGATAAAGATGAAGCTGTCATTTTTCAGCATTTTTGGCAGTTGAAGGAGAAGTAGTTGATAAAATACAAAACATATAGCTTGGATTTTCAAGTTTAAAGGCTTAAATGCTACCTCCTTCTTCAAGCGTGTCTTTAAAACTTGTTTCTGTAAAAAAATTAAAGGGACAAACAAGAAAACTTGCAATCCGTACAGTACGACTTTTGCTGCAAGTAGGGAACTACGAGGACGTGTACTTGCACTATGGTACTCCCTCCAGGTCATTTTAAAGGCTGAAATAAGTATGTACATATTTTTCTGGAGCAAACAGCATGGAAAGTCTCCTATTTTGAAACCACAGGTATGAGTATCCAAAGCCTAAAAGTAAAGGAATCCAGGGACCTGCTTATGCACCATATTTATAAGCAAATATCACCTGTACAAAACATGCATAAAGTATGTACACAATGAAAAGAAAAAATCTCCATACTAAAGTATAGTATATTACATAAAATCTAGTACATTATTTACCTCAGAAATTTAGAGAAGAAAGACTATTTTTGTGTCTTACTAATCAATAGGCCTTGTGGACATAGCATATGACACTTTTTTATCCTCTTTTATATTATTCTGCTTTCTGATCCTAGGTTAAGAACTTCCATCTGATTTTGCCATAGCTTGTAAATCAATTAAAAAATACTGGAAAAGACACAACCTACCAATTCAGTTACAAGGTTCATTTAATCACATACAATATTTGATTTCACTGTTGACTGATTAGCAAGTGGTAACAAGCAAAAGGCTGACTTGCCAGAGTGATGAATTAAAATATAAGAAACATCACAACCATATATACTGACCAGGAGCTGTCTATTTTAGCCAGCTAAGTCTCAGGTGTAAGTTTATATGTAATAATTCATACCTTACAAAATAATTCCCATGCAAACATGGTAACGCAAAAACACATTTCTGGCTGTCAAGAAAATTTCTGGCAAAATTAATCAACCATTCATCCATTCAGGCTCTTTGCATACCCTTTTGTCAAAGAGGGAATACTAAGAGATTTCTTTCCTCTTCCACGCACTCGTTGCAATGGTTTGTAGAATCCATCAAGCCTGAGTTGATTTATTGAACTGTCTCTTAGCTCAGCAGTACAACTATAGCAAATGAACTGGTAACTTCTCAAAAAACAGCAGTGATTCAACAATATCTGGTTTATTTAATTCCTTCTAACTTCAGATTAGCAATTCCTTAAAGGCACTGACTTGCATTCTTTACGAGTTCTATCTACAATTTTATGCTGGCATGCTTTGTTTCCATTCCTTTTTTTTTTTTTTTTTTTTTGATATTTTGACATTTGACAAAGGCATTTTTGATTTACAACTGATGCTAGAATCTACCTAAATCTTCACATCCTCATACTAGCTAGTATGCTTCTATTGCTAGTCAGTAGAGCTTTCAGATTTAAATACAATACTGCCATGTACTTTTACGTGAGCCATCTTATTCATTATGCTAAGAATACTGAAAAATAATTACCCACTTAAAGTCCCCACCTTTTCCTTTAATTACATAGACAACTTTGCCTGCACATTGAACTGTTTTTGTATTTATCTAATCCCATCACCAGTAATGAGAATCGTTATAAAAAGTAGTTAAGGCACAAAAAACAGAGATATGCCAAGCCGTTTGAAACACTGTTTAAACATGGATTTTATCGCTAAGCATCGTCCGTTGAACCCCACGGAGCACATTCATCACTCACCAGCTTTGCATTTTTCTTCATAAAGATATATGACCTTTGCCTATTAGATTTCATTAGCAGGGCACCATACAAGGCTCCTCTGCAGATGACAGGATAGGAAGCTAAACAACCTCGCCTGAAGGATTTGTGAGAACAAGCCCATCTTCAATCTTTGTCCCTGGGAGGCACTTCTAACACCTGCCAACCACAGCACTATCATCAGAAAAACATTTAGAGATTTATCTTCAGGCTGGTGATTATAAGAGATAATTTGTTTGGAGTATGGATAAAGTTGGTCTAGCATAAACAAACTACAAGCTCAAATTATACGACGAACCTCATTAACTATTGATTTAACCACTGCAAATCCATGAACAAATGTTGTATCAAAATGTTAATTCTTCCTGAAGATATAATCAAGGAAAAAACCAAAATGCCAAGGCAGGTTGGTGAGCTGTTTTTACGTGCACTTTTAATGCTTTCAGACTAAATTGGAAATGGAGACTTGCTTCATCATAACAACAACAACAGTACACTATTGCCATTTTCCCATAAACACACAGTTTTGTCTAGCAAAAAGTGCTGTATCTCTTTAGTTGCTGTCACTATACAGGGATGAAACAGCGCTGTCTCTCCTACTTTCAGGAACACTTTTTTTTGTTTGGAGACAGCAAGACTAGATGTACCATTAAAAACCCTTTCAATAGCAAGAAGCTAGCAATATTGTAAATGGAGACCACCACAGGCAGCAGCCAGACGGTCTGAAAAATTATATATACATCTATACCTTCTATATTATAACATACCAGACATACTCTGTGCCTGTAACAGGAATAACTTTCTCCTGATCTTTGAAAATTACTTGCACTCAAGCTAATAAATCATCAGTCTTCAGCCAAGAGCATATTTAGAAATGATGTAGCTGAGGTAGTCCTGAAGGCTTTTTTGTTTTGGTTTGGTTTTTTCTGTTTGGTGGTTTTATGTTTTCGGGTTTTTTTTGATACAATGGAAGCCAACCCTGTCACCTCTTCCATAAAGAAGAGAAAAATGCTGCAAGACTTCCTATTGCAGCCCAAAAAAAGCAGCCAGCAAACGTCTCCACCTGATGTTGTTGAGATACGGCCTAGCAGAGTTCCATTGCACCGTGTCTCCGCCAGCATCCCTGTTCCTTAACAGCACTATGCTGAGGAGGAAAACTCATTTGTGTATAGGAAGTAGAAGGAAACCTGCAGTTCTTCCTCCAGTGTGGCACTCTGAACAAATCATTCGGTGTGACTTGTACTTAATAACAAAATACCAATGTTTTTAACAGTAATATAGACTGTAAAAACAGCAAAAATCTTTCAGATGGAACTGAAAAACTTGCAGCTAAAGCAGTCAAAAGAAGGAGCAGAAACTTTGAAAATATTTCATGGGACAACATTAACTCTCAGCATTAACTCCTTCTAAAAGGGAATGGTATTTAATGTGAAATGATTAGTTCATCAATAAAAAAAAACAAACAACCAAAACCCCAACAAAATCTGCTGGGGAATACTGTCTGTCCTTCTGCATGTTCCTCACACAGCAATGCAGCCATGCAAATGCACACACACTTTTTCTGTTTTCTGGCTCTGTTAACAAAATTTTTAGCAATTTATAATCCCTTAAATCTCTTTAAATTGTTTAAAGGTTAAATTGCAATTCTAAATCCCAAGTTGCTGACTTTTTTATTTTTTACCTTTTTTTTCCCCCCATCACATTTACTTTGCTAATTTATGTAAGCATCTGTCAATCTCACTACAGGAATAAACCACAGTTACTTAACTGTTAAAGCTATTTCATTCTATTTACATAGATGGGCAAATGATTTTGTAAGATAAGTGATCCAGAATTAAAAAAACGGACCACTCTTACAGATACAGGCCCATCAGGCACCCAGATTTGTGCAGGATCCAAACCTCCTTTACCCATTAAAAATCCTGCTTTGAAAATGATCAGCTGATAATAAATCAAAAGAACCATTTGTGCAAGATTCAGATCTATCACTTTTAATATATTCTAAGTTGTTAATGTGTCAGTTTGGGATTGTTTCATCAAATTTTAGTAATCGGTGAAGCCTTCTGTTTCATCTAGCTATCTCTTTTTCTGCCTTTCTAAAGGAGCTGTTTGTTCCCTCTCTTGGTCTTTTGATTGCAAACCATTTTTCTTAAAAACTGCTACTACTTACTTTCATTCTCTTGACTCCAAAATACTTTTTTCCCCTCCAAGTTTTCTTCCTCCAGTGCTGCAAATTCTTGAGTTACATTATTTTTTACTTTCCCTGTCATGAATTCTCTGTTCCCATTTCCAATTTCTCATTCTCCTTCCTGTTACAATTGAATTCTCAGCAAGAACCACTGATACCACTTTAAGAATTCCGTTTTAGCTTTTTATAGGTTTTTTTCCCTATTGCCCCAAATGTCTCTAACTGCAAATACAACTTCCCATTGAGGCAAAATGCTCTTTGTTTGTACCTCAGTCTTTATTACACTTTTATCCTTTGGTTCACAATAAGCATTTTCCTCTCAGCAGCACAGACCCATGGCTTTGAAAGCCCCACTCTAACCAGGGTCTCTGCATATTAAGCAATACAAATAGTAATTATTACCTTTAGGTGTTCGTTCTGCAAGCCTGAAAGAATAGGCCAATTCAGAATCACATGAACTAGAAGTTAATGGAAAGCCTCTCAACTGTCTTCAAAGGAGTCGGCACACGCCACTAATGGACATGTAAGTATTCTCCCAATCTGTTCCCTACACAGACAGTACTCACGCTATTTCTCAGGCACGCAAGTTTAGCAAAATGCCTGTCTAGCACGTAAAAGTTCTCTGCTAAGTATGTGAAAATTTTAGAAATGCATTTTGAATTATTTTGATTAAGGCAGTTTCGCACTGTATGCTAAATCACTGGCACCTTGCTTGGCCGCCTGTGCTGCCTTGTCGATATGGAGTAACCCTCACCTGGAATACAACTGGAGACAAAAGAGTAATTAATTTTCCATTCATTCAGTTCATCTCTCTGCTGAGGAAGCTGAACATCTTCCTCCAAAACACACAAATAAACAGGGATCAATATGTTCTCAGTGGAACTGGCTTTAGTTTCATCTGCACTGGCTGTTTCTGAACAGGAACTAGGAATTGGACAGAGATGATCAAATACCGTGCACTGAACTTTGCCACCAAAAAAAATCCCAGTCTTCTTACAAATAACAGTAGCAATTCAGTTTCTTGTAATTCACTTAAGTTTTCCTAAGGATTATTCTAATAAGCACTTACAGTTATGCAAGCAAAATGCCTTTAGCAACTCATTTGTTAAACAGTCAGTTCCTTCAGAAGAGATAAAAGGAGTCATTACCAACACAAGAAAAAAAAGGATAAAACAAAGTTCTTTGCAGATGCCTGTCAGGGGACACACACTTGGTTACACCAGGCAGAAGTTCAGCTGTTGGCAGTCTTGTCTCTGTTTTACTTTTGCGGTAGCTAAGACAGAAGCTTTTGCCATTGAGGATGGTTCAGGTTTCTGAGAACAAAACACAAGCTGTGTGTAAGGCAGATTTTGGATGACAACTGGCAGGACTGAGTTCCTCAGCATATGGGTTTTACTCAGGTTGTATACTTCAGAAAGTTGGGCCTTACTCTCTCTCTAGACGAGCAAAAGTGAAAAACGAGACGCAAAGCAAGGCAGTATCCTGAATCCAACTCAGAGTTAAGCACCCTGAGGCACAGGACCAGTGCTCTGCTGACACTGGCATGTAAATCTAGTAGAACAACCATTGGCCCTCAGGGCCCCGAGCAGCTGGAATACTTTTAATACGGTTCTAATTTTACTCGATACATACATGGAACCCTCAATGTTTAAAAGAAATTGTGATTAAGTGTAAAAAGAAAAAAAAAAAATTGTGGGTTTTTTTTTTTTAAAGAACCGTAATACAGGGATTTTTGGGGGGCTAGTAAAGAAAAAAGTGTGCTAAGTTTTAACATTATGGGAAGAGTGGCATGCAAAATATTTTTTTTCCAGTACGTTCAGCAGCCAGGCCAACTAGTTTCCAAAAACTTCTGTTGGTGCTGATCACGTTAGGTCTGTACCGCCTCTGCAGCTTACTGCAAGTTTAAAATGGACTTTACCCACTGTTGGCAATCCCACCCTGTGCACTAGTGACTCCAGCTAGCATAACTGACTCTCTTCACACCATTACAGCTGTCTTCCAAGCACTTAAATCTTCAGCCAAGCCTAATCTGTCAGGTAAAATTATAGTAAAACTTTTAATAAAGTAAATAAATGTATTTAAATATAAACTCAATAAATAACAAGCTAACAAATTAACAACAAAATAACTATATAGCAAGTTAACAGCACATATTTGAGTTTGCCACAGGCATGCCATGCATAGCTGTCATGCCTTAAAACACATTAATGCAGTCATGCATTGTCATTGAAGCATCTTTCTTACACAGTAAGGAAAGAAACAAGTACTTCTCTGCAATGTCAAAGCAAAATTTCATCTAACAAAGCAAGCAGTTTATTTACTAAATTTTGTACTGCTACCCATTGACTTCACTGTAACCTGTTGACAATTTGAGGTTTCAAAACTAAGCTTTTGAATATAATTTTTGGCATATTGAATTTGTGTTGTCTGAACACTGAAGTAAACGAAGTAAAGATAGGGTGGTAGGATGGTCAAACTGCTAATACACTTAAAGATAAAAAGTACTTAAAATATATTCAGGTCTTACCAAATTCATGTAAAACTGAAGTAATTCATGGAAGTAAAAAATACGTGAATGAGCATCTTATCTTATTAATTAGGCCCACAGTTTCTATCCTCCTGGCTCATTTTTAGAATGGTCTCACTTCACCCTCTGTGAAACTGATGTCTTTAAATTCAGGGCCTCATTTATTTTCTGAAAATATTATTAAAAACGTTAACATGTAAATGAGAAAGCTGGGGCTACAAATAGCATGCAGTCTCCTTTCAAACCACAAAAAAAAAATCCATATGGAATGACATGAGGGCTTTACCTCCGCTACACTGTGCATTGCAAAACCATCTATTGCTGAGTGCTACAGAGAGGCATATAGTGGAATGCATAATATATTATCAAAACCATGCAGTAGCTGATAAGTAGTAAAGTAAAGGCTCTTTTAGCAAGTTGCATGTTAAATGGTGCAACTACCATATTACTCTAGTTTTAGCCTCTTGCAACTCTGTTAAGACACCATCAGAATAATCAGAGGTATCATAGACCTACAGCTCTTTTGAAGAAGATACTTGTACCATAATCCTTAACAAAATAAAAATTTTAAACTCCAAATTTGCAAAAGCAAGTAAGACATAATGGTCCAGAACTAGAAGTACAAAAAGGCACTGACTTATCTCTCTCTACACTAAAGCACAAACCCTTCTATTCCTCCCTCTTACAAAAGGAACTGACTGTCACTCCACTGTATACTTCAGCAGAACAACTTTCTTTTGTACGTGGTGTTGTTCACCTCCACCACTGTACCGCCACCAGGAAGGAGAGGAGAAGCGATGGAAGGAAACAGCAGGAGACACAGCATCCTTTGCCAGTCCTTTTAGCAAGAAGCTGCTTGCAGATATCAGACAGGAGTAAGAGGATATGGCAAAGAAACCGAGAACAAGTAGAAGGAGAGGAGGGGGAAGAGGGTATCCATAAAATTGGCATGTGAGTTTATACCACAATAATACTTGTAAAGAATTCTCCATTGAGATCATTGAAAAAAACCACATTGAAAACCACAAGGTACAGAAAGAAACAGGAAAACACATAAGCTAACAAGCACTATATCATCTGAGTATGAGCATCACAAAAACCAGGAGCAGACAAGTCTTGATTAAAAGACATTTACATCTGATTGCTCTATCAAGCTTTAGCCTTTCATTCCTGTTCACCCACCAGATGGTGCCCTTGCAGCATCCATGAACAAGTGAAGTGCATCCCTACCTCTGTCTACAGACACACACATACACATTTCACTCCATGGGTTTTCATACCTGTTTCCAAAGGGACAGTTTAGATGACACTTGAACTGTTCCTAAAAGAGGAGAGTTTTCAGATAGGTCTTGGCATACAGATTTTTCAAAATCTCATTAGAAGTCTGACTAATTTTGGTAGCAGCATGATCTACAGGCCATGCCTACCCCTATGGCAGCTGGTATCCACTGTGGTATCTGGATCTGTGAGCAGGAGGAGAATGACAGTTTGGCATCAATTAGGAGAGCTCACAAACTCTTAGAAAACACTGGAGATTTATTTTGTTGCCTGAAATGTGTTTTTTAACCTGGAAATACTTCATCTCCTCAGAGCTGTGTATTTCTCCGACAGTGATGGAGAAAGCTTTGCAGCTGTTCAGGTTAATGTGTTCCTGTTTGTCCACTGACATTTAAACTGGAGGATACACAGCATTCTTCAAAGCTTGATTGGCACATGGAAGTACAATGTGTAATCAGTGCTAATCTCCTAGTCTATTACTACCGTCTTTCATAATCTACATATGTTTTACAAAATTCTTTACAAAGAAATGCTGTCAGAGCAAATGATGCATCAAATTCAAACAGGCCATCAAGATTGCTAATGGATTTTAATAGCAGCTATTACAGCATAATGGTATTTTCCCAACAGCTGTTTGTTTATAAAATTTTCAGTTTACAAGACCTTTATGTCCAATCCCAGGAGACATCCCTCAATTCATTTATAATCATTTGGTTCAACCTACACATAAATACTGTCTTACCCGCATTGGGTGTGTTTGTGTATGTGTGTAAGACATGAGCAAATACCACAGCAACGAAAATGATGGGGAACCTTACAAGCTAAACTAATTAGTGTGTATCTTTTGACTTTAACAGCAAATTAAGTGTTTTATATGTGTCTTTTCTCTTCCCACTCTTGAATAGCTCATTGCAACTAAGAAACAGCTGCCTGGATGATAGCTTATTTTATGTCTCAAACTGACATACGATTATTTGTTTAGTTCCATGTAGCTACACCTGTTTAAGACTTTGAAACATAGCGCAAGCTGTCACAAGGGCATAACTGGGGCAACTGGCCAGCAGACAATGGCACAACGTGGCCTGCAGAAGTGGTGGAAAAGCATTAGAGGAAAAAGATCTTGACAGGCTTCCAAAGTTTGACCCGAGATGGAAGACTTGCCAGACATAAAAAAAAAAAAGCATAACTTTTTCCAGGTTTGGAGGGGGGTTTTTGTTGTGGTTTTTTTTTTTTTTTCTTACTGTATGATCAAATGTTTTTGGATATCTATTAGAACCAAAATCAGGAAGAAACAGGAAACTAGGACCATGGCATGCTTTTTCCACTCAATCATGTTCAGAATTGAACTGTACTTTACCAAATCAGATTTTGTTTTAAAGCATTGAGAAGATAACTAGGAGTGGAAGCTATGAACTGAGCAGAAAAATTGTTAATTTTATTGAATGAGGTTTTTAGACATTGCACACTTGCAGATGGCTGTTTGTCAAGCTTTTTTTCCTGCTTCTCAAGCTGCCTATGTAATATGAATTTTTAAATAAGTTAAGGCTGAAGTCTGGATAAATGCCTTTTAGTATATGTACTAATGGATAAGTTTTTTTCCAGAAACATCTAGACCTAATTAATTAGCAAATATTCTTCTAATAACAAACTCTGGATAATTTTTGAGCATATAGGACAAGACAGAAGAATCACCCACTTCACTTTAAACGATGCTCTCTTTGGACAGTAGATGGCTCCAATTTTCCACAGAAGAAAGCCAACACTAAAATTCTCAGCCAAGACTGTCATTTCCACAATGTACGAAGAGGGAAGTTGGTATGCAGTCAGCAGGGTATGAGAAACCGAGCTGCTAAGTGGGTACTGTTTGTGAGTACTGTTAGGTAGTACAAAAAGGCACCTTTCACCCACACTATAAATGTTCTCCTGCTTAATTAGCTAATAGTAAACGTCAACTACAGCCAGGCTCTGTAGATTCACGTTCTACCTCTGTGCTTGCTAATCTCTGTGGTCTGGTAAGCACTTAGCTGTCTCAAGTAATCGGGAAATTTAGTAAAAGAAGAATATTTACATTTTTTCATGGTATTCACGGTCTTTACATGAGCCACCACCTTCTCCTCCTAGTACTTTCAGTTCTGTACCATCACTTACCACTACTATATGGTTTACTCTGTTTTTTCACACCCATATTGTAAAGCATAGCTATTAGCAAAAGTTTTCATGCCAGAAGTAGTACTAAAAAGTTAACAAAAATATTGTTTCTCCCAAGACACATGGTCTAAGGTCTAAGGCCTTTTGACTCCCGATGCCTTATTTTTCCTTCATCTCATCTATAATCCTTCCACGTTTGTTCAAGGACTTTGCAATAAGTTAGACATATTCTGAGATATCATCATAAGTGGTCTCTACATTAGAAAGTCAGGAAAGACTATAGAGTCTTGTCTTGGGTTGTCATGACACCAGAATGATTGGTGGATTTTCCAGCTTTTGGCAAAAGTAAATTTCAAGCTCAGCTAAAAACATGGCAAAGAAAGCTTAAGAAATTTAAAAGAAGGCTGCAATGGGAGATGAAACATGACCAATCTTCTCCATGAAGCTTTCTTTTAAAACTAATAGATTTCAAAGAACAGCAAGAAACTGAAAGCATAATACTTAAAGAAAACACCTAAAAATTAGTAAAGGCAACACTCAGACCCGAGGTCTAAACTTTTGTTTACTGTTAGAGCTGCCTGTGGAAATAAACTTGTTGAAACAAATGTAATGTATACATATTTTGTACTGTATATGTACTGAATATTTTATATATACTGTATATATACTGAATATTTCATATTTCAACAGTGTCCATGTGCATATATACGTTGCCAAAACAATATATTTGTAAGTACATAAACACACATGTACAATACTGCTCACACATTTCAGTTCAAGTTGATCCAGTATAGCCAACCAGTAAGTCGTCAGGAAACAAAGACTCTACAAATAGTGTAATCTAGAAGAACACTGTTTACCCAAATAGTAAAAATAAGCTGTGGGTCAGCAAGTTTATTTAGATTAAAAATGTAACAGTGAAACATTCTAAACGACAAGCAACAGAACATATTAACTTGTGGTAATTTTTAATTTAAAGTGTTTGGGTAAAGGATGACCTATTATAGATTTCAGAGTTTAACGCTCAAACTCTTCTACCTGATATCATTATAGGAAAGAACAGCAATAGCCGCAGAAGTAAAAGCTATGTAGACATCCACAGAAATTCAAAGGCAGTTAAACAAGAGACTATTGAGACAACAACTTAATAACAACTTAAGAGTTATTAAATATTTTCTTCATAGTGTTTTCCTCACAATTTTAAAATAAGCCAGTAGCTACATTCTCAATTCTGGCAGAGCTGTGCTCAATGCAGCACTTGCATCTGTCTTTATAAGTGCTCTGGCTATGTCCTTCACCCACCGTTAAGTTCCCACAATTTAGGTTTTAAAGTACAGCCATGCTTTGACATAACCACAGCGGAAACCAAGTAGTTCCTGGAATTAAGGCTGTTTTGCAACCTGTTTTTGGGACATACCTAATACTCAGCCATCTCAATTACTCCAAGAAGGTTAGAAGACTTTTTTTGAGTTTAAATTGCTATTTAAAGAACTCAAGAGTACTAAATTTAATTCTTGCCGCTGTTACAGGCTTCCCATAGGATCTCCAACATATCCTGCATCCGCCACCCTGTGTACCATGCTGACCCAAGGAACTTTCAGTTGAATGACACAACTAGGGAGATTCCAAAAAAGAAACTGAAGATGCAATAAATGAAGAGGAAGCAGGGAGCCGACACTCTTCAGAGTTTTTCTTGCATGTTCTTCATACTTTCAGTGTAGTACAGAATAGTATGCAAATATACCATACTATATACACATAGGAATGCTATCTCTTCAGTAGAGAACACGTATTTATTAAACTCTCTTTCTGAACAGTGCATTTAATTTCCATGTACTACTGAACAAATACTGCGTTTCTTGCTGACACTGATGAGTCAAGTGAGAATTGTGTGCATCAGACACTCATAGAGGTGGAGATTGAGGGAGTACTGAGGGGTTTTGGCTCAATTCATAAATCATTATGTGACCTTTCAGGATTTATAATGATCCATAAGAATAAAATTTCACAAAACTAGCATGAAAACTACATAAGATGTGGTACTCCCCCAGAGTTTATATGTCATTAATACATATCTACTCAAATGTTGTCCCTCAACAGTAAGAAATTTGTCTATTCCACAGTGGGAAATCTATGTAAAATAAAATGTAATGCAAAATTTTGAACAATGCCAAATCGATGCAAGGCTGGAGCAGAAAATACAACGTATCACTTGCTATGGCCATGATAAACTGGTAGCCTTTAAAAGAAACAAACATCTTCAACATTTTTTAACACAAACCAAATACGTACTCTGTTTTCACCAATCACTTGAACATAAAATTCTTTTGTGTCACTGTAAAGAAAGCTAGAGCATATTTGTGTGTCTTGGTTTCTGTTAACTTCTCCTTAGATATTTTTACTAAACAAAGTATGCACTATTTATTTTATTATTAGGGACTCCTCCTAAGCTGTTCATAGAACTGTCTAATGAATGGGAGGTAATCTACCAGTGCTATTATCAAGGTAATAAATTTAGCTGTGGTTTTATTGATACTGAGCATTATTCTAAGAAAGACACAAGTACAGTTAACTGTAATAATGCCTGATAATACTCAATCCTAATCTTCATGGAATTTATAAATACTGAGTAAACATGTTTTGCATCATCTCTCAAACAACTCTACATCCTGTGTTCTCACCAAAAAACACCCTCTTTTATGTATAAATGAAGATTATAACATGCAATAATTGTCTTACTAGGTTTACTAGGTCAGATTCTGATTTCATTTATACCTCATAAGATGAAAAATGGCATCAAGTGAATTAATATAAGTCATTGGACACAATTTACATTGAAGAAATACCAATACCAATGCATTGAAGAGATACCAATACATCCACTCAAATATTGTTCCAGACAGGATGAGTTTCAATGTCTTTCCTATTTCTCCCTTTTTTATTCTGTATTAGTTGGAGAATTGCTTAGGGCCTTATGAATTTTTAGTATTGACTTATTTCACATAAATTAATGAACAAAATATTTCTGTATAGCAAGATATTTCATCAGAGAATGCAAAACAATGTCCAGGATCCTTATAAATACTGTTATGTCTGAAATGAGTTATCTCAGTAGTGACTTGGGCTCAGATTTATTGTACAGTTCATCAACTTCTCAGCATGCTGGATAATGAATGTTTCATTTACATTGCTAATTGCCAAGCCATGGTTCCTTCAACCTTTAACCCTTACGCTTTATCACATTATCACCATATGTCAATATAATTGCATTTAACATTCCAAATAACTAACTTTTTCACGAGGTCAAGAGATCCTTTTTTTAAAGCTTTACCAGTGGGATATCTTTAAAACTACCAAGAAACCCAGCATTATCCAGATACTGCAAAACTAATACAATTTTTTCTTCAGGAAAACAAAGCTTGTCTCTTCTGACCACAAAACAGGCTCTCTTCTGTTAAAATTTATATTTGCCCATTGTACCTAAATCACTTATACCTCTGTGAAGAGCTTCAACTTCACTGTCTGTGATTATGAAACACTACTAACTAAGACCTAATATGAGATACCTTCTGTATCTGCATGAGATTTTTGTCTCTACTTTTCTTTGATCTCCGGAATTATGCAGTTATTTCCACATATCATATCATAGAATCACAGAACCATATCAACTTGATCTTCATTCTGTTTTGTACAAATAGTAAATTATTTTACTGTAGGTACCATCCAAGATGCTGTCTTAGGCTGTGTCTCTGGTATAACAGCATTGCTACTCATCTGCTTACAATGATACTTTCCCTCAATGGAAACTGGACTATATCTTACCTCTAGAATATCCTATGGACAATGTTCATTCACTCTGCACCTGAAAGTCCCTTTCTTTCAGTTGACTTTCACCACAAATGCTTCTTCCAGCTGTGAAATCTTCATTGTCAATAGCAAAGTTTAAGCCAAATCATACACAGAATAAGCCATTGATTTTACCACCGAGTGTAACTGAGCCAGTTTTACTGCTTGTGCGTGGTCAAACGTAAGAGAGAAATGACACTCCTGGTTGGTAACAGTTACGTCCATTTCTTTGAAACAAGAAGCTTTGGCAGGGTGCTTTCTCGAAACAAGCCTGATTTTCAGAAAGTTAGAAAATTATTTCTCAGGATCTGAGTCAGAAATCTAGATGTACCCTCACAGACAGAAACGAGCACCAAATTGCATCAGAATAAAGAAACTGGGTAACTAAAGATAAAATGGAATGAGCCTAATTCATTTTCCATGTAGCAAAAATTTCACGTTACACAGCAGGTTGACAGCTCGTATTTCTCACAGCTCACATGTTCCTCACATACATGGTGCACATATATACATACACATAAACGTATGGCACATTTTTATGTGGCATGCAATGCCGCAAATTAGTGGTCTCATCTCTACGAACAATCCTATAGCATAGTCTTGAAGCCCACAAGCTGGTGAAGCTTCAAGTTGGTTTATATCACACCTCATACTGGTTTATGCCTTTACGTTCTGTGCCATAGCAACTCACTCTCCTCTTCTGCCATCATTTCGTACCTCTTCTCTGACTCTCAGAATGTCCTTTCTGACCAGACATAGAATCCCCGAAAGCTCCTTTCTTTCAGTTGTTTCCACCACCCACTTCTACTGCAGAAACTGCGCCTGACTCTATGCACAGAACACCACAACATAATAACCATACTTTAAAATTTTAAACTGTAATGAGTTGCAGGCGTGAAATACCCAGCATACTTTACGAGGTTTATATAACACCCTCTTGCAACTTGCAACTACAAAATAATAAGTTTTAGCACATGCTGCTGCTAGCATGACCCTCTTGCCAAGCTGTAGACAATCTCTTTACAAATCACCACCCAGTAAACATCCATTTGTCATTGCCCAACTGATCATCTTCCTGGATGTCACAGAGAAGGACTGTTTCTGCTCCCTGCTAGCTTGGACAAGACATAACCTTCTGATTTACCCATACATAAAACATGAGAAAAGGCTGGAATCAGAACCATAAAACCCCTTTGAATCAGATTAGGACCAGAAATGTGTGTATTTTTTTTCTTCAAAGTGTTTGAATCCATTATATATATATAAAAAGGTAAAAAAAAAAATCAAATTCCATGTTACCACTGGGAAATGAATATTCTTTCATGCACACCAGCTGAGACTCAGCACAAGTATTTTGCTTAAAAGAATTCCTAAATATGAGGAACTTTTAGCAGTATGTGTCAAACAGTGTATTGTGTTCCTAAGACATTTAAGCGCATTGTGGTTATCCATTTCCAGCTGCTTCTGTGGAGTCAAACTTTGCTTTTATGTGAACAGATAACATTATTATCACATTTTGCAAAGAACAGTGGCAACAAGCACAGATACATCACTGAAAATACATCATTTGAAAATATGCTTGTTTTTTGGGTCTTTAATAATGGATCAAAAGTATCACCAAATTCAATGCCACTTTAAATGTGTTCAGAATTTGAGTTCACAATGACTGAGTGTACAGCATACAAAGGATCCCTCATCACTTAATTTACATTAATGTCCCAACCATTTCCAGTTGACAGAACACACTGTAAATTAACATTTTTCTAAAGTGGTTAGAGAATAAAATCTACCGAGCCCAAAATAGTAACCAGTGGCACCTGACTTCAGCTGGCTGCTATTCACAGAAATTTAACTGCATAAATAGGAATTACTAAAATGACTACTTTAATGCTTCTGTCCACCCAGGCATCTTGAAAATCTCACTTTGGATCTTACTGCTACACTGATGGTACTAGAAGTCCACAGGACGTGAGGCTGAGGTTTGACTTCTGTGTAAATATTGGTTTATACTACAAAACACAACTCCATTACCTCAGAGGATCTGTGTAAGTGTAACTGACTGGAACACTGTAAACAATTAGGCTAATGATATACATGAAGGAAGAATTCATACTAGATAATAAAACAACCAATATTTTCTATTTATTCATCTATAAGTATTTACAGATTAGTTCATGGAGAAGATCAACAAGATGCAGCACACTAGAGGAGTATAAAATACTCAATAATAAGCAGAGAAACAAAACTGCTGTTCCAATTAACCCCTGTTCAAAAGGCTGAACAAGGGGAAACCAAACACAACCGCAAATACTAATATGCAAGTTAAATATGCAACCTGTGGATCTTACTGCCAACCTGTGGAGACCACTCTGAGACAAACATTTAGCAGGATCCAAAGAAGGAGTTCTGTATTTATTTGAACTAAATACTTGCAGGTGTTGTAAATTAAGGACTTCCTCCTCAAGACTTAGAAAAAAACTTTGCCTAAAGGAAATTGTATCATGATCGTTCAATGCAGGACTATCGCACTTTCTTCCAAATCTGAACCATGCACAGCTCTCAATTATTTGGCTGAATCCTCAGATCGGGAATGGGAGTGTGCAGGTGTCTTGCTGGAACAGAAAGTATCCAGACATGTGTATTACCAAGGTCTATTGTATGACCATAAGGCAGAGGGCAGGACTCAAACCACGTTTTTTTTAAAAAATTTTCTTTTGTAGCTGTTTCCTGTTTGTAATTACAATATCAAGTGTGTAATGGCAGCATTTGCTATTTTCAGAACAATGCATCTGTTTATCCAATGGAATTTCTTTTGCTCAGATATGCCTGCTTCTAACTGTAAAACAGATGGAATCACGGAATTTTCAGCGTTGGAAGGGACCTCTAGAGATCATCTAGTCCAACTCCCCTGCTAAACCAGGATTACCTAGATTACCTAGATGGTTGTTTTGTTGTTTGCTTTTTTTTTGTTTTGAGTGGGGTCTTTGTTTTTCTTTTTTTTGTTGTTGTTGTTGTTGGGTGTTTTTTTTTTTTAATATAGCCATGCAGACCCTCCTGTGAAAAAAACCCTCATTCCCTGAGCAGGAAGCACTGATGAAAGAGTGTTCCTTGGGTTGCTGATACACGCTTAGTACTTTCTGCTACTCTCCAGTGATTTTCCACACAGGCTTGCTAAAGAGTGGGGTTGGACAAGTTCTAAAGTGTCCTTGAAGGACGGTTATGGCAGCAAAGTCCCTAGAGGAAGAAGGTAACCCACAGAGAGAAAGAAAGCACATATGCAACAGTCAGAGAAAGCCCCGGGAACTCATGGGAGATGGGAGGTTTTCAAAATATTGATGCTGTGGATTTCCATGGTTGTGAGTCTCCAGAAAAATCCATACCATTATTTATTTTATCTCTCTTTCTTTGCCTGTTCCAAATCCTAGCGGCGGACCAGAGCATCAGCACAGTCACTCGGTTGGTGATCCCCCCGCGGAGGCCCAGGGAAAAAAAAAAATCTAAAGCGCCCCACGCCACAGCGAGAGCGGCAACGATGTCACCAACTGCCCTTCATGGAGAGAGCACAGCCCCGGGGGGGCCTGGCAGCATGCCACGTCGGAGCGGGGAAGGTATAATTTACACTCCGCCATGCACGCCCCAGCAAATTCGTCTCACTGCAAGAAAAGCGCAGCGTTTCCTTCTCCGCAAACTCCTGTCAGAGCGGCAAATACATACGTACCCAACTAAATGCCACAACTATCTGGGCTGAATCTGTTCAGTTCAGTTTAGAAAAAAAAAAGGGGGGGGGGGAATATTAATATTTTCATTGCCTTTTTTTTCTGTTCACTCACTGTGTGTTTACCATAAATTAGACCTGCTGAGAGTGTGATGCTGAGCAACCCATATGGCAAATACTCAACTGAGAGATGTGAAAGGAAAATCACTTTTTTGTTTCTGAATTATCTCTAGTCCCTTTATTTAGAAAGTCTTGTTTAATAGCAAACGCTGAGAAACAACCTTGCTAATGCTGTTTCAATAGAGAAGAAAAGATGACAAACTTGTTAGACCAAAAAAATACATTTTCAGTAGAATATGATTCAGTACATGCCGAAATCTGACAAAAAAACCCAGCACTTAACTCAGTGCTCAGTTAAGATTTTTGGTTTTAAAACACAGTTACAGGAGTTCTTTGTTATACAATTGCCATTTATTCAAACTCATCCCCAAACCCTTCTTCAGCTTAAACAATGTACAGCTAGTGTAAGTCCATGGTGTTCTACCAACAAGAAGAGTTGACTTAATGGTTCCCATTTCAGGTACAAAATTTTTGTTTCTGGTCTGTGACAAACACTCAGAGAACAAACCAGCATACACAGATGTCTGGCACCCATGAAACCTCAAAAAAAATCAAATTCTGGGTGTGGAATCCAGGCACAGACTGCTGACTATACCTCTCTGGCAATCTTGCAGTAGGGGAGAAAAAAGAAGACTGGACTACAAGAAGATTCCCTGTGGACTCTGTTTACTCTTACCTTTCTGTCTCTGTAAATCTACATTTTTTTTTTAATCTTTTTTTTTTCCCCTGGGAGAAGGAGGAGGGAGGGGGAGTTGTGTTTTCTGAAAATTCTTTGGCAATGTGACTGAGAAAAAGGCAAGAACAACAAAAAGACAGAAATGCTGAAATGCAGTCAGGTTACAGAATATCTAGTAGTGAGATTTGTCCTTCTGTAAAAAGAACCAGAACTGGCAATAAATTGATACCAACAAACAGCTTTTATTGGCAAAAGTAGAATCCAGGGTAGTTTTGTTGTTCATGCAAAGGAAGAAGAAAAATCACCTGGCATGAAGACAGATAATGCTGCCAGGTTCTCTCTTTGATTTTACTACTAACTCTACAGTCCGTTTGACCCGGGCCAAAGAACCCAGCAACCCATATTCAGATTCATGACTTCTTCCTTACAGAACTGACAATAACATTCTCCAAAGCGTGAAAGGATTGTATGTATGCCTGAATTCCCCATTGCTACAATGTGAATCTCTACTGTGATTTTTCATATTTGGGAAAGATAAAACAATCAGCTGCCACAGTTTTCATTTGGCATAAACTTAGTGGCCTCAATAAACTTTTTCCTGTTTTAGATGTGCTTAAGTGCTGTGTTTATCTTGTGTTCAGAAGGAAAGGGGACTGTAAGGGTCCTAGAAGACAGCCATCTGATATGCATAAGAAATTCTGATGCATTGAGAGCTACATGCTCACAGCTAAAGAAAATATCCTTTTCTACCTTTTTTACCTAAACAGTAATGAAAACTCTGTAGCTTTGTATAAAACCACAAAAATTATGCTAGCATGAGAAAGGAAAATCTCTCCATAGCTAAGTTCTCAGTTAAAGCATGATTTTGTTATTAAACACAAATCACAAATATGGAAAAGGTTAGGAAACTCAAATTACTGACATTTCTTCTTCAGATGAGGTAATATTTAAAAAAAACAGGTAGGAAAAAAAAAGCTAAAAATTTACCTAAGACCTTGAACACTTCCTACTCTTTTTATCGTAATCAATAAAATCCATCTGTACTTAGCAACTTTGGTTAAAGATATTGCAATTATCTCAGAAATGGGGCAATTTCAGGACTAAAAATAATACATTTATACCTAGAATTTCTTATGGTGAAAAAATCGTATAAGTCTTAATCACCAAAGCAGTGCAAAATTACCTTGAAGGAATTTTCATTTGATACTTTATTTATCAAGTCTTTACAGAAAAGGAAAAAATGGTCAAAAAAGTAAGATGTTGCTATACTTGCAATATACACACGAGTTCTGAATGTCATTTTTTTGGGGGTCAAAGAGCCTGCAGGTTAGACTTAACCTGTATTCACTTAAACACAAAAAATAAAATTTACGCAAGCAATCTAGCTATGGAGTTGCAGAAGAAATATTTTTTTTGGTCAATAACGTTCATGCAGCAGTTTTATGATGAAAACTACATTTTGTTAGAGAGGCACAGAAGCTGTGAATAATTCTGAACACAAAAGTGATGATCTTTCTGAGAAAAAGTTTATCTCTCTCCCAGAAACAGAGAAAGAAAAATTGCATTCTTTGGTAGAATTGCAACTGGTTTTCTTAGCTACTCTGAATTTGAGTACTCAAATAGGGACTGAAAGGTTTCAACTGGAATCATTTTGATGCCTGTTTTATAAATAAAATTAAATGTATATAAAATTAAAATTTATATTAAATGTATTAAGATGTATATAAAATGAAATAAACCTTGAAGTTTTCAGTCAGACAAAACACTTCGCTTCAAGAGAGTGTACCCCAGTTACAGTGTCAAAATAAGAATCTTCCCTGTCAACATCTAACCAGAGAACATAAGGGCTAAAAAAAAAAGAAGAATTAAAAAAAAAAAATCTTACAGAGCACTTCATCTGTCTAACTCCAAATTCCCAAATGTTCCTACATCTTAAAATAACCAACAGTTTCAGGACTAGGCTCCCGATACATAGTAGAAGGTATAAAATGCAATGGTGTATGCTAAAAACACAGGGTATAGTAATGTTTACAAGTGTTAAGCATTCTCGTACATTCCATTTCAGAAGGTGTTCTGGACACATGCTTTGCCAAACAGATAGAACAAAACGACTACTTCAAGACATAGCAGACATATTTTGTTGTTTTTCCTGCATCAAAAATATCACTATGCTAAATAAATACTGCATGATTTTAAATGTGGGGTTATTTTTAATTCCTAGATGAAAAACACAAAAGCAGTCACCAAGAGAGACATTTGCTTTGAAATAGCCTGTATCTCTGTCACTTCCTGTGGATAGAATTGCTGACTTCTCCAGTAATGCAACACTTAACACTAGCAAACCCAAAATAAGTCCTTTAACTTATAGTGCAAATTATATTGTAATCTTGGATCAACAGTTTAAAATTCTAATTAAGTTGTTTCCCACACAGTAACAAAGAAAAAGCACCAACTAAATAGCAGAAAATAAAATTTAACTTCTGTGAAATATTCGTATTGTTGTTACCCCGAAATATTATCAGTTCCTATAGCCTCATGCATTACAGCCAGATCTTAAAATATTAAATGACCGAGTTAGGTTTTACATTGGCATTTTTAAAAAAGTGTATTGTATTTCATAGAAAAAACTCTTTTTATGCTGAACATTTCTCAAAACAGCATCTCCCGCTGTCAATGTCTATGCCCCATGAGCAGCTGAGCTAAAACGCTACTGACAAGAACTAGAAGAGTACACAAATGATAAATTAGTCAGCTTTGTAGAAGTCAGGAATGCAGTCCAATAATGACACTGTAGATGACAGCATTTTATTTAGCTGAGAGATAGTGCATATTATACAGCTGTATTTCATAAAGAAACAATCTTAATTTATTTAAACACATTTCACAAATGACACAAAAGAAAATACAGTTTATCTGCTTGAACAATGCACTTGTAAACACAAGCACATTTTTACTGTAATGTTAGTAGGTTAATCTAATGCCTATGCTTATTCCTTTAATAATTCTTACAGTTATTTTACTTCGTTTATTAACTTTTGAACCAAGATCAAACAAAACCAGTAAAGGCAAAATCATAAACAATAGCATGGGCCAAATTTAGACCAGATGTCGCACAAATTATAACTGATGAAGTCTATCCAATTTCTTCAGATGCCTAAATAAACTCAAATCTTATATACATACCACTGCAGACCTGATACCACTGTACACCTCCTGCATTCTTAAGGAGATACCGCAAGTACAAAATCTCTGATGCTTCTGCTTTATTACAAGTTATGACAGCAGTGTAGAATAAAATAATCAAAAATGACAGTTGAATAAATCATTATTTAATTATTTAAGCACAGGCTGTATTGGACTCATTGATAAATATAAGGGTCTTGGCCAGTTCTACAAGTTTACGTTTTTCTCACATCACAAGGGACCATAACGAACACCTTGCCTAACATCCTACACGACTGCGTGCAGAAGCATCTCACTGAGTAGGGGAACTGTAGCTCACATCACCGTCACGTCATCTTCTGGAAGGGATCTGGTCTTGATCTTAAAACTGTAAGCAATCCTGACAATCGCTGTAATCAATGTTGGTTTTGCTGCCATTTGATTTCACGTAGTTAATTAGGAAGCACTTAAAACAGTCTAAGGCTCTCCCCACTAGTTTTCTTCCGTACCTTTAGAGGCGAGTAACTAACTACCGCTGAGAATTCTGCAGGTCTGCCTCAGCTCTCCACACCTCGGACCACACGCATTACAGCTGGGGCAGTTCAGCTAACCTGGGGCATCAACAGAACCGCTGCCGTCCTCCAGAACACACAGTGTGACGTTTAAAGATGAGTACGGTATTTACATTAATGTGTGTCTGGCTGCATTCCCTAGTCCTATAAGGTGATGACTTAACCCTCCTAACACTCCTAAAAAAGCAAAGGAAAGTATGTTTAGGCTTTGTGTACTATATATGTTACACATTTTCCTACAGGCAGATCTCACACACTGACATTTTAAGACCTTAATTAAGGTTGATTTATTTACAAATGGTATGTTTTCAACTCTCAGAAATGATGTATTTAATGTTTTATTTTTAAACACAATTAAAAAATAATATATAAATATATACATACTGCAAATGTAATACAGATAACAAATTCATTTAAGCCCATTTATGCACATTAGTGACACACCATGTGGCAGAAAGACTAGGACTACAAGAAGACCCCTTGGCGATTTATTTTATATTAAATCCCTAATGGCCTCTTCTCATCTTTGCAAAAATATGCACAAAAGTCCAGACTATGCAGCCATTGAAATGAATGGTTATTTATTTGCTAAACGAGAACCCTATGTTTAATGTTCCTTAGACATAAGGTAGTCTGCAAAAGTCGCATTCCTACAGCTCCATACATCATTTATTTTACATACCCTAACTTCTCACAACAGGCATCAGAAAAATATCTCTGAACAGCACTGCTATTGTAAGTTGCTGAGAATTTTGTTTCCAATTCCATTACTGGAAGATTAAATGTTAACATGTTTACTTGGGGTTTTCTTCTTGTTTTGTTTTTAGCATTAAAAACAAATTCATGGACCAATCTGATGCCATTTAAAATATGTTTATATTTATACTGCAAGAAAAAAGTTCTCAAATACATAACTATGGTCCAGTCATTACAGACAGACAACAAAAGTTCAAACCTTCAATAAGACACGTTGTAATCTCACTTAACTGCGTGCGATAGTCTACCTAGCACTTGTTTGACATGCTTGAGTTAAGACAGAAATTCTTGATTTGCTTTACAGAAGTATTATTCTGTAAAGCTTCACTTTTCATAGTATACAAATAGAATTGTCCAAATTAGTAACATGGTTGTATGCCATACTACTACTACAAAACCACCTGAAAATTAAAACGTCTCTCTGAGATCACACAATTCATTAGGAAGCAGATCCACTGTGCACCCAAACATTTCTAAATTTCCTAAATTACTGTTGCTGGAACAGCCACTGTGAGTTTCTTTGAGACACAGAGTCACAAAGAGGAAAGTCGTTGCAAGAGCCAGAATTTTCCCTTGGTACCATCCTCAACTCATTTGACAGGACAAGGGGAAATGGCTTTAAACTGGAAGAGGGTGGATTTAGATCAGATATTAGGAAAAAAATTTTCACTGTGAGGGTGGTGAGACACTGGAACAGGTTGCCCAGAGAAGCTGCAGAATCCCCATCCCTGGAGGTGTTCAAGGCCAGGCTGCATGGGGCTTTGAGCAACCTGGTCTGGTGGGAGGTGTCCCTGCCCATGGCAGGGGGGTTGGAACTCGATGATCTTCAAGGTCCCTTCCAACCTAAACCATTCCATGATTCTATGACTACCAGTTACTACCTAAAGACAGTGAAGCTCACTGCACCAGCATGAATTTGCATGTCACTTTCTTGGGGCAACAACACTGGTGACAGCAGCCTCCATCGAGGCTGTGACATCTCTAAACCTCTTGGTTGGCACCCCCATAGAGGTGTCTCTGACCTTACAATACGAAAAGATACACAGCCTCTACAACCTGGAAACTGTCTTTATGAAGTATTCAGATACTGTGGCCAGAAACATGAACAAGAACCTGAAAAGATCGCTCAGCCTTCAGAATTCAAGTATTCCCTTGTCTGTAATAGTCAATAGCAGACAATCATAGATTATTTGCCTTATTTTGAACTGACTGCCCTGCTTCTCCCTGGAGAAATTTGATTTTCTGTCTTCCTAAATTACCGCGAGTTCTGTGAGCAGTTAGAATAAATTTTCATGATTCAAAAGATCAAGGACTTAATCCAACAAACACGTTATTAAGCTACAATACCATGAGACATAAACTGAACGCTCAAGAAACCTGGATTGTTCTTCTGGTGCACTAGACTTAAGAAAACAGAGAACAGAGTTCAGTTTACAAAGGAAATATTCCTTTCTCAGGAAAAAAATGACTTCCACAGAAAGTCACATTGAGAAGATATTTCTCATTTCCAAGAGAATTCCAGCTGAGAACAAGCAAAATATACTCTCAGGGTATAACATAATGTAACAGAAATTAACTGTAACGCATGCACTGAATTTTGCTACAATATCCTATGAGTAATCATTATTATGACTTGGGGAAACTTTCTGGCAAAGGCAACAAAAATAACTGTGATCTGGGCGCTGTCACTTTTCTTTTGTCACCCTCTTGAAAAAAATGCTGCTATGCGTGTGAAACCCAAGCAGCACACGCTCCAGCAGCCAGTCACTGGGGACACAGGTCTGGTTTCAACTTACAGCTTTAATGCCACCTAAATCCAGGAAGCCCACATCCAAAGGTAGTTATCTCAAGAAATGCAAAGCTGCCTGCAGACTCTGATAGAAACCTAAGCACATCCACACAAAATGCCCGCCCTGCCTTTATCACTAATGACAACACTATTTCTTTAATATCTGAAAGATTCGCTTTTATCAAGAGACTTAAAAATCAATCAGTTGACAATTTGCAAGCCAACAGACAAGGGACGTAAATCGCACACTGTTGACTGATATCAGTAGGTATGTAAGAATAAAGCACTGAGGTCAATTGCAGTACTATTTTTGCATTCACGTCTGCCTTCATGAGAAACTCAAGAGTGGGGGTGTACCTGCATGGGTCCCACGTGTCTGGGCACTGCTGCGCAATACTACTGGTAGCAATTACGAGTATTAACTTAAAATTGATGACTTGTTAGTTACCATCATTTCCTTCCTTATTAAGTACAGAACTTAGAAAACATTCACATAGATAGTAGGAAATCTGTTTCAATACTAATGAAAATAGGGTTTACAGCAACATACACAAGCTTCAATTAATTTAAATTCGTGGCACATTTATGAAATAAAAGATTAATATCCTCATTTACAGAGGGGAAACTGAGGAAACTATTTATTTAACATAGGAAATCAGCAGTAGAGAAGGGAAAGGAACTTAGCTCCAGGCCAAGACACTGCTAAAATCAGCATCCACCCTCTGAAGAACAGAGAATTTTTTCAGAATCTACTTTCAATAAAGATCTGTAAAACTTGCCGTAAAAACAAAAACAAGGAAAGCTTAGAATGATTTGAGTATGTGCTACTGAGGTGTGACATTAGAATGTCAGACTTACTGATCTCTGTCTATACTACTGTGAATCTCTGAAATCACAGCTCAAGTGTTGCGCTGCAACACTTTCACTCTTCATGATACGCAGCCAACGCAGCAGGGGACGCACGCTTGTGAACGGCTTACTCTACCCAACTACAATCATATAATCATCATCTTTGTTCTTAGCAGTATCACCTACATGGTAGACCATTGAACCAAGGCAAATAATCAAGCCTATAGAGAGCACTTCAATGAAAGATACTTCTGCATACCTGTTGATTTAAAAAAAAAAAAATAAAATTGACCTTGTGAGACTTCCCAAGAAGCAAACACATTAGAGATTCAACACCTGCAGCAAAGCCAAGCCTGTTCTTCATGTTCCCTTATTGTTTAATCAGGTAGCATCTGTAGAACACTTTGAGGATAAGTAACTGATTACCATTATTATTGCTGAGAAAATCCTCAAGTCATTAAAGTTTGTGTATTCTGAGTTCATAACAGAATTCTAAACTGAATAGACAGACAGGTCTGGAAAGTTTTGTCTATAATTCCCTTGCATGTATTAAGTTTCTGATACTGGGTGAAGTAACTAGTGCAGAATGTTTTTACAAGCCACCTCCTTTACCATCGTGCAGACCGTTATCATCCCTGGCTCTGATAACAGCAAGTAAAAGAGGTCTTGTGCTGGTCAAGGGCCATAAATCAGGGAGTTCAGAAAATGTTTGAACAAACAGCAGTAATGGAGCAAGCTCAAAACTGTTCTCCACCCCAACTGTGAAATTAAGTCCTTTTTGTACAAAGTGTGACTCTGTAAACACCATAGATAGAAAAAAAGAAGTTACAACCCCGAAAAATGAGCTCTTTCTAAAGCAAACTATTCACAGCAGAACAACAGAAAACAAAACACTATGAGATATACCTGTAACTTCCAGAAAAATGCGATCAAAAATACTAGTAATAAAATTACTTAACAGATTGGTATTAAAAAAGGTCTAACATCGGCAAAACACGATCAGATCATCATTTCACATGCAACTGAATCTCCTTTTTCTTCCACGATGGCCACTAGATATGTCCTAAGAAAAACAATCAGGAAACATTTATTGCTTGACCACCAGATCTTGACACTCCTTGAACAAAGTGTGTCAGCATCAAATGTTACACAGTCACTGAAAAAAGTTTGAAAATTTGCCTGCTTTTAGGACTATGAAAGCGTACTGTTGCCAAATTCAATTTGTGAGTTGCAGTCAAAAGGAAGACAAGTTTTAGGTTATGATTAATTTGAGTATGTAGAGTAGTAAAGATGAGTTCAGCCACATTTAGCTGGAGTTTAGATCTGTGAAGCGCAAAGGCTGCATTCTACATAGTCTATTAAACAAGATTAAAAGGAAAACAAATAAAAAGAAAATAGAATGCTAAAGCTAGGTCCTAATTACCAGCCCTGTGTGTCTACCATTCACCAAAACTGACAGAATAAGAGAGAAATATTTAAAACAAAAGAGGAGGAAGCTTTTATTAAGAATTTTTAAAAATCCTATTTCCTCTTTTGGGGATTTATCTTACCATACTCGTTCCCCATTGCCTTTCCTCCCAACCTTGGCATAATTTTCAGGAGCAAAATTATGACTCATAAAGCAGTGCAGGTTTGGTGGCTGGTAAAGATTGCTTGACACCGAGAAACTAACCAACAAACTAACAGATTCTACTTCATTTCCTGAAGCTTTGCTACACAATTTGATTTGTATATTTTAGCATGCAAGCAGAAATCTATGGATAATTATTAGCTGGACTGCGCCACAAACCTCTTTTACCACAGAGGCACCTTATTTTTTTTGTAAAATGCATCACAAAAGACGCAAAAAATCTCATTGGATATACACAGGAAGAAGTACTAAAGCGATTTTTTTTAGTACTATTTGAGGTAAAATAAAGTTTTGATTAAAGTAAAATGCAAAAGTAGATGACAACTTCTTTTGCATGTCAAATACTTTTGTATGGGTGACCTTCAGGCAAACAGTGAGATTGTAAATTGCAAATATATACCACGTAAAAGTGTCTTTTTGTTGTTGAGATTTTCTTCAATCTAGTTAGTTCTACCAATAATCAGTATATCAGTATGCAAACTTCCATCAGAAGTAATACTGCCATGTCATAAGTGTTCAATGATAGAAACATTAATATATTTTAATTAATATTTTTGCATAATAGCCAGTAACATTTGTATCTACTTCAGGGCAAGGTAAATAGCTACTGGCATCCATAACACAAATTGTTCTTGTTAAAGAATCGTCTCCATATGCAATAGGGCTATTCAGCAACTACATTGTTTAGGTTTCCTCTTACCTCCAGTGTCATGTACACAGTGCTAATTGCTACTTTGATTTCTCCATCTGAAATCTCCTTGAGATCCTTCAGCATGACGTCCTCAATATTTACACCTATTTGAGAAGAGAAAGGAATTTCAACACATACAAGTATCTGCAGCTGACTAGATGCAGCAACATAAATTAAAAACACAGCTTAGACCTTAATGTTGAGCCTTCTGTATTTTAGGACATCCTATGAGAAAGTTTAAACTGACATTAATATTTCAATGCTTAGTGTTTCTGGAGAGATTTTTAAAACAAGAATGGGATTTAAACCAGGGGAGGGATGCAGAGCAAAGGATGAATAATTAAGTCTCCTGCAACAAAGTTGTGGACACAGTCACATTTTTTAAGCGAACTGAATTCCCGTTGATAATAAATGTATAGATAGACCACTCCGATGGTTTAATATGAATTCACTAATATGGAACACTTCTGGAATGAGTAATACATTGAAAAGCACACGTGGCATTTATAAAATATTCAGAAGCAAAGTGCTTAAGATATTCTGTAAACACAAAATCATTCAATCTTTATGACCTTCCTCACAAACTGATATCAACACCAATGGGTTCTTCTTACATATATCAAATGGTGAATGAGCCAACTATATGTTTATGTGCCACAGAAAGAGAAGTACGTATTATGATCAGAAACAACAGTGTAAAATTAGAGTTGCTTCATATTGCAACCAGACATGTTGATATGTTTAAGTACAACGTATTGAATGCATGTAACTAAGTTCCTCTCATGGGAGATGTCTGTCTAAAATGCTGTAAAGATTCTCAAAATAAACATATATCATGTATAGGAACATGGTCATATCACACGATCAAAAGTACAGACATGATAGCCAAATGTCCATATAAAGCAAGCTGCAAGTCACTTACTTCAGTGTAGGGTGGCAACAAAAATGTCCATAGACTTCCAAAGCTTAGCAACATAACATCCAAAATGTGTTTGCATGACTAATTTTTAAGAGGGAGCCAAATACCTACTTAAGCCAAAGAAATGAATCCTTTCATTACTGTTCCTGTATAGAGTCCAGCTACTGCATTCCATCTAATGACAAGATGAACTGGCTAATGTTCACATATTTATTCTCTTTATGCATCTGTCCTTTTAAAAATATTTATAGGTAACTGGTAGACTTCCTGGTGAGCTACACACTGTGCCTCAAATAACAACTGAATTCAGGCCAATAAATCGTTATTTCTGCATGAAACAGACAATTTTTTTGCTGAATTGTCCTAATGCTGCCTGAAATAACAGGTACATAACTTAAAATATTCAGCAGAGGTTAGTGCCTTCAAAAGACTTCAGAAACTCAACAGCACCTTACTAATACAAATGCCACATGTGTACGTGCAGTGCTAAATATGTATCCTGTAATACACAGCAAATAGCAGCTATGAGACAAAAAAAAAAGCGTAGGACATTGGCCTCCACATATGGCATATAAAAATCACTGGCAACCACTGTCATGCAGGCTGAATCACTTATATCTACTTGGCGAAGTTTTGCATGGGATACTAGGGTAGACTTTATGGGCCAAGTACCTGACAAACATTACTAAACCATCTTCCCTGGCAACTGGCAGAACTAAGGACTGAGCTCCATAAACGCCACTTTCACTGGGTCTCTCCAATCCAGGCCATGTTCAGTGCATTTCTGAGCTATGATTCTTTGAGTGATGTCTGGAGGAACTTCAGGGGACAATGTGAAGATTTATAGCCGTGAACTAATTTAACTTGTGACCTTACTGAAAGAGCAAAGGAAGCAGCACCTCAAATTCTGTCCTTAGCTATCAGCTCGGGCAGCCGTCTCAGGCTGACAATCTGAATTTAGATGAGAGGATACTGCAGATGCACAGATAAAGAATGGTAAAAAAAAGGCTATGAGTCTGCATGGACTCTGTGCATACCTGATGTATCTAACAAAGACATACCTCAGTAATTCAATACTCACTCTTTGGTAACAACTTGGTAGCACATGCCATTTAATAAAGAGTAAAAAGCGTGAGAGTTATTGCAACAATTTTCTTCAGGCTTTCAGAGCATCCCTTCAAAATCCTGCTACCAAATTTTGTGTTCAAACATACCCACTTTTGATCACTGAAAAAATTACAACTGTGTTCAGCTATTTCTAGTAGAAGGAAATGAAGGAATTGCAATTTTCCCCACTTCTTTCTTAATCCTAGTCTTAAATCAAATTCGCTTCACCTGTACACAGCCCTCGATAAATCTGAGAAGTTTCAGCAGATAAAATCCACTCCCACACCATGTAGGCAACTGCAGCACGATTTCTCCACATAGGCTGCCACATTGATTATTCCCCTATACTTCATCAACACAAATTCTTAACTAGCATACACTTGTAAAAGCAAAATATGAGATAAATTAATGTTTACTTTATCTGTAAAAGCAACACAAGACTATTTAGTTCAATAGTTCCTCAATAGAAATCACAATCCCACGATTCAGAATGTAAGCCACTTAATTTAAAATTAAATATAACACGTTACTGTCAATGAAGATAGCATGCCACAACTATTTTCACCACACACAATGAGCCAATATATTCTGAGACAGTTACTTAACTAAATTTGGAAAAGGTCTGAAAAATGGAAGCAAGTTCCACTACCTTGCGGGTCAAACTGAGTCTCCTGGAGAACAGAGATAATTTCCTCTCGTGGGGGAAGATCTGGAAACTTCTCCTCTAGGATTGACAGTACTTTCTCCTGCTGCTCTGTAATTCTGTCAGCCTCCAAAGACATGCACTTGAAGAGAATGCTTCCTGAAACATTGGAAGACAAAAATCAATGCCTCCTGTAAACAGTAAAGAGGTACTACAGAACCAAGAATGTTTACTTGTATCGCCATCCAAGCCCTTCCCTTCTTGGAGGTCGTTTCCACGGACAGGTTCACTGAATTAGATATTAAATGTGTTTCACACTGAAACATCCTCCTAACATGAAGGCAGTTTCTAAAATCTGAACTGGGTGGCTTGTCAGGGTCCATAAACTGCTAACTCGCTGTTCTTCTGTACATCTAACACAGCTCTGCAGCGTGGCCACTCACGAGCAGTGGGACACCGGGGCTTGTTCCTCTCTCTAAGCATTAGACCAACTGTTGGTATGCTTGGAAAAAGTAAATCCACATTGCCAACCTTCCTTCTACAGACCTGTCAATGAACTGCTACAATGGACATAAGGAAGAAATTCTTCACTCTGAGGGTGGTGAGGCACTGGAACAGGTTGCCCAGAGAAGTTGTGGATGCCCCATCCCTGGAGATGTTCAAGGTCAGGCTGGACAGGGCTTCGAGCAACCTGCTCTAGTCAAAGATGTCCCTGCCTATGGCAGGGGGGTTGGACTACATGATCTTAAAGTCATTGGTCATTTTGGTGTAAATGCCTCCGCCTAATTCCTCATCAATGAACACACCAAAAAAGCACAGTGCATTCAGCCAAACAAAATGATGCAATCAATTTTAAAATTTAAGAGAAACATAATCCAGTAAATAACTTCACCATAATTGGTATGCTATTACAATACAGAGGTGAGTTTGATGTCTTTTCAGACAACTATGCGCTGCATATATTCCATCCTGGATATGGAACATTCCTGATGGTTCAAGGTTTAAAGTCACCCTTTCATTCCCTGGAGACTGGGATCCCATTTATTAATATACCCAAAGACAGCTTTTGCTTCCAATTACTCACACTAAATTAAGGACAATAAAATCTTATACTTCAGCATTGACATTATTTATTACCATACTGTGCACGGGGATTTCAAACAAGTGTATGATTGCATTGCATCATGCTAGGTCAATGAGCAAATCAGTACAACAGTATGAGATAGTTATTGTAAGCCAACATGTTTAGGCTTTAGCACAGAGCCAAGAGAGGAAAAGAAAAATCTGGACACAGCCACCCTCAATCTCCCTAGTCAGTCTAGGACTCAACCATCTAGTATGTATCTGGTTTTCTTCTACACTGTCATCACACAAAATAACAAAAAGCATTTCTTCAAAATTCATAAAGCACTTGCAACACAAAACAACGTCGCCATGCTAAGTACACACACCTCCTTATTAGACAGATCCTGTGTGGATTAAATAATAAGTAATGCTTAACAAGCCAAAAGTTGTTCCCCATCAGATACTAATTTCTGGAAATTCACATATATGAAATTCCACTCTGTGTTTCTCTTACAGACATCATAACTGCCAATATTCTTTTAATTCTCAGTGTTCCTTTCTTTATGCCAGTCTTATCATCACTTTAAGACAATGCTCCTGCCCTATCCAATAGTATTAAAAATATTAAAGAAATACAGACTGCATGAAAATCATGTATACTGACCCAGATTGACATTTGTAAATTTAGGTACACAAAACATGGCTCCGCAGCAAGCAGATTTCAGATGTCTACTGGTAAATAACTGATACATAAAGCACCCAAGATATCTACCTATATATTAGCAAGGCCTATTTTTCGGTCCCTTTTATATGAATCAAGTTTCTCAACCAGCAGCCCCCAGGATAATTCATCTGACAACATCCCTGCGTTGTCCCTGCCCCTAACCAGACAACAGTGCCCGTGCCACATACTCTTGCCCCCACCTTGGGATGGGCAGTGGCCAGAACGAGTGAGATGGCCCACGGCACGCTCCCAGTCAGCACAGAGCTGCACCTGGATACACGGCAGCTCAGGGACCAGGTTGCACGAATTATTTTAGCAATCTTCAGCTTTTCCAGCAGCCTGGTTTTCTTCCTTCAGGAGCAGACAGGGAAATTGCTCGTGCACACACAAAGGATATGGGGTCTCCAGCAGAAAGCGCTGGACCTACAACGCGTGCTTAAATCCATCAAATCCATCATACCGTTACCTGCTGGAGGGGGGGCTGTAGCATACCCCGCGCAGCCTCACAGCAACACTAGGACAGACCAGGCAGTCTGTCCATCTGCACAGGTCCTCCGACACACAATGTGTCCAACTTTTACCACAGCTGTGTGTGCTTCAGGGGGCAGAGTGTTTAAGGAAGACCAAGAAGAGAAAATCTTAACACAAACATACTGGGAAATGCAGTAAAACGAGAGGTGTGAGCTGTATATCCAATCAAGCTCATCAGTTTTGAAGTCAACATGATGTGAGCTTCGTTGTCTGCCTAATTATACAGAAATAACTACTATGTAGTGGGTTCGGCATCAGGTCAGCAACTTCTGATTTCGTTTTAGCTCCACAAATTGTTCCAGCCTAATTACAGGATTGATTGTGAATTGAGCAATAACCACACCACAGTTTTTATCCAGTCAGTCCTGGATTTCAACTAAGCTATAAGACAAATCCAGAACTTCCAAAAACATAACAAAAGCTCAACCATACAGAAACAGTCTAATGAAGACAGTTTCTGAGTCTCAGAGTTTAAGGAAAAGTATTTTTTCCTGTTTCTCACAGAAACCATTCCCAAACTATTACAATAAAATGAAACAGATTATTTAATTAAAACCTTTTTTCTATGTCAATATTTCAAACAGGTAACATTCCCATCCAGCACAGGCAGTTTCTACCGTAAAATTCAGTGATGGGCCACCAAATTAAACTGAGTAGCTCCAGGCCTGATGTAGCCCAGCCCTTCTAGAGTCAAGTAAAAGGGTATTGGGAGGCAAGACAGGAATGGAGTTGAACGAAGAAGAAGAGTCTCGTATTTCTCCAACTGCAAGAAACAGGAGAACCAGCAACAGAAAACCACGGAGACAGGTTCTAGCAGCCAGGTCAGTATCCAGCTGTGATTTTAGCAAGGGCCTGAACCACAACAGCTATGCAGCACCAAAAATTATCATATTGCTAAAATAATACATGGATTTCTTTCACACCAAAGCAGTTCTACTATAGTGTTGCAGCAGCATTGCTCATGCCAATAAAACTAGCTTAATCCTCCTAAACACATGGATTGGTGGAAGGAAACTTTTACATTATTTATCTATTCCCCAATCAAAAGGGGCAGAAAGATTGCCTGGCACATACTATGGCAGCCTGCCATGTGTTTCTACAGGTACCATTAAGCATTTGTCTGTTGCTTTCACACTTGTGACAAACTATTGGTTTCTTGAAATCCAAGATGGCCTTCCTGTTGATCTCACCATTGGCAGAACACAGACATCGTGGTAAAGTTGTAAAATCAGAATGTGTTTAGGCTGCACTGTACTGCAGCATCTAGCTGGAAGCCTTTACCTTTCACTGCTCAGTTCACCTCAGGGTCAATCCCTTTGCATATTTTGATCAGGGGTGACATCTTCAAAGAGCAAAGCAAACGTAGAAATTTTGGGATTCATCACTGAATACAGGAATGAAATGCAGTCAGCCTGAAAGAACACGTCATCACAGGCAGGCATCTTAGAAAGGTTTTTAAAAGGCTGTTTTTCCCACTCATCACAGCAATACTGTAGTTCTTGCAATTACTAACTTTTCTACTAGGATGAAAGCAAGAAAAGTACGCTTCTTAAATTAACAGGGTGTCAGCAAGCCCTAAGATCAATGTTTTTTCTTCATTCATTCTTTAATACTATGCTCATCAGCAGGAAAGGCAGGCACACACGTCTTCTCTCCCAGGCATCCCCAGCATCCCTGTGAAGGTTAAGATTCCAGATAGTTTAGAAAAACAGTTCACTCAAGATACTTTTTGCTTGGCCAAAGGTCAGTAGCCCATTTAGTCATGTGCTCTCTTGTAAATACCTGCCTTAAAAGAGATACATGGACTCAGAAATCTCCTGCAGATTTTACTGAGTGCTGGTGCAACTCCCCCAGGGTTTCTGAAAGCATAATGGAGGCTGCTCTGTCTGCTGACAAGCACAGAAAAAAAAGAAATATATAATTGGTAATACAAGATTCAATATTTTTTCTTGTGTACATCACACTACATTACAGATATTTTTTTCCGAAGGAGAGGTCACTAGAAAATAGGCTAGGACTCTTAAAAAAAATGTGCATTTTATTCTTTTTTGCAAAGCATTTTGGAAGTGGAGCACTAGTTTTGCCAAAAGCAATTGCTGTGCATTAATATTAAACATGATCTAATGAAGGCAGAAGTCGTTTTGGGAAAACATTAAGAACAGCATAACCATCTCCTGAATTATAAGTTTATGGCTGAGAGAAACAGTACAATGAAAATATAGGCATTTCTCACGCCGAGGTTTTGTTCCATGACCTGGAAAAATAAAGGACAGGGAAAAGGGGAAAACCAACAGTCCTTCATGGAAAGTATACTTCAACACTCCCCACCCCCAAAAAAAACCCCACAAACCAAAACTGTAAAACAGACCCAAGCAAGCAGTCTTCATTGTAATTAACAGGAGAGCCTCAAAGCTGGAATAAAATGTAATTGGCAGGCGGGAAGCATTGCCTTCAAGAAAACTGTTTCCACACATAAAACCTAAAGTATCAGTCCAAACAAGTGCAGCATTTGGTGCAGTTCAAAATGCTCCTTTCTTTCTGGCATATATATTAAGGATGCACCAATTAGGGAACATGTGAATCATCAAGACACAACAAAAAAAAAAAAAAAAAAGAAAATTGGCATAATTCCCACAGCCCTTAAAAGAGCATTTCTTAACATTTTGTCTGGGTGGCTACAATAACAAACTAATCTTCTCTACTGAAAGTCAGACTGCCCCAACAGGGCATGAAAAGACCTCAACTATGCAGCTTAGAACCAGCAAAAGCAGATTCATGTAAAAAAAAAAATTGCTGATGCTCTTGCTATAAATCTGTCTCTATTTACACGTTGCAGTCTGCACCTTGTGGCACCCTTCAAGGCCTTATACAAATAAACATAAGGAGGCGTTTTTGAGAGTGCACTGACCCAAGGTACCTGACAGTGAGTGCTTGGAATCACATCCTTGCCAGCTGGCTGCAACAGAAAATGTAATGATTCAGCAGTTTAATGGATCTTGAGTTTGGCAACAGTCCCCCTGTAAACATCTCCGGGGAAATAAAATAATACAGGCCCAAGACTCTGGCAGGTTCTGTAATTGTTTGCTTCTGGCACAAATCCAGGGACAGCACAAGCTCTAACTTAAGGCAAATATGGCTGTACAATGCTCTGACTCTCCAAGCAGGCTCTATTCAAAGCCCAAGGGTAGAATTAACTTATAGCATGTCTGACGAGGAGACAAAGATACCAGGAAAGCATTCAGCTGAAAAAAAAGTCCTTAAATATTAAACTGCCTAAATCAATAATGCTCAGTTTCACAGGAAAAGTCTTTTCTCTTGACTTTTTTTTTTTTTAAACACAGAAGAAGCAGGTGAAGTTTGTTTGAAGTTGAAATATGGCAGTTTATAAACATCTGCCTTTGTTATTAAAATTTAAAAAAATTGCTAACAGACTGTGAGGAAAAAAGAAGTTTGAAAAAGATGCAACAAATTAATCTGTCACAGCCACTACGTGCTAATTATTGAAATACGAGATATTTGTATTGTCTCACAAGTCTTCTAGCAAAATACTCACTGGAAAGCCAGAAAATGAAAGATGAGTTCCCAGCTCAGAGACTCAGATGTTAGGATCTCTCAGCTGTTTTACGAAAATAAAATCCTAATTCTCAGCACTTTGACTTCTACTTTGGCCTTCTGTTCTGAACTTCCTCCAAAATTTATACATACTAACAACATACAGATTTACACCAGAAGCAACGTACCAGTGGGAAAAACCCAGTGGGACCTTTTCATTGGCTCTACACCGGTGGAGTGCCACCAGAGAGAGGGGCCAACCCATGAGCCTTTACACACGCATTCACTGCTGGTGAGAATGATTCAGCCACCCCCCTCCTTCTGGACCAGGATACACGGTCGCTTTATTTCCTGTGCTCACCAGTGAGATTAATTTCAAAAGATATACTTTATGGGCAAGGACTTTGGCAAAAGGCCATAATATACACAGAGAAACACAAAAGCTTGACTTGGGTAGGTTGCACTTGATCTTTCATTTTCAGACTGCTTGTAGTTTGATCTGCCACCTACACAGGTTTATACCTAGGATTTTTTTTCTTATCTTATCAAAACCAGGAATGGGATTCACTGACTTTTCTGAATTTGCAATTGAAGGTTCTTAAGTACGGAAAACCTTTTCTGCTTTAAAAGACCCACAAGAGGACTCACTGTATTGCTTAGCCTTATATATGCACAAAGTGCATCACTGGGAGAAGTAGAAAAGCATCAGGTCACAAGTGCAGCTGTGTATTGTTGTTTAGGCTTTGTCAATCACTTCTCGTACCACGCAAAAGAAGGTATGAAGGGACTCTCATATCAACTAACTTCCTCAAACAGGTGCTACCACATGCACTAATTAAAATGAAGGTACTACTTTGTAAAAAAATGTTAGTTACCATCTCCCTCAAAACTGGAAGTGCTATCTCTAATGTAAACACTTTGAATATTTCTCTAATAAAAGCACTTTATTTTAATTTGGACACAGACTAGAGAGGCAAAACACGCAGGCACTTACAACCACGTACACTACTTGAATGTGTTCTTGTTCATTATTCAGAGCACTGCCTCCTGACTCTTTCCACCACCAAACAGGTATCCTGAGAGATCCCCCAAAGCCTTTTTTGGTTCTGCCTCCAAAAGCAATTATTATGCTTGATCACTTACCTAGGTGCCTGGATAGCTACTCAACCGAAACTTGGAGCTTACAAAAATGTTTCATGGCAGGTTTACTAGAGCCTATTAGCATGGAAAGATACTGAAAGAGCAGGCTAAATGCTGTGTCACTGTTAATGCTTCTTCTATGAAACCATAAAAAAAATAAAAATTACCTTTTGTAATTTCTCATAACCTACTCATTACATTAGTTATCACAGTACAATGACAAGCCAAGACTCCAGTAGCTTCTAAAATCTAAATGTAGGCAAGTTTTCATAATCCGCCATTAAACAGGCCCACATTAATTTCTTAAAAGCACATTTAGCAGTTCCAACTGAAGAGTTCTGCTGCAACAAATAAACTGAGGAAACTAAGACAAACAATGAACTGTGAAGACAGAAATGAAAATAATTCTGACTGTTGAAGCCTGTCATGGTTTCGGCTGAGGACAGAGTTGACTTTCTTGCTGGCAGCTGGTGTGATGCTGTGTTTTGGATTTGGGATGAGAATAATGTTGATAATGCACCAACGTTTTTGGTTGTTGCTAAGCAGTTTCAGCTCCTCACACCACCCCACCAGCGAGCAGTCTGGGGGTGCACAAAAATTTGGTAGGGGACTCAGCCAGCACAGCTGACCCCAACTGACCAAAGGGATATTCCATGCCATGTGACGCCATGCTCAGTATATAAAGCTGGGGAAGAAGAAGGAAGGGGGGGACGTTCAGAGTGATGGCATTTGTCTTGCCAAGTAACCGTTACGTGTGATGGAGCCCTGCTTTCCTGGGGATGGCTGAACACCTGCCTGCCCGTGGGAAGCAGTGAGTGAATTCCTTGTTTTGCTTTGCTTACGTGCATGGCTTTCGCTTTACCATTAAAATATCTCTATCTCAACCCAGGAGTTTTCTCATTTTTACTCTTCTGATTCTCTCCCCCATCCCACCAGGGGAGAGTGAGTGAGCAGATGCGTGTTCCTAGCTGCCATGTGGGGTTAAACCATGACAAAGCCCCATCCTTTGCGCTCTACCGAGCATACCATACAAAAGAAAAGGAGGGTGCAACGAAGACTTGATTACAGCATTTTTAAACACGAAAAGTTTCGCATCACGCCATTAAAACATCATCCTATAAAAAGGTACCACCATCAGGAGAAGCTTTAACGTGTAAATATTAGATTCCAATCCATACTGTTGTCCACAGGCAGGCAGAGCCAAACTGGCAGCACTGCACAGCCCCTCGAATCGACAAACTGCACAGCTTTTCCAGCTACCCAGCTGGTGTGTCGACAGCTCCATTTAATATTCTTGTCTAGTGATACAGCAAAGACCTCTCATGCCTATTTTTAAATGCACATTTTTAATATTCAATATAATGTTACTCTTTAACAAACTCTTTACTCCCTGCTTCTTTTATGAAGCTTCCCGTGGTCTTTAAAGGGATTGTTAACCAAAGAATGGATCACACTCTTTCTGCATGAGCAGATTCAGAAACACTCCATTAAACCTTTCAGTATTTAATATAAAGAGTAATCTCTCACCTCTGAGGAGATAAGCCAGTTGCTGAGTGATTAACTCTGGTGCCTCTTGAAGAATTTCTTTTACTACTAAAGAGGAAGAAGACGCTTGTAACTCCAGGCTGCCATCACATTGCTCATCTGGATTGATGACTTTGACAACAGCTGATTCCAAACTTTTATCCTCACTATCAAGCAAATTTAAAAATTATATATATTTTTCTTTCTAGCTGCTTAGACAACCCAGTAAAACAATGCAAAAAAAATTTTTAAATTCTGGACGATAACACTATTGTTATTGCTACTTGAAGTCTGCTATAAAGCCAAAGAAAGCCACAATCAAGTCCTAAAACTGTAATTTTTTTAATGAAGTGTTCACAGTGGTTTTATTGCTTGATACATCACTAACTACTAAGACTTAAATGTTTACATTTCCATTATAAAAATCTTTATAATAAATAATTTGAAAAAATATTTCTACATGTACCGAAAATATCACTCTTTATATAGGGAAGATTTTGGATTTTCCCCATTGAATATTTTGAAAATTTACAAAAGTTCTTTTTTTTTTTTTGCATTTAGAGACTTTAAGTTTCTGCTTATAATAGCAATAACAAAGCCAAACTATATTTAATAATATAAAATGTTAATCATAATTCTTCAGAAGGAAGAAACACAGGAAGGGATAGTAATAAAAAGCAAATCTTATTGATAATTTTACTTTGAAAAAGTGAATGATGTACTGATCTGACTGCAGTTAAAGAATCAATAGTTATGAGATTTATGTGTATGTCTCGTTTTAGATTTTCCCTATTTTTATTCTAATCAGCAAACCCCTCAGAGTCGGATGGGGCCATAGCACAACAGGATGTTACTTATCTTAAATGAAGTTCTAAAGAGAGTTGGAAGTAAACAGCATCCTTGATTCTGGGCAAGACAAGCAGACCGTTACAAAGAGGCTCCCTATAAATGATTCACTATAGGCTTGTAAATATTCCCACTTAAGGATGGGAATATGGACTGCGGTCTTCCACAGAGCAACTCTGAGCCTCTGGCACCGAAAACATTTGGAGAAAAATGCTGTTGCTTTTAAGGACTGCAATAATCTAACAGCCATCTTAACAGCACATACGCAAGTGTGCTGACCACCACCACATCAATGTAAGAGCCTTAATGCCTTTAGTGAAAGCTAACTAAAAAGCAGGAAAAAAATCTCGTCTCCGATTTACTGGTCACAGGAAATTTCCAAACTATTTAAACTAAATTAAAATATGTAATCTAAGCTGTGTGTAAATACAAGGTCCTTAAAAAAGGGAGTTCCATTAAAAGTACAGAAAGATGACTATTTAGTTTGTTACATTTAATGGACATAACAGGAGACAAAACATATTTTAACTTCCCTTTTTTTTTTTCTTTTTGTCTGTGTTAATATAGCAATACCAATATTAATGGAGAAAAAATGTAAAATATAATTTTTAAAACAGCTCCAACCCGCATAAGCCATCTTATTGTACATACAAAGCAATACCTTGTCAGCATGTTGCTGTTTACAAGTGTTAAAGACAATTTCCCTTCAGCATTCAGCTGGTGCAAATTGATTTCATCTCGGAAGATATGGAATGACTCCGGGATATTCAGCTCCTCCAATATAAATCTTGTCTCTGTGAGGTAGCTAAAATCTCTTCTTGGTATGTTCAACACGGGTAAGCATAGAACATCAGGAGGACTGACCTGTAACATAGGTGTGCGTTTGTCAGAGTGGCATAAAATAAGACATGTTTTTTATTAGCAAGATGTTTTAACAGAGTGAGCAATGAGAAACAGTCTGAATCTCCTGTTTGGGGTTTTTCCCCTTTTACTTCATTTTTTTAAAATACACCTTTTGCATTTTTTTCTTGTTCTTCCATCTCTGCCTCCTACAGAATCATTGGGAAACTAGGAAAGAGAAAGGAGAAAGAATCATGTACAGGGGTGATTTTTTACTGCTATTGAATAAGCCGGTTTATACCCACCACTCAATTTTTGTGTAAAAAGAAACGTAGATTGTTTCTATTTAAAAACCTCACCTCCGATTATAACAAAATCCAGAGTAATGTCCAGAATAATGTTTTTACAGTATGTTTTAACTGACTTAACAATAAGATGTCTGTAACAACCTGGAACAAACAAGTTAAGACCACTTGGTCCATTTTTCCATTACCTTGTCAAGAAAGTAGGCATAGGCCAGAGTAGAAATGAGTGAATCCAAATCACAGGATTTATTCCCAAGCACAACATGGACTTTCTCCAGGCGTTTGCTCCTGTTCTGTAACACATTAGAAGACAATTGCAGTAAGTGACAACGGTGAGAAAAAACAAAGCCCCATCACCACAACACTTCAAAAGCCAAGTTAAATATCAGGCATTGCCCTCACTTACAGTGCTTTTCACCACTGGCTGAAGGTATGCACTTATAGTGGGATCAGACATGGCTCCTTGGCTTCGCAGCTCCCAAGAAAGCAAAGAAATCTGGGTTTCATAAGAGAGCCCAGTTTAGAACTCGAATGAGATCTAAACTGACAGCCTCTAGCAGCAAAGTAACAGATAAGCAGCTTCACGTATATGCGGAAAAAGCTTTTGAAAACGCTTCACAAATCTAAGAAGAAAAGCAGTCCCAAAGAGTGTGGAAATACACACAGCAAACTACATATAGCAAGTTGTAATTTTAGTTTTCCCTTTTTTCTTCTCTCAGCTGAAATCAGTATCTAGACAACGTGGCTTTCACTCTGAATCCTCAGAAGCTGAGCGCACCTGGTGAAGCACTGAGAGCTTTCAGTTGCTCTCACTTGCAAAGGGAGCTGAGTCTGTTCTGCATTTAATAAAATTAGAAGCCTTCCAAACATGAGGAAAAGACAGCCCAACTGTGTGAAAGCAAAATATTGCAGGGAAGCGTCTACCTTCTTCATAATTGCACATGCAAAATGTAAGGTGACATTTTTTCTGTTGTGCACATCATTAATGCCAAGCTAGCTGCATGGAAACATTCCCGTTTATTTTCTTTTAATGAGCTATGCTTCTTAATTTGAGAAACATACCTGACTGATGCTAAGTAGATGTTACAGAACCAAATATATGCAATTGAACCTTGTTGTTGTTGTTGTATACAGGCTGATGTATTTTTTGTTATTTTTTATTAGGATGCTGGATATAAAATAAAATTTTAATCTTTCAAAAGAAGTATATATTTAGTATACTATCCTCAGTAATTATAAATGGGCAAATTTTTTAAACCGACCTTCTTTTCTCTGCATCTGATATTACCTCTATCTGGATATAAGGAAGAAACTTGGCTCTCCTTCCCTTAAATGGAACACAGTCATCAAAATACCTTTGGGTAATAAAACCAGGACACCTATTCTCCATTCCCTATGTATTGGGAAAGACAGACAGCTTTCTGAAGAGTACAGTGTCTGGAACAGGTATGTTCATTTAAGCTCTAGGTCTCCACCAGCAAGAAACTGTCTTCATTTTCCTCTTTTCAATATATTTTTGTCACATTGTTTTTCTGTGGCATACATTTCTGATTGATCTGCCAAGCTAAAGAATTAAAATAAAGTCCATGAGCTGATTCTTTTTTAGTATTATTTGGTGTATCGAAGTCTTTTTCTCTAGGTACATCATAACTGCATAGCAAATTACTCAACCCTGAAAAAGAAGGAAACTGAATAAACTGATAAATTGATTATTAAATCTACAAAGTCACCCAGCTCTAGGAAACTAGTGCAAACAACAATACAAAAAATTTGAAGCCATCTTCTGTATCTACATATTCTGTACCTATAAAATACTTTTATTCCTGTTGCTCATATTCCACAAAACACTATCCCATACAGAACTATCAATACTAACTAGCAATGATCCTCAAAAGTCATCTGAGTTTCAGTGATGAATGTCACACCTATTCATGTCGTCAGGTACACGAGTGTTTTCTTTCGAAAAAGTAAGGCTTTTTTGTGCTGCCTTTAGAATTCAAGTTTCTGAACCCTACACTTGACTCCTGAAGAAACGAGCAAAGCACGGCTATGAAGAGAAGAATACAAAGAGAACATAGTGGAGCAAGAAGGCTCTGGAGACCACCTCATCATAACCCAAACAGGTCAGCTAGCCATCTGAGGACTGAATTCTTCACTCCAGCACACCAGACTTTCATCAACACATATGAACCAGAACAGACTGTGGAAGGACAGGCCATCTCCCTGGACTGTTCTCAAGAGCTTAACAAGAACTCTGAGATGGAGCTTATTAAGCTGAGTTTTTAATACGACAGTAAGCAGACTAACAGGGAGAGGGTGTATTTCTTGGTCAGGCTGTAAACATAACATCCCTCCAAACAACTGTTTGTTTCTTCCAGAATATTTCTATGTAAGACAAACATGCAGTTGAGGTAACCTACTAGCTACTGCCAACGCTTTCCCAAAGGAAAGGGAATGGAAAACAAATTTGTTAAGGTGTTCAGGGGTTTCTGTTGCATACTGCCTTTTCTCTGGTCACTCCAGAGAGGATATATTTCTTTCACCTTCTACAATTGGTTATTTTAATGACTCTACCTCTCCCTGAGTAAGAAGCTGTTCATTTGCACACAACACCACCATTTCACGCCGTAGTCTCTCATCCACGACTTTTAGCAAGGTGGTTTTGCAATAGGTTTTTTCGAATAAAATACGACAGCTCTTCGACTAATGTTAAAATACAAAGTCAACCTGTAAGCTATCTTAATAAGCAATTAAAGCTTCTATTTCACAGATTTCATGGCAAAAATTGGACAGAACAAACAGCAAAGAAAGTCTGTGCTTCACATTCTGATGATGTAAGACACGTTGACGAGAGAGAAGTTATAGTCCACATCTTGTTTCACCAGTCTGATGCATTTTCTTTATTAAAAAAATCTAAAGCCTTCCCCTACCAAATTATGTATTACCAAACTAATTATTATTAATAAAATAAATTTAATTAATAAAGTTGTAGAATATGTTTGGACATAATTCCTCCTGTAGTTCTGGAAACTCGTAAAGGAACAAAACATAACAAAACCAACCTAAAATGTCACTCTTAATTATTACTAGAAAGCACAAGATGTTTGCTATTACATGAAATCCTCCATTTTCTGAACAAATATTCTTATCGACGTAAGCAACCTGTGCTCCCAAAGACAAGTCGGATTCAATGATCTTTATGGGTCCCTTCCAACCCAACATACCCTATGATTCTATGATACATATCTAGAAAACAGCAACAAATTTGGTACAGATAGAAATAGATCAGGCTTGCAGACAATCTGCACCAGCCTCAGTTAGAAGTCCCATCCTAGTATTTGCATTCACATAGTATGTCCTGTCCCATTAGAGGCAAAGTTAGCAGGAGGATCAGAAGCAGCAGCTCCCCTAAGCACACAGATGTAACTCCAAACCACCAGTCCGGAGCTGTTGTATGAGAACTGCCATGTGCAAAACTGACCAGGCTAGGACACCTACAGGGAAGGTACATGCTATCCCTGACACAGCTCAGTACATTAATACTGAACTATTTACCTTCCCATTCCCCAGTGATAACTGCTAAAATAATTCAGTGACACAAAGATCACACTTGCATAACCTATTCACATGGACAACATTTTCTACTCCAAGCATCTTTATTGCTTGAACTGGGTATTCATCTGATGCCAAAATCACAGGCAATGTATTAATATTTTAATAGATTACTCAAGACAGCTCTGTAGCATCTCCCCCATTCTATTTTAACACAGGAAACGTTCTTGTACCAACACCACAGACATTTTATCAAAAGCTTAGCGATGACCACAGTGTTATACAAGTGAGAGCACATTAAATACTGTTTTACCCTGTTCTGGACAGACAATTTGAGATCTGTGCATTGGGTAAAAGATCAACTCTGCCAAACGGCAGTGATAAAAAAATTGAACACTACTGCAAACATTCATCTTAGCACAAATGGGTGCCACCTACCAATTCTACCAAATGAAAGCAACATTTTTAACCTTCAATCCGATTTGCAGCACCTTAGAAGTAGTAGAAGTCAGTAGTTCTAGCACAACGTCACTTCCTCAGATAATCATTACTGGCAAAAAGACACCACCATCCACGGATAAAAATCATGAGATACTCATTCAAGGGACAATCAGGTCTTGCAGTCTATAACCACGATGTTACTTACTACAACTTTTAAAGCAATCAAAAGCCAGCAAGAAGGAGGGTAGATAGATCTAAAGTTAAGAGGAATAATTGAATAAATTATTACAAATCTATTTTTATGCTGATTAAAATGATATTTTAAAATCAATGGAACCCTCAAAACAACCTTTGTTTTCATCTGCCAGGGCTTAAAGCCAAACTTACCCATAATAATAATATAAACAGAACACTGCACAAAACAAGCAGTCCCTGTAACATGCTGCCTTTTGTGTATATTTGGAACAAACCCCCTCAAACGCTATCCCTTTCAATTCTCACATCCAATGACGGTTGTCAAAGAGCCTATAAAAGAAATGGCATTCTCTAGCTCAGGTGACAGCTTCAGCTCTGATAGACTTGTGTGGAAAGTTTCCTCTATTAAACCGGTACCACCTCTCCTGAAGCTGGGGGAACTGTCGTCTCAGCTTCTATGGCTGCTCACGGTTCAGAACCAACATGAAACCAGCATGAGCTACCCTCTGTTGTTGTGACTTATCTTTTTTTCCTAGAAGATCACAGCACAAGGTAGACCTTCCACCGACAGTCCTCAACGTGTTGTTTTAAAGATCAGTGATACCTTTTTTTCACCTTTCCTGATCTCTGCTCTTCTATTCACCAAGCATAATTTTATTCTCTTCTCTTTCCCCTTCTGCAGGTCCAAGATATGTGATTTCACCAGCATTTCCTCTCCCCATGTGTGGCTCCCTGAATGGCTTTTCAGTATCTTACTACTACTTATTAACATAACCTTCCAAAAAGTATATCCTCCACAAAAGCAACCCTGAAGTATGCCCTCCCAGGGCCATCCAGGCTTACTGTTTATCTTACAGCTCTGAGATCACTTCCTCTTCCATCATTTCAGACACAGCTAGTCTACTGCTTGCTAATCTGCCAGCTAGGAGAAAAGCGGGCACGTGGATGTGAGGCTTCCTCTTCCAGGTCCTTCCAAGCAAAGACCCCAGCAGAGAAGCCCACAAAGCTTTAGATGCACAAACTCTGTGAGACCTAGCTGCCACAGGACTAAAATGTGATTAACTCCTGCCGCTACCACAGCTCAACCTGAGAGGAATCATGAACCCTCAATAGCTCTAAGGATTAAAAAATTCAAGATTTTGACGATGAAACTGGAACTCATAAATTAAACTACATAAGAGACCACTGATCTCTCTTAGTGCTGATGGGTTGTTTAGCTAGATTAAAGGTAAATCGTAAAATGCATAAACACTAGATGCCTGGGTTGTTTAGCTAAATTAAAGGTAAGTTGTAAAATGCATAAACACTGGGTGCCTGGGACAAAATGAATTAAAGAAATGATATGTCATTCTCAGATGGCATCAGTCAGAATAATTCAATTCAGATCAGACCTGCAGAGATCAACATTCACTTATCATGCTCAAAAAAAAGAGATTTATAAACATTAAGCTACTTCTGCAATCTAGCAAGAGGTCTTTTCTGATACCCTGATACTTATGGAGAAGAAACTCTCCTATCTGCCCAGTTTTGTTGTCTTTAATCAGATAAAAGCAGTAGTATGGCAGCTTTATCTTTACGCAACTGTAGTCAAAAATACCTTTTATAGGTTCTTAAATGCATCAAACAGCTGATTCATTCAACCATACTGCATTTACTGACAATCAATCAGATTTGCAAAAACTTTGGCTACAACATACTACTACAATATGCCAGTCAAAAATCACATTCTCTCTTCTTTTTTCATCTCTGAAATGATACTGCAAGATAAGAAATACTGAAGACTTTTTCTAGTATAAACAGGAACCCCTACAAAACTCTCACTGTCTCAAGGCAGAAACTTTGTTCTTTTCCCTCTCCTTCATACACACACACAGAGAGCCTTGCTTTCTAAGCCACTATTTTCCTTTTGCCTCAAATCTCACTGGATCTTCTGTCCTTCAACTGCAACGAAATCACTGGATTTTGCTGCATGGGATGAGACAGTGCTCGTTAAGGATAGCAATTCTTTGAGGGAAGACACTAGATGGCTCGACAGAAAAGTATTAAAAAAGAGAAGAAGCTGCAAAGTCACATAATAATACAGTGTCAGATCCAACGCTGAAAGCTTTTCCAACCTTGGGGCTGAAGCACTAACAAGGGAGCATGGCTGCACAGACATACTTAGCTTTCCTAGAAAAAGGAAGGCTTTCCTCTCCCATGGGGAAAAAGCCTAACTACCTGGATCAAGGACAACATAGTAATAAATATCACAACTGAGATTTTAAGTTATTTACTTACACAAGAGAGGATTATTGTACCTACTCAGTAGCCTTGGAAATGTACCTCCAACCCAGAGGTACAATTTATTGAGTAGTCTTTCTGCAGTACATCCTGCATTTGCCTTATAGTACCAGGCAGCGTTATACTTCTGTAGGCCTGAGGGCTTTTAAGTTGATTATCCTTCTCTGTTGTCAGAGAAATGGCTTTAAGCCAAGGCAAAGTTAATTTAATATTTTATGCAAAGTTCAAGTTAGTTTAATATTTCATAAGTCTTTTCACAAGAAAGCTCTATACTGGCCTGGAAAAAAAGATGGTCACTTCTCCTGATAAGTCTTTGTTTTCTCTTATTTTTAAGGACAGACAAAAGTCTACTGTGTTTCTCTGCCCCTGCAGTATCACATTTATCATGTACAGTATATAATATACATTGTAGTTTACTGTAATAGCTTTAAAATACATGGTTACATAGTGGATTCTTCCCTAAGGAACACAATTTATTAGAGAAAATTTCAAGCATGCCATATTTTAATCACTACCTGTTGGATCTGTATTGTACAACGTTGCTTTACTTATGGATCTAAAAACAAAAAAAACCAGCTTTTACAGCAAACATCAGTCCCACTAGCAGAATAAAATATAATAAAACAAAAGGGCAATTTTCTAAATCCACACCATCTGCTTTTGTATGGGAGACACAGCCTTACAACAAAGATAAACAAAAGCAGAAGGGTCATAAAAATTCAATGCCACCCTCAGAAATGGCTGGATAGGCATAAAACACCACCTGATATTTTGTGTTGAATGAGATCTGATGACAAGACTATGACTAGTCTGTAACAAAGACTAAGAAAAGGCCTTTGCACCTTAGTTGTTATGCGTATAGAACTTACCTGGGGCCTAACTGATACATGTATTTTACCCGGTGTTATCTGCACTGTCCTCTCTGATGATGACTGCGCTTCCACCAGGAGGTTGAACACAGCCTTGATGTACGAGCATTATTGGTCTTCTGAAGTTCACACTTTAAAAGCCACATTCAAGAGTCAAGAGCTTGCTAAAGAAAGTTTTATTTAAAAATGCCATTTTCCAAAATCACACTGTTCCACAGAAATATGCCGATCCTTCAAAATTAATAATGGAAATGTGGCAGATTAATTATCTGGCATTCCAGCCAGGCAAGGAAGTCCTGTCCCTAGATTGTTCCTGGAATTTCCACAAGACAGAAGCTCTCTTTTCCAGTCATTTCTAATCAAGAACTGGCATGGTCAGCTATTGCTGCTGAGAATTCAGTTCAATATTTCTGCATTACCAACAGGCTCTGATTTGGCATTCTGCAGACAGAGGAACTTCACAGTGTTCAAGGAAGAATTCCTACCAACTGCAAACATTTACTCTCTTTTCATTTTTAATTAATTTCACAGAATATAACTGTATGCAAGACTGCTCTGCCTGTTCTTGAAATACCTTCTAACTTATCACATACATTTATTCACACTGTGAAAAATAAAAATAAACACTGATTTCTTCACACAATTTTCATTTCAAAAAGAATAGTTGGAGTAATCAAATAACGCACAGATGCCATTTAAATACCAAAAGAAGCACCAGAGAATTAAAAACATCAATCAAAATCTTGTTGGCTCCTTTTAAAATTAGATTTATTCCATCAATTGGTTTGGTGTTGATATTCCGCCATGTTTAATAAGCTTTACACGTTTACACTCTCTTGCTTCTCCAAATTTTTGCCTTTAGGGCCAACTTTTGAGACGCCACTTCTACTGGATCATGGGGTGTAAGTATCCGGTATACGCAATAGTATCTGATTTTCAAAAGGGGTGATACACAAGGTACACATACATGCCCACGTTTACACACATTTTGGAAGCATGACTTTGGCATATTTTGATCCCAATTTTGCTGTTACATGAAGATAAAATTTCCATTAAGTCTGACAGATATTAAATATTCTTTGTCTCAGGGAATTAAAGAAATCTACGTTTTTATGACACAAGATCAACAAAGTGAGGAGGGGAAAAGCTTGTTTAAATGACCTTAGGCTTAGTAAAGCATCACATTGCTCTTCCTGCCAAGACAGAACAGGATATACTCTCGTATGGCTGAAAAAGGAAAATGTTCCCAGCAGAATGATTACTTAAGCTTGAATCAGCAGTACTTCAACAGCCCGTCAATAGGATTCTCTATCGTAGAAGTTACTAAAGTAAAAGTCAAAGTTCCCCTCTTCCTTTTATGCTGCATTAACTCATTTGTTCTTCAAATTAATGGGTTCTACACAGAATTAGTGCTGTCACCTAATAACTGAGTATCAGCAATACAGCACACAGCAATTCCACTTTGCAAAAGAGCAAGTTATATTCCCATTCCAGGTTATCTTTAGTGTCTAAAGCCAGTCACAGCATTATCTTTGCATTTTCAGCTCAAGGTACACAACTCCTTTTCCCTCTCCTTCCCCACTTGCCACTTAACATGCAAAGGTGAGACTGGGATGCCTATCAGTTTAGAGGACTTGATAGTATTCATGTCCTTTAGAAATTGTTTGGCTTACTACAGGACCAAGGTGTCCCCTGAGATATTAAAAACAAATGAGTTAAAACTAGGGAGCATGTTTATCTGAGGAGCAGAGTGTCCCTGTCATATTAATTGTGTCGGTTCTGCGGTGTCTCAGGAAGTCACTGGTACCAATACCCCCCTACAACACACACTGCAGAAACGGAATGAATTATAGACAGCAAAGAGAAAGTGTATTGGAGAAAAGAGGCAATTTTTTTTTTTTTTTTTTTGGTGAAGTCATGGGAATTCAACTCTTATAATACCGTTCATTTACCTACCTCTGTCACAGACTTAACGTCTGACCTCAGAGTGTTTAAGAAGCTTAGCTGCTTCTCTAAAATGGTGGAAGCAACTTTGCAACTGAAGATAAATTTGCTGGAGTTAGAAGGCACTTGAACATGGTACTGTACAGGAACCTTTGGAGTTGAGCTTCATGCTTCTTAAGCCAGTGTAGCCCTTAGGTGATATGCACCAAGTTGAACAGGAGACCAAACCCTGAAGTGAGCCAACAGCCCAGTACAACTGCCATTAGTGACTACGTAAGACTGAATTTTCTGTGCTTATATGGACAACATATAAGCAGGTTTTACACTATTATTTCCTTTTTTTAATTGTATCATCTTGCAATCTCAATGTTTCTTCTAAATTTTTTATCAATGTGCTAGAGATAATATTTCTGACTATATTGCACTCAAATACAAACATTATGCATAGCTACACTTTCACATTTTCATTTTGTTTCAGACCTTTTGTGCAAACTTGTCTCCTTTTCATCGTGAAATATAATTTAAGTGATTCAAGACAAACAACTAGTCCATGCTAACAATAAAGTCATAGGCACCATCTTCCCATTAGTGACTTATCCTAAAATGTATCACACACCTTCAGGTGAGAGAGAAAATCATAGCTAGATGAGATGATCAGGAGACCAAAGTCACTTTCAATTTTGCCTTTCTTGTTCAACAGGTTTTTATCATACTACAGTTCTAAAACGCCTTTGGCTTTTTACCCACTCTCTGGTAAGACAGCCTTAGAAAAGATGCAGTATTTTTTTTTCTTTACTATTATTTTAGTCACTCTTTCTTTTTCCACACTGAAAATCAGAAACCAATTAATAAGTATTCCTCTGCTGTCCTTTATGCCTGCTGCAAACACTATTCCCCAAAAGAATTTCCCCAAAAGCCCTTTCTTATTATTGGCAGTTTCTTTTCCATGGGGGAATTCTATTATTGTAACATGTTGAAGTCCAAGTGTCTTTCTAAGAGATAGATGTTGCGCTGATCTGCTGCAGAACCTGAGCACAGATTAAAAATTATCTTGCAACAGTGTGCTTGTCAGTGAAATGACAGTGCACTAAGAAATGAACACTCAGAATAAAACTCGATTTTACAAAAACAATCTATTTTTTGACTGGGGATGTTACGAGATTATAAACATATGCTCCATTATGAGAAGGCACTGCCTTTTTACTCATACAGTAATTGGTTATGTCTATACTATTTAGATCCCTGAATTGCCCTCACCATAATACGAGTATCAGAGCCATATACATACTGCATCTGAGCAAGAGATAAACGCATAATCACATTCTTTTATTACTTTTAACACTCATATGCTTCTCAGCCTATGTCTAATCACTAATTAACTTAGAACTTGTGCTGCTTTAATGTCTAATACTCTTTTTTACATGGATGATATTAAAACAGGAGAAATTTGGAGGTAATTTATTCAGCAAATTAAGCTGGGCTCAGGCTAGGGACAGAAGGGATATGGTACCTCTTGAATCCATATGGAAAGGATGTAATCCATACATCAGAAATCTCCATGTATGGAGTGATCCTCTTCCTCTGATCGTTTGGCCTGTGTCTGAGTTTCCAGCCTGCTCACAAAATCCAAAGAGGTCATTAATACAGTGACCCACTGAGCACTTCTTGGAGCAGCCTGAAACCACCTTGGTCGATTTGTCTCAGCAAGAAATCCCATTCAGCTGTTCTCCACCATGACACACCCTCCCCTCCAGCACAATCAAAAAGGCATAACCCAACACCTATGTCAATATTGTTGAATTCAGACCTTCTCACACAACACACGGATGACTGGGGTCGTCTCAGTCAATCCTGTTCTCTTTTGGACTGGCCATCTTCTACCAGAGCAGAATCAGTGTAAAAATGTACTGCTGATGTCTCTGAAGTCAGACACATGATATTTAGGGGCTGATCCTGCATTCCATTTCATCAGCTAATGCCAGTGCATTTCTTCAGAAGTCAATAATCTTCGATGTATCATGTATTTTGGCTTTTTGGCATTCCACGTTCCTACACACGTTCCCCTTCTTGTGACAGCAAGCAGCCTCCACAGACCTCTCCAAATTGCTCTTAGGTGACAAAGTATGTTTCAGTATAAACATTACCCAAAACCTTTTCTGAATCAGATTCCCCCATCTATCCTTGAAGCATTAAGAAGGCACTCAAACATATTTCCTTGATACCATTTGGCTCACTGCAGATTTTTGCTGTGTTTTAAGCACACTATTGACTGCATTAAATAACCTCATAATCACATTTAAAGGCTTAGTGATCTAGTGCCACCAATGTACTAAAATATATGATAACAAATGCAGTCAGCATTTTCCATACCATATGCTTGTAAATGTTATTCTGCAGGGAACCAATTAAAACTATGGAAAATTTGGAACACAGACATATGGAACAAAACAAAGCAACTTATCTTGTCACCATGGTGCTTGCTCAGTACATCGATTAGGGAATGGTGATATTGTAGGACAAACAAATGCCACTTTAATTAAAGTGTGCTGAAAGGCAATATACAGTAGCAATCTAAAACGTTCATTTTTGCTGTGCTGATATTAGTTTTCCTTCTAATGAGATAGGACAGGTAAAATACACTCCTGTAAAAACAAAAAATCCACAAATATTCCTATTTGAAGAAACATAACTTTAGTCCCAATCTATTGAAAAATTTCGCCTTTTAACATTCAATGAGAAAAGGGTAGGAAACTGAAATTCAGTGTTTGGGTTTCAGGAAGAGCATTTAAAATACTACTAAGAATATAAGATTTTTCAGGAAAAAAATAAGCTTGAGCAGGGATTTATTCCTTACATGTCTTTCCATGAAAACTGAGCATATCAGGGAAAACACTGAATGTAATCCTTGTATTTGTCCAGCACAACTGACAATGGAAAAACAGTAAAAGAACTGGAAGAAATAACAATCACTTTGAAAAATATCCTCCAGAGGAAGCAAAAAGGTATCAGGAGGCAGAATAATGATTACCTGCTATGCCTGAGGCAAACTGGGAAAGACCTATAGAAGGGAATACCCTCAAATCTGCGTTTCCCGTTCCTTCTTGCACTTCAGAGTTCAGCACTGCAATAGTTAAAGTCCCACAATGCTCTTTTATTCCCCCAAAAAAGTAAGAACCTAGAGGTTATCAGTTTTGGGTAAGGATCCTGCCTTATTACTCCCATATAGTGCCAATGACACATTGAACTGACATACAGATGATGATACTGCAAACAGTATTTATAGTGATGATTACTACTGCCCCTCTGAACCACAGCTCCATTTCACATTTTTTTGTCTTGACGTAGAACATATGCGTACCCGAGCCACGTTTTAAATGTAATGTACTAGGACAATTGGTATAGGAAAAAAAAAGGAACAAATTATGTTAATTCTGCAGGTCATCACAGTAATGTTCCAGCACAGCCAAGATCGGTCAAGAACGACAGTACAATAAACACATCCTTCTTACGCAGAGCTAAAGCCAGATTGTCACAGTAGCTACCAAAAAAACCCCACCTTGAACAGAGGTGAGAGTTTCTGTAATGGTAAATAATCTATTGAGTGCCCAGACAGACTTTATCTGGCACAGTCTCACAAAAGGTACGTTATACAGAGAAGAACCATAGAAATAAAGAGTATATAGTATCAAAGATGATCTTCATGGTGAGCATATTAACTCTTGCTTTAGAAGTATGAAAATAATACACAAAATCATTTAAAGTGTAATTACAAAGTAAATCATAGCTCTGTTTATATTATAAAGCTATAAAACAATTTTTTTAGAGATATGTTATGCCATTCATTTCTGTTAAAAAATTTGGTAAGCATTAACAGAATATAAGAACAAGGAATGCACCCAGAAGAGATTTTTTTTTGTTTAAGGTTTGGCTCAATTTTATCCATTTTGATTAAGGTTTTCACAATGTATTATTTAAAATTTTATTAAGCAGGAGGAAACAGAAGATATAAATTTACAAATTCACATATGAAGAGATACTAATGACTGATTAAGAAAGACATCCTCTTCAATGACAGTTTTGCCGAATCCTTTCAGTTAACACCAAAATGGGTAATTCATCATCCCTGGCAAATCTGCTGCCCCAGCCAATTCAAGAGACAACAAATATTTTAGAAAAAAATATGGTAAGGACAAACAAAATAAATTACTTTAATATTTCAACTTTACCTTTCAACTGACAGATCAACAATGTCTTCCAGCTTTATATTTAACACAGGATGATGTATTTTTAATCTACGGAAAACACTGATAACTGCGTCCTCCCCCACACAGGGACTTGCTTGATTTTCCTCAACAGTCAAGCTCTTGGTTTTTAATTGAAGAGCATACTGTTAGGAAAAGCAGCATCCATTGATTTCTGTGCCTGCTGTAGTTAAGAACAAAGGGTCCAAAGGTAAGGAGAGATATGTAAGCTAGCAAAGAACAATCTGCATCCTCTCAGGTTAATACCTCACTTCCACCAAATCACAGAGCTCTAAACTTGCTTGAAGTGATACTGAAGGTAAAAAAATCCAAGAGCACAACATCCCTCCGATGTCACCTCTTGCGCAGAGAGAAGTCTTTAAATCTCTGGGGGTGGTGGGAAAAAAAAAACAACTAACAACAACAAAAAAACCAACCAAATAAAAACCAACAAGCCAAAAAAAAACCACCCCCATCACCAAACCCCAAATCTAAGTACATGAAAGGGACTTATGCAAGTCAAAATACCTGGTACACTAGACTGATCACAGCAGCCAGACCCACACTTTTCCACTGGTAAAGTCTGAGAACACTGGCAGGGCATTTAGAATTTGCTTGCAATTAAACCTTACCTCAGTGACTAGCAACACAACATACTCCATCACATGGACATTTGGTATGTGCCAATTAAGACAAATTCTGTGTTTCCAGTTATGAGAATGCTGCGAAACACAAACTAAAATTACACTGTATTTGCAAGGTGTTCAAGGTGTTAAGAAAGGGATTCATCACCCTTGGAGATACTGACAAGCATCCAATTAAGCACTTGTCAGAACAGGAATAGTGGTAACGTTAGAAACTGGTGGTGATTTCAAGGCTTCCAGTGTAAGGTCACTCTCCGCTCTCAGTCTGACATTTCTTTAGCTTATTATTTCTGCTTAGTTAATTGCATAAATCTCAGCAGATCAGAGGGCCATTACACAGCATTTCACGTAATATAAGCATTTTCCACTGAAAGAACAAGAGGAGCAACTATGTGTGGCTTTCTTTCCCTTATACGGGAAGCACATGCTGGCCCTCTGTTGCTGTTGAAAGGATATCTGTTCAGCGTAAATGGAATTAGGAAAGTCTGTTAAAAAGAAACATGGCATAATTCTTTCCTTTCTTTTACCAGTTAGATAGAACAATATTTTTCCTCGGGATCAGTCAGAGAGGATAAGGCATAATGGCAACATATTTATACGCAGTCATATTTGAACATTTAATCTCTGGCTCTAGATGGAGTTTGTACGTACAAATACCAACATATACTTGCCATGCCACTCCTGAATAAAAAAGCACATCAGGTCTTAAAAGAACATACTGACTTAAAAGAGATTTGAGATATTGCACTACACAATTACTCTATCAGATTGGTAAGCTGTTTAAATTTATACAAGGACCAACCCGCAGAGGCTTTGTGATTTGAGTCATCTGTTACAGGAACAGCAACATGAGAGAAGCAAATTTTGAGAATGAAGTCTACTTATAAAAATAGACTGTTATGGCTGTCAGAGGAGATCCATGTCCACTTGCTGAAGTCACATGAATATTCCATTCCTGTGATTTTAAAACCAGCCGTACAAATACATTGTAATGATTTCCGTCAATTTGGGGAACCAGATGCTAATATTTATGGTAGTCAGTGTCACAATTAGCATCAAAATAGAAAGTTTAATTTGTATTTAATATTTTTCTTTAAAAACAGCATATAAGATACATAGACAGCAACATATATACATGTTTTAACGAAAGCATGACTTAAAATATCTGTTTTGTTATGAAGAGTGTATTGTGAAGCATTTGGGCTGCGTGACATGCTTAAGTTAACATCAGCAAGAAAAACTGCAGTTTTTACTCTGCTGCCATTTAGTCTGTGAAATCAATTAATGTGATACAAAGTGATAGCTGTGCTTAACAGTAAGAGGAAACGCAAAATGCCATTTAAAAATGCGGGGCATGGGGAAAGTTTGTAACACAGTTAAATGAAACCTACACCTAACCGTTCCTTGTGAATGGAACCGTCTTTTCAGGAATGCTTCAGCATAAAAAACAACATTCAGAGAATGTAATAGAAAACATTTAAATGACAAAATCTCTTAATATGTAACTCCTCAGAAAAAAAATTATAATCAGATATGGAAATCTGAATACTTTACAAATAGCAGGACACAGAAGACAAATATGACCCCTGCCTGAGCATTTCCTTCATCTGTCATGGCTAAACGTTACCAATAACGTGACAGTCTGTACCCAAAAACTAAACTAGCAGAGACTCAGCATAAACATTCAAAAAGGCAAAGAGGGAAAAAAAAAAGAAGAAAGGCAAGACATTTCAGAAATTCTGTCCAGAGCAAACATAGCAGTATGGTAATGTTCCCAGATAGGAAATACTATTGTTCCCAGATACAAAAGTGCCTTTCTTAATATTATGTAAGCGCAACTGATTCTCCAAATACCACAGAACTGACATTAATACCAATTATAGCTCAAACTGAACCTCAAATTAAAGTTGCAGAAAGAGCATGAAGGTTAGCAACTTTCTGGAACAGTATTAGTATATTTCTCCTATTTCCTCCAAAGTATCTTTCGTCTTGCCACAGAGTGCTGAGCTGTGCTAGTGCTACTTACTTGATTTCTTATTATTGATCTTGGTAAAGACACTTTGCCCTTTCTTCAAACTTTACTGTACAAATTATAATTTAGCCAAGCTCTCATCTCCAAATTACTGAAACTACTGACTTAATTTTTCACTCTTAAATGTCTTTCACTATTTTAAAAGATTCCTTTTTTTTTTTGAGTATTTACACATTTCTATGAAGACAATAAACTAAATTTAAATTTCTGTGATGGGATGAGTTTACAGTAACCTCTATGGAGCACGGCTTCATTTTACCATCAGAAGGTAAGATTCTCAAATTCCACAGGCAAAACTGCCCACAGGTACGAACTTTGGAAACTTTACATGTTGGGGTTGGTGCGTGCACATACATATTCCTGTAGGCATGCTGGCTATGTTCAGTATATCCTCCTATTTAATAACCCGGAATATAAGAGAACTACTCCTATGTAAGTGTGTAAGACTTTAAATATGCGGAATACCTGCTTAGGAATTAATGCTCCACACAGAAGTTGTGTACAAAGAGAGAGGGATCCTGTTTTCCGTCCCCACCTCGAGGACTGTATGGTCAGTCCTTTGCGTGTTTGCTGCTGTTCTCCTCACCATCAGCACTGCAGAACCAGAACTAACTACAACCAACTCCATTCCCGCCCTTCTACTGGTTTCCCAGTACAGCAGCTATGTGGGCCCGAGGACGGAGAAAAAAGGTATCACGCCTAACTTATTGAACACATTCACCTTACAGACTATCACTAGCTAAAAAGAACAGATTGCACGGATATTCCGTGTCTTTCTTTTTCTCCCCACTGACAGCAAGTCCAATTCAAGGATTTGGCACTAACCTCTGTAATTAAAGAGCTAAAATCAGACTCGTTGATTCTTTTGTCCAGGGACACTTCAAAAGATGCACTTACACAAGATGTGTTTTAAGAGAGAGAGAGAGACTAGACAGCTTTTGTATTCGGTGCTGGATGAGAGACCACCCTGTCAAAAACAGAAATAACTCTGTGGCTCAGCCTGGCCTTCTTCAGAACGAACAGAAAAACCTTTCTTCTCACAGACCATTCAGCAGCAGAAGCTACAAGCAACAGAGAGGAGAGGGATGGGAAAACTCATCTCGCTGACTGGGAACACCCCACTACATCCAACCGACATTTGGTCCCCTTAATTTACACTGCTCTCTGGCCTCCCAGTACAAATATCAGATCTATATAGGTGTTTTCGTAAGGGCTTGCCAGGAAGAAGACCTAGTTACTAAAGCTCAGCGGGTCTGAGCTATTTCAAACTTTATGCATGTTGATCTACGTTAATTAAATGCCCTCAGAAACATTTGCAATTATGTAAAGCTGGGCCCCTGAAATTAATATCTCTCTAACAATAGTAACTAAAAATTGCAGACAGAGAATGCAAGCATAGGGGAAGGAGGCAGGTTTCAAGACTCAAGTCAAGTTTTCAAGTTTATTTAGACTCTTGACAGAACCAGGAACCAAACAGGACACTTCTGCATTCAATAAACAATGTCTTTCATATTATCCTACTTCACACTTTTCTCTTTTTTTTTTTTTGGTGGTTTTCACTCCCTGGCTTTGACCCTGTCTCACTCACCAATCATTTCAAATAAAGTTCAATGATTTCCAGCAAGCTATTCCTAACATAAAAGCATCACATCATAACCTTGTCCAAAGATTACTCAGTGTTAATGCACAGGGATAGAATGGGGCTTGCAAGTAACCACGTATTGTGTAAAGACGTAGAAAGTGCAAGAAAATTCCCTTGCCCTGCCTGTTATCTATTCTTACACACTTTTGGTTATTCTTATTACAGCAGTGGTTTCTAACTCTCAGTGCACACAACATGCTCTTCTGCCTATACGCTATCAATCTAACTCACATCAAATTATCACAAAAATGGGTTACTTTCTAAACACTCAGACATGTGTTAAGGAGCCCTCAAAACACATACAATGGTGTGTTACTTTTGAAAAAAAAAAAAAAAAGGTGTATTTGAATTAGAAAGCATGCCACTCCTTAGCTTCCCCAGACTGTCATAGATGAATAGCCTACTGTGAGGGCTAAATCTTTTTAACCTGAAGATAAATGATCTCTCAGCTATAGCTGTGTACAGCGTGGTGACATCCAGTCACCTGTTCTGTTTACTGCAGCTGTGGATTCTGCTGGGATCTCTGGGGGACGGAGCTTAGCCTCTCTTTCCTGTTACAAATGACAGCCTGTTGACTTGAAATGCTTTCTCTAGAACCTGTGATGCTCTGAACATATCTGTCAATGACGTATTAATATCCAGCCTTGAAAATACACATAAGAGCATGTCAAATTATGACTACATGGAAGAACAGATCTATTTTAGATTTTGTAGAAAAGCCTGCAAAAAATTGTTTACCATATTTTGTTTCAAAGGAAGAATGGAAAGCTCCTCACATTTCATAGAACCACAGAAATCCTAGAATGTCTCAAGTTGGAAGGGACCCATAAGGTCTGTCAAGTCCAAATCCCTGCTACTCGCAGGACTACCTAAAACTAAACCATATGACTACGAGCATTGTCCAGATGCTCCTTGAACTCTGACCGGCTTGGTGCCATGACCACTTCCCTGGGGAGTGATCAACCACCCTCTCAGTAAAGAACCTTTTCCTGAAGTCCAATCTGAACTTCCCCTGATGCAGATTAATTCCGTTTCTTCATGTCCTGTTGCAGGTCATCAGAGAGAGATCAGCATCTACCCCTCCACTGCCTCCCTTGAGGAAGCTGTAGACTGCGATGAGGGCACCCCTCAGCCTTCTATTCTCAAAGCTGAGCAAGCCCAGTGACCTCAGCTGCTCCTCAGAATTCTTGCCCTCAAGGCCTTCAAATTTTTCTTTCAAATCAAACTGAAAATAGAACATTAAGGCTACTTTATTTCTTGAGCACTTTTTGTCAGAAAGGCAAAAGCTATAGCATAGAGTAGGGGCATAAGGAAGATCTAGCTTCCCCTTTCTGTAGAGGTGTAAATTTGCCTATGAGGGCAGTACTTCTAATACCTATGAAAGATGCCAACCAGACCAGCCTTATTCAGCAAGGTCTCCACCCCTGTCACTTCAGGAATTTTCTTGCACATCTCAACCATTTGGAGAAGAAGCCTCTCTAGAGGTGAGTGGAAAATACAACACACTGAATCCCCTTGCATCACCTGCGCTTGACACCAGACATAACTTGCTGGGAGATGCGCTATAGCACACATACGAGCGCACGTACGTGCATGCATATGCGCAAACACACAGACACCGTCCCCCAGCTGGTTCAGTGGGATTTCAGAAACAGCTTCGCATCACAGTTGGGTGTAGGTGTAGGCGCTTAAGGCTGAGAACTCTGTCCAAGGGCTCCCTAGTCCATTAACCCACTTGCAGAGAGAGAGAGAGAGAGAGAGAGGGTTTGTGTTTCTCCCTGTGCGTGCGAGAGACAGAAAGTGTGAGCGCACAATCAAGTGAACTAGATGGAAGTGGTATTTTAATCATATGGGCTAAGTGAAAACTGGTAAGGCTGGGATGCCAGGTTGGACAGCCACATTCAGTGTTTACACCTTCCTTCCAGTTTCCTCTGTCTTGGCTTCTCTTCTTTTGCTAACATGCATGGTCTCTACCTAAAGGATCTATGCAGTCACTTTGCAAACAGTAAAATCCAAACCTGTACTTTAAAGCAAGCCTGTGTTCTCACAATGCAGTAAATCTGTAACAAACATTTTCATGTGTCTGAGAGAGATGCTCTCACCTTACAATGCTTGGAGTACAATCTATTATATCACCCTTTAAGCTTTCAAATTAGACAGAACATGTCAGATTACTACCCCAGCTGTAACTTCTGCTATTGTACCACAGGGTTGCTGCCTCAGCTCAAAATGATGCTACAAAATAGTGCTAGATTTTTCCTGCTTTCTGCCATAAACATAGCACTTCTTAAGCAGAATTCCTTGCCTCTCGATTACCCATAAGCTTCATTTGTATAACCACTTCTGATTTATGGAAGCAAAGCATAGATTCTGCTCTTACAGACTTACGTTAATTCAATATCAGCAATTATTATATGGTTGGGAGAGAAGCAGCTAGATTTTAATCACTACTTAATACAGCAACTAACTACTTTGCTTTTTCCACAACATCATCAAACAGCACCAATCTAAGCTCCGAAAAAATGAAATGTGCAAAGAATTGAAACGTGTATCTAACCAGCTTAAAAGGTAAGTGATTAAGCACTCAGTCAACAATGCAGAATACATGTAATTGAGCTAGAAAGACTTAGAATGTCATTTCACATCTTGTTTAGCATTCTTGCTTATTTTCCAGCGCAGCAAAATGCAAAGAGAAATATCCGCAGAGGCAGACAGGATGAACTGTCCGGTTGTGTAGCAATGGACAGTATGTTGTTAGGTGGAACAGAAAATGGCAGTTCATAAACCATCATATGCCAAAAGGCTAATTTATCCTAAGCTCAACAGAACCAAGCTGTACCTCATTGGTTGGCACAGAAGGAAATGACAAACTGCAATATTACAAGCACTTGTGGAGAACCACAAGTACTTGTACTACAGCGTGCTGAAACTGTTGAAATCTACTGAGAGACTATACTAGTTTCACACACTTTGGTATGTATGCCCCCACTCCTAAGAGCCACATGGCAATATCATGGCTCTGACTATCAAATATCCTACTGGTAGGAAAGGACAGAAAGCAGAGGAAAAAGGATAAAGAAAATGTATTAAATATATAAATAAAGATCTCATTCCTTTCCCCTCTTTGGAAGCTACAAAGTTGAGGAGAAAAGGAAGAAAGAAGGTAAGTTCGCTTGCTTATTGCTGTCTGAATTAAAAGAGACCATTTTTATATTTAGTGCTCCATTTTAGCACACTGAAACCAGTCTGTTCTGTTTTTCTTAGTGTAAACATAAACTAATGCTACCAGAACTGGCATCACTCTGTATTTTCACCACTGTAACACAACACAGAACTTGAATTCCCAACCTAATAGAAAAGTTGCAAGGCATCTGACAGCAAGAATACAATCTCAAATAAGTTCTACAAGATGATTGGGGGGAAAAAAAACCCTGAAAGTTTTCTCAAGCAATGGTTTCTGCCACCACAGACAAGTAGGTAAAGAAACACATTCAAATTATTTTATACAGGGGCAGATATGGAACACAGAAATAGCACATAAACTGTTCCCATAACAAGTAAGCCATATACTTAACTTGCTCTACTTCCAAGAAACAAGATCTCAGCATTTTCAGTCAAACAGACTTCGTAGTCTTCATACTTACCTAAACTTAACTGAAAATATTTCTTTAGATGAGTTCATTTTCTCTATCATGAGCCATAATTTGTGTTTTATTTAGAATCTGTAAATAAATTACCTTTTCAGACCATGAGATTGTAAACTGGCCCAATTCTCATACAGCAATGGGGGGGGGGGGGGGGCAGTGTTAAGTTGATGGTTGGTTTGGGGTTTTTTTTAAATGCAGGCTCAACACTTTGATATTGAGACAGGCTCATACCAACAAGTATTGTGCAAACTTTGCAAAACAGATCAACCAAAAAACTTCACACACAGCCTTAGAAATCCCTCTTCTGCTGTGCAAAAGCTGCCAGTTGAAAACGGTGCAATGATTTTGAGAGGTGAACAAATAGCTGCTAAGATTAGACCAGTTAACTCATTTTCACATGTGATCTAAAACAGGATATGAGTCCATGTCTCTGGAGACAAGAGACTAGCGCTCCAGCCTGCACCACCCTCTCATCCCTGGAATGAATGCTTTAATGCACGGTTATGCCACCCTTCCAAAGAGTAAATGAAGCCACTGCCTTTCCTTATTCTTCCTAAGACTGCCAATGCTGAAGTTCTAGTGTGCATCAAATTCTTAAGGGAGGGAACAAATACCACAGAGTAGCAGTTTTTATATAACTTTATGTCACTAGCCTCTCAGAATATGCAGAAAGCAAAGAATTCTATAAAGCCATCCCACACTTCTTCCTCTCATACACAGAACAACTTTTACATAAAAAATAGCCAAGATGCCTAATTTTAAAGCTGGTTGCAGGAACAGCACAGTTTATTCATTAACTTCTACAGTTCTACTACATCACGAAGAGATAAATGCACGCATTTCCCTGAGGGGTAGCAGAGAGGAAGTATATAATCTCTAACCACAGACTCTGCCTTAGTGACGCGATTCAGCCTATAAACCCCTCAAAAATTGAACAAGTAATTCATTTTGAAGAAAAAAGAATCTGTCATTCAGGTAAACTTGAATTACAGTATTTTTGCTAGTGAAAAAATTGCCACGGCTACTATCTCAACTAAGTCAAGAGAAAGGACAGCCAAGTCCATCTTTGCAAAAAGGCAAAATTTGCTTTGTTTTCTGCACAGAAGTTATTTCAATTGAATGGGTAATTTCCATTTTTATGCTTGCTGAATTACAAGACCAAAAACTCCTAGCAACACAGAAACAAACTTAAAAACAGAGGCAGGCTAGAAGTGAAACAGTGGTTTTAAAATCGTATCTGGTCTTTTAACTTGATAAGACTATCCACTTCCATGCAGGAACCTGGCAGGCTAACCTTTCCAAGATTTCATATAGGTCTAAACCTCTGAAATGCACAATATGCAGGTGTATCACGTAAAGCCACTTGCTCTTCTGAGTAATGTGAATTCTCGGGATACAGTCTCAAACAGATTTATCTGTAAGAAAACTAGGTAAACATACATGAAACTTCTACGGACCGCATACATGCGTTGTCAAAAAACAGCAGTATACTCTTCCAGCAAGTTAACCTACCACTGCACTCCACCTGACTCAGCTGTAATCCAGCCAGGCCTGCAAATGACTTTGGGTGTTAAAACCTTTGTTAAGTACAAGAAAGGCTGCTGAATCAGCCAACTGATCACTTGCCAACTGTCTATATTTAGGAAAGACTGTCCCTCTAAGTGTTTAAAAGTTTACCATCTACTGCTGCTTCACAAAGAGTCAAATATATTCCAAATGGAGCAATTCTGCTTCCCTTAAGAAAAAAAAAAAAAGCAAACTCAAAAGTTCCTTCCTTTCCTCCTATCCCATTAACTACAGAAGAGCATACAAGGTTTACCAAAGCAGAATATGCCTTCCTCTGTCAGCACACCAGCTAGACTCTATGTCTCCACTTATATCTGTGAGTCATAAAAGCATGGTATTATCTGAAGAAACAATTGAGAGGTTTCGTGCTTCAGCAGGGAGGTTGGACTAGATGATCTCCAGAGGTCCCTTCCAACCTCTACCATTCTGTGATTTTTTTTCCCTATCAACTCATCTTCACTCAGGATTTTTTAGTCACTATTGTACAAGAGCAAGAAAGTATATATTAAGTATAACGATTCTTATGCCCTGTATCAGAATACAGCACAATAAGATCAACCGTTGTGGTTTGCGCTGGGCTGGCCACTAAGTGAATGGCAGATGCTCTCTTTAACCTCTCCGTCTTCCCAGAGAAGTGAGAGCAAATCAGGGAGAGAGACTTATGGGTTGAAAAGAAAACGAAACCTACTTTAATAAAATATTAATAATAAAAAGATAATAATATTAATAAGAAAATTATTAAATATATAAAGTATATACAACCCGTATGGAGCTCCCAGGATGACAATCACATCACCGGCTGGCACTGGGAGAGTCCCAGACTGGACTCAGTGACAGACAGGAGCTGGATTCTGGATCTGGATTCCAGAACACACAGATTGGGATCAAAGGCAGACAAACAGACAGAGCCCACCTCAGACACTGGCCATTGAAGAAAGAGGCTGACCCTTTGATCCCTCAGCTTTTATACTGAGCCTGAGGCAGATGGGATGGAATACCCTGTTGGTCAGTTTTGGGTCACCCCACTGCACTTTTCCACTTCCAACCTTCCTACGGGGCAACCAACCAAGTTATCTGGCCTGGGGTGTTTTCTCAATAAGTATAACCAAGAGCCTCTCTGCATACCATGCCTTGGCGCCGGCTATAAACATCAGACCTTATCTGCTAGAAGCGGACACTGAAAAAATATGCCGTCAGTTTCAGAGAGTTAGAAGAGGCTTAACTGAAAAGTAAAATTACTGAAAAGAAAATGGGTTCTGTTCTACCTCAAACCAGGACATAAGACTAACCATTAGGGAAAAGTCACTTCAGTGTGACAGTCTGCCGCTTAATCAAAGTCTGGTTCAGTGGCTAACTTGGTTATCCAGTGTCAGGCACTGTATACAGAGCCACTTCCACACAGAAAACTAAACACGAATCAAAACTGTGTTAATTACAAAAAGACATAAATACAGTTACTGCTATCACAATACACCAAAATAAAAATTTCCTAAATAGTACAAAACAGGTAAATCACGTCAGGAATACTCCAAAATCTCACTGTGCTCTAGACAGAAGCTGACATAAGGAGGTTTAAGACTAATAAATTGAGGCTAGAGGGGAATGTACAAAAGCAGGTTATGACTGTGCAAGATGGAACAGGGCCAGTGCATTAGGTCTATTAGGTCCGTTACTCATTATTCAGTTACTGTCAAATGATACAGTAAACAAGGAAAGAGAACTACCTGACATCATCCAGACGTCATTGTTTTCTGAAATGTTCCTAACCTTTTCACTGTCCGTCCTCTGTCCTAACTGCGCTGCAATCTATTTGTACCTCATTAGAACAAGAGAAATCATTCCAGTTGTTAAGGACCTGTGCAACTGTTGTTGCCACCAGGCTCTCCTCTTTGGAGAACAAGAATGTAATAGAGACATTACCAAGTCATTTAAACTCTGAGCCTGACCTCCCTCTGGACTCCAAGGTGGCCAGCGGGACTTCAGTGCTGCTCCAGTCCTGCCCTTTTCACACTACAACCCCCCAACTCCTCCCCACCCCCGTGGCACAACCTCACCATACATTTTAACTCAGCATGGCTATAGCTGAGTTTCACTGCACCTCTCTCTCACAGGGACATATATATCAGATATGTAGGGATTAGCAAAACTATCCTGCCCATCACTCCAGCCTGCAATCTTGGCATCATGTTCAGTTTAGACACACGCATCCTACCTATTGCAAAGTCCCACACGTTTTGTTTTTTTCCCTGATTAGCCTCTCCTGTCTACCCTCAGACCTAACACTCTGACTATCATTACCTGCTGGTTTAATCACATAAACATTATTTGACTTCAGCAGAGGTAACCAGGCAGTTTCCAGAACCATGCTGCAGAAAACCTTCCCCTCATCTGTGGCTCTGACCCTGCCGTATAGGCTTTTTCCATACAGGCCTCTCTCCTGGGTCCCCCTGCTCCAACACATTAAACAGAATCCCTAAACTACATTTTGTAACCTTTTCAAACCTTCCTCTGCTTCATTTATCATGTCCTATTCAATAATGAAATGTTAACTTTTATCTCCAGCCAGTCAATAGCAGAGGAACAGAAAGCGTAATTAGATCTTCTCATTTCCTCCTATGTTGTCCCTATGCCTAAAGGTACATTTCCAAACCTCCCCATCTTCCTTTTCCTAACTCCTACTCAAAGCTACCCTTTGCCAAAATGCTAACAAATAGGTTAGGATACATAAACGTTATCACACCTATCTATTACCACCCTACTACTACTTTGGATTCATCTGCTTTCTCCTGTGTGTTTTCCAACTTACTTCACGGACAATCCCTGTAAAACAGGAATTGAACAGATTTGTTATGAAGTATTTGCACAGCATCTAGCACAACAGGATCCTGGTCAATACCACAGTACCACACTTCAATAATAGCATGCGTAGAGTGATACCCTAGTAAACTGATGTATCATAGAGTGGTTCGGGTTCGAAGCGACCTTAAAGATCATCGAGTTCCAACCCCCATGCTGTGGGACAGGGACACCTCCCACCAGACCAGGTTGCCCAAGGCCCCATCCAGCCTGGCCTTGAACACCTCCAGGGATGGGGCATCCACAACTTCCCCTGGGCAATTTGTTCCAGTGCCTCACCACCCTCATCATGAAAAATTTCTTCCTAATATCTATTCTAAATCTGCCCTCTTCCAGTCTGAAGCCATTCCCCCTCATCCTATCACCCTTGTAAAAAGTCCCTCTCCAGCTTTCTTGTAGGCCCCCTTCAGGTACTGGAAGGCTGCTATAAAGTCTCCCTGGAGCCTTCTCTTCTCCAGACTGGACAACCCCAACTCTCTCAGCCTGTCTTCATAGGAGAGGTGCTCCACTCCTCTGATCATCTTCGTGGAGCTCCTCCAGACCCACTCCAAAAGGTCCATGTCCTTCAAGTATACTGCAGTACACTGCACTGAAATGCCTTTGGAATTTATCTCTGTGTAGAACAATGAACAAAGTATGTCAGCTACGCATTCAACACCCAGAAAGTTATTCAGGATAGAATTTGTCTTAATCTTGATTAATCTATTTCACCCTTGCCAGTGGAAAATTCACCAAAATGTGCTTTACTCTTCCATTTGCACTCCTTTTTCTTGTGAAAAAGGAGAAAATATCACTGCAGCAGAGACTGATGAAAGGCAAGATATGTAGGCTATCGTTTAAAAATGTTATTTCTGTCCTCCAAAACCAAGAAAATCCATGGGGGAAATGCATTTTTTAAAGGCTATTAAATCACCCAATATATCTTCCTTACAACTATAGGTTGTTTTTTAAAGTAGTTTTATGTATGTTCCTCCAATTCAAGTTTTATTTTGCTGTACTTTTACGGAGGGGCTTCCCCTCCTTCCCCTGGGAGACTGCTCTCCTAGCTAAAGACCTCATTTTCAGGAAATATTCTCTTGTTATTAAGTCTCTGATGACCATTTTGCAGTTTCTTATTTATACCTATATACATGAATGAATGATTCCTTCTTTGCTTTTGGTAACCTATACATCCAGACTGCTCTCATGTCTCAGCTCAGCAGTAATTTAATCAAGTTTTATGTTTAGTTCATTTTTATTTCCTTGGAAGTAACTTCTTTAAACCATTTTGTTATGATTCTCTGAATTCTTCCTCCAGCTTACAAATACTTTTGGTTAGATGGTACCCAAAACAGAAGAAAGCATTCCACTTGAAGTTACATAATGATGATGAAAAAACAGACAGAGTAAGTCTACAGGACATAACCCTCCTTAATAAAGGTAGGGGAGTGTGTGTATAAACATACAAAGGTTTATTACTGCCTTACTACAGGATATGAAGACTGTATCCCAAAATGGCATTTTAACACTTATATGACCCTACAAGCATGTCTTATTTGCGTTACAGTGACACTCCCATCTCCATCTTCCTATTTTCGTGCTCTCAGATTTTTCTCCTCATATTGAATGTATATTTGGAATTACTCTTCAACAGAATTTCCCAAAATATTTTTCTAATAATCTCACTCATCTCTGTAAGCCCTGTATCTGCTCAGCATGGCTCGCAACTATTCTTTGCTTAAATATTTATCTCAGAATTACATTAGCACAATGTTTACTCTTTTTTCCACATTACTAATGAACCCTGACTCTGAAGTCCCTGCTGCAGAGTACATGGCTTCTTCTGACTGATTTAAGGAACAAAAGGTTAATCAACGGTAAGACTCTGATTCTGCAACAATTTTTGGTGTATGTACAACTTCTTATACATATGAGTTTTCCGACTGAAGTCAATACCATTACTCATACTCTTAATTCTATACATACTGTAAGTGCCCTGCTAAATGGAGTCAAGTCCCCTGTGTGCTGCTGCATTAATGCAAAGAAGATACAGGAGAGAGTAAGATTTGATTCCTTGACTTCATGTTGAAAGTTTTTTTTTATGCTTCTGCTTGGATAAGTTCAGCAATTTCTGGGAAAATAACTTCTGCTTCATTTCTGTAATGTCTTTCACTTCCCGTAAAGCCACCACTTTATTCCAGCTAAATCAAATATTATTTCCAAAGTAACCACTGCCTATCACTGATAACAAAACTCCAGATAGACAAATAAAATGCAATATGAATATACATGTAAGTGACTCAGCTTGTTTTTAAACGGCGGTCACATAAATCTTCTGAAGTCATGCCATCATCACTAACTGTTCTCTGAACTCCTTTGCTTCAGAAACAAGCAGAACATTCATTTTTCATATCTATCAAAGCAATGCCTTGGAAGCCTTCTTTACTATTCTCAAGGGCATCTCCCTGGTCACGGGCCTGGCCCTCACTTTGGAAAAAGTCCAGTCACACACACAGTCCAGTCCTTCTCTGGGTACATCTGTCTGGGGGCATAATTCCCCATTTGCCCAGTGTATTATGCTGCCTGGTGTCACACTGGTCTAGCATTACAGTTTCTTTTCTTACAGCAGCGAGGCATTGTAAGAACTTGAAGTTTTAGGGGCTTTGGAGTTTTCTTCCGAATGCTGTTAACTGCTGAAGATGACACAGCACTTCGAAAGATTACTTCCCGAGCTAATCTGCTATTCTCTGCAGGGGGAGGACTATCTTTCAATTGCTAGTCTGAAGCAGTTTGCTGCAGTGTGTGGATATCTCACTATCATCTGCACATTAAGCCCTTTCCGGGGCTCATTCTGTCCTCTTTGACTTCCCTGAAGCCAGCATATGAAGCATTAGGCTCTCCATTAAGCACAGACCTAAGGCCAGGGAAAAAGTACTGGCTGGCAGCCATTGTCTCAGCATCTCTCAGGGGGAATACTGTCAAATTTTTAAATCTTTTTTTTTTTTTAATTTTTACAGCTTCTTTCTTGACAGACTCCCTCGATCTAACTTCTCGCAGTCATTCAACTTCACCGCAAACAACAGTTTGAAGCACATGAGAATACCTGAAAAATACCAAACTTAACTACTTCATGCAACACACAGTATTTCACATCAGAAAATTATTAAAGAAGTAATTTCTGAATTTTTAATTCTCTATTTAATCGCCTTTCACATTTTGATAATTATTCTGATAATCGTTCTGGTTACACCACTGAAGCCTTAAACTTTTGATTTATTTTTCTAATTAAATTACATAAAATTATGTATTGACCGATCAGTCACTCTCTCCTGCTTGAGAGCTTAGCTGTGCCTGAAAAGAGTCTAACCCAGAGAGAGACAGACTGAATTGCCACCAAACATATCAATAACATAATATATTGGGGAAGAGACAGCAAGGTTTTCTGAAGTATGACATTTTCGTACAAAATCTTTTAAAATTCTTTGAATAATTCAACAAGCATGCATAGGACAAGCTAGTCAATGCATTGTACTTGGGTCTCCAGAAATATTACTGAAAACTTTCCTAGAGGCTAGTAAAGAAACTAAACCAGCAAAGAAAAAGGGGGTGTAATCCTTTCATGGTACAATAAAAAAATAAAAGTTAGCAAACAAAGGACAGGAACCAATGGTCAGTTTTCACAATGAAGGAAAAATATCCATGAAGTATTCTCCGCAAGGATATGTGCTGGAATAGGTGCTGTTCTTCAGATCCATAAATAATAAATAATATTACTTCCAATAGGACAGGCAGGCAAATAACGAGGTGACAAAAGCTGCAGACAACACCAGATTACTCAGGAGTGTCAATTCTAAAACTGGCTACAAAAGCTGCAGAAAGGACTCATGACACTGAGGGACTCGGTAACAATGTAGGGAATGGAAATGAGGGCCAAGAAGTGCAGACTAGGGAAAATGGGAGGAAACAAACCCACCTACATTTTTAAACTATATTTAGGTAGCATACACAGTCAGAAGGGCTTTAAAATGGGTATTACCAAGCAGAAAAAAAAATCACGCATTCATTTTAAATGATACTCTGAAAGCAACAGAAAAATGCTTTCTGACAGTAAAACAGAATAAGTAAAGTAAGTAGAATAGCAAGAACTCTTAAGAAAATGGAAAAAACCCGAAACGTTGTTATACCACTGTCAAAGTCTTTCATGCACTCATGCCTTAAATAGGGCAGGCAGTTCTGGGCTCAACTTTCAAAGGGTTAATAAAATTATAAAATCTTCAGAGAGAGGCCAGAAGGATGAGCAGAGTGATAGAACAGTGCTTGTGTAAGATGGGGAAATACAAAACCTTAGCTTGGAAATGTTTGGGAAAACAGAAGGGTGATACAGTAATGCTTAACTAAACATCACAGAGAAAGTGAACAAAAAAATACTCATTCAAGGCATAAGAACCATGAAGCACCCGTTAAAATTGTTGGGCAGATGGTTTAAAGTGAACAGCAATATCGCCCCACTCACACAGAGCACATGATAAAATCGTAAAACTCACTGTCTCAGGGAGTTTGTGGAAGCCAAAGTGTAAGTTGATTAAAAAAAAAAAACAAACCAAAACCAACCCAAAACACCAAACCCAAAATGTAGCCAAATATACAGAAGATGGCTTTAGCTGTGGCTAACACAGTAGTTCAAATATACATTTTGATCTAAGCTTTCAATACCTGACCAGCAGGCCTGTATATTCTACTGCCTAGAACCCTCCCTTAGCCAAGACAGAATGGTGGTTTAGAAGGACCTTTGGTCTCACCTAGTCTCACCTAGTCTCACATTATTACTAGACTTAGGAAAAACTGGAGAAAAACCTGCAGGACTGAATTGTAAATGGGGCAAAATGTCAGTGCAGCATCTCTTATATTCTGCCATGTTTTGCCTAACATTTTTCCCCCTTGATTTTACATAATTATAAATAAGAATTTTAAAAATCAGTACTGAAAATTACCGAGAATATTCTATGACTACACAACAAGTCACAAAAGCAAAATTCATTGTTCTTCAAGAAAGAATAGCCTAATGGAGACTTCATTATTAATAGATAATACACAGAGAATTTTCCTCTCTACAAAAATCAATGAAGGTATGCAATACAAGAGTCTTAGAAAACAAAAACTGCGGAAGTCCTTTGTGTGGCATATACTCTAAGGCTAGAATTTTCTCCATGTGGAAAAACAGCCTTGATTAACGTTGTGGCTGGAGCCAGACCCGAATGAATGATGAAGCACTTGCAGTAATAGGTTCTCCTGCACAGTCTGGAGCAATTGTTCTTCTGGAGCTACTTTTCATGAGTAAAGAAAATTTTCCTTTACTCATGCTGAGTAGCACTCGTAGTCAGTGCACTGTTTCCCCTAACAGGATTACCCAAGGTGTGAAATACTAGCACTGTAAGACCGGCCTCATCCAGCCTCGGAAATACAACTGTAGGGCTTTAGCGTCTTCCACAGATCTGGCTGTTGTAGCACAGCAACACACAGTAGCTCATCAGTTCTGAGCCATTCACCATTTACCTGGGGCAGCTTCACCTCACATCACCGGCAAACCAAACACAGCCCCTTGTTTGCCCTCACCTCAGTCTATGGCTACCTTGTATGAGCAGAGAAAGATTCCCCACAAAAGGTTTGACCGAGTGTCTTGGTTTGAGGTAAAACAGGACCAATTTTGTTCAGTAACTTCGCTTCTTAGCTGGGCCGCTTCTAACTACTGAAATTAACAGCATATTGTGCAGACACTGTTCGCTCTCTCAGAGTGATAAGACCCGTGTTTACAGCTGATGCCCAGGCATGGGATGCAGGGAGGCTCCTGCTTATACTTATTGCTGTAACACCCAAGGCCAACCAGCTTTGTTACTCGCCCCGTTGGAGGGTCGGAAGCGGAAAAGTGCAGTGGGGTCCCACCTGCGGGGAGGAGCAGAGAGGACAGGTGACCCAAAACTGACCAACGGGGTATTCCACCCCATCTGCCTCATGCTCAGTATAAAAGCTGAGGGATCAAAGGGTCAGCCCTCCATCTTCAATGGCCGACGTCTGAGGAGGACTCTGTCTGTTTGTCTGCCTTTGGTCCTGATCCTGAATCCAGATCCGGAATCCAGTTCCCATCCGTCACTGAGTCCAGCCTGGGACTGCCCCAGTGCCAGCCGGGGTCGTGATTGTCATCCTGGGAGCTTGATAACGGTTTTGTATATATTTCATTATTTCCTTTTATTTTATTATTAATATTTTCATTAAAGTAGTTTAGTTCTCACAAGTCTCTTTTTTCCCTCCTCTGCCTCTCTCTTTGAAGAGGGGTAGAGGGGAGCATCTGTCGGTCCCATCTGGGGTCCCCTATGTCCCCAGTGGCCGATTTGGCCTAAACCATGACACCAACAAGAAGGAAAACACATCATCAGCCTTCAGTGTTGCAGAATGCAAATCTTCAATTACTCTGGATTACCCTTTTCAGGCTACTACTGTGGTACAAAGTAAACTGGCAAATTCAAGTCAACTTACAAGATTTATAAATCTTTTCTGAACTGAACAGGCTAGTGCTCAGGTGCTCGTTCCCCAGCCATGCTCAGCTGATATGACCATATGACAAAACATCACCGTCAGAAAGATGCTTTCCACCGCAATACTCCTCGTGTAGAGAAGACCTGACCCAAAAACATGCAGTTTTCTCCCACAGTTCAGGAGGTACAAAAAGAAGTCTGCATTTCTTTTGAAAACCCACATCGCAGGAATAAAAAGGGCTACTATTCTGTTGCTGTGCTCCCCGTTTCATCTAAATTAAAGAAATAACATTATGTATTATCCATGGGCCTCTTCAGATTATAGTTTTCCAGATTATAGTTTTCCAGACAATTCCTTTCTCATTATCAACAGCTATTCAGAAAGACAAATGCAGTATTTGCTTTTAGTAGTAAAGTCAAGTTGTTCTTACTGCTTGCCATTTACTAATGGTGCAGAGGGGACCGCTATCATAACATAATTAATTTCTATTAAATAAAACCACCTCTGATGTACTTGAGCAGGAAATTTGTCAAAACCAAATATCCCGTTCAAATGTTGCAGTATATGAAATGCTGATCCAAAAATATATTAAGTATTTGTAACGGCGCTATGCAGTATCTTTTAATAGTGCTACCAAAGTTTAGACTGTTTACATGAAAACATAAGGGAAACACTTTACAAACTTCTAAAAATACATAGTAAAACAACTTAGCTGGCATGTGACCAAGATGACACACCTCATGTTTACCCTTAACATTTGCAAACACAGTTAAATATTAAAGGAGCCACCAAGAGATTCGTTTTCTCTTCTATTTTGCCAGTCCTCTGAAAAATGCCTTAATTCCCTGATTTCCAAAATATGCATGACAGCAAAAGATGGTATAACAAACCATCCTTTACAAATCATTACGTATAGAGAACGATGGCCACCAGAGAAAGAAGGTCTTGGTTTTATGATTGCACACTCAGGTCTACGAAACTGGGAGGGCCCTACACTTCAAACTATCAACGATGAAGTTTACATTTAGTTATCTGCAGCAGCTCTCTGAAGGGTGAGGAGGGGATCCTGCAAGCACATAGGTCCCAAGCGCCCAAAAATACAGGGCAAAACTTGCAGCCATGGGATTTATTTTTTTTACTAACCCATTATTAGTCCTATAATTGAACATACTTCTTACAGCTGGGATAGCTCGCAGGAGTGCAGGCTGCCCACGAAAGGTAACAACCGTAAAACCGAGCTTTGCACAGAAAATCAACCCTCACGACTGGAAACAAGCTGGCCTAACACTATCCCAGTCTTAAAAACATCCTACTTTTGCACTGTGCATAAGTGGGAAAAAAAGCACGTGCTATTTGGGGCCAGATTATCAGTCACTGTAAACAGAATAAATGCACAGCAATTTCAGCACAGCCCTACCAACAGAGTCATTTGAGAACAGGACCTATGTATCGCTATGATTGCTTACACAGTATTAACTGCCTACGGCAGACGAGATGCAATTGTGGAGCTGATGTTTGATCACCCCTGCGTATTCCTCAGTTATTTTAAGTCCTGCTTACCCAAACTTCTCCCCTACTCCTAGTGACATTTAGACCACGGAAGTGTCAGGTTTTCAGTGACTTCGCACGTATCTTTTTCCGCATTCAACTGTGCAACTTGATGCATCTGAGAGTCTCGACAAACGGGCAAATGATCCCAAAACCGGCAGGCTGCCACCAACCCCCCCCCCCACGCCTGTCAGACGGGGAGCGGGGGGGGGGGGGGGGGGGGATGTCGGCGTGAATTCCTAAAGCCCGGCGTTATTCAGCAATGACCAGCGGGCGGCCCGGCGTGGCAAGAAGACGCACCCCCAAAAAATACGACCCCGCCGCCGCAGAGGTCACAAGCCCCCCCCCCCCCCCCCCCATCCCCTCCCCGCCGCCCGCCCTGCGCACCAACGGCCGCGCACCGTGGCGGCTTGCTGAAACACTCCGAGAAGTTTTTGGGAGCATCCGCGGGGGGGCTGCACCCGGGGCTGCCAGGGGGGAGTTAGGGGGGGGAAGTGGGGGCGAAAGGCGCCGCCGACTGCAATTTACGGGCAACTCGGGCGAAGTTTGGCTGACTCACCAGCTTGGACTGGGCGCGCTGCAGGAACTCCTCCATGGCGCCGGCCGGCCGGCCGCCCGCCCGCGCGGCAGGACGGACGGACGGACGGGCAGACGGACAGGACCGCCGCGCCGCGCTCCCCCGCTGTTCCCACCGCGCTGCCCGCACCGGAGCGCAGCGCGGCCCCGCCCCGCCCCGCCCCGCCCCGCCCCGCCGCGGGCGGTGACGTCAGGCCGTGCCGCAAGGGCCGGCGCGGAGGGGCGCGGAGGGGCGCGGAGCCCCGCGGAGGGGGGGGGGGGGGGGGGGGGGGATGAGCAGGCAGGGAGGCGGGCTCCCCCCAAACCCCGCCAGTGCGGCGAGGTCACGCTGCCCCCTGGCCCGCGCGGCCCGTCAGACCGTTAACGGCTCCCGTGCGTGCTGCCGCCGTAACGCGCGGCCGAAACCTCACGGAAATGAAGGGCCCGTCCCGGGGGGGGGCCCGGGGCAGCGCGTCCTGCGGTGGGCATGTGTCAGTTTTGCGTTTCACAGGTGGCAAAGCCGAAGGACGCAAAGCTGGAGGGCACCGGGGGCAGAGGCAATGGCCGCTGCGGCGTCCCCCCTCCCGGGGTGGCACAAAGGTCTGCAGGGAGCCCAGCAGACGCAGCCTGGGCTCCACAAACCCTGCCCGCGTTTCTGCTTCAGACCGGGGGTCCTTTCTGACTGTAGTGCCCGCGGTCACGCTTCGTGTGTGTTCAACGGAACAACTCACAAAAAGAGCCTCCTAGCACAGCCTCCGCTTTATAGAGAAATAAAAGTGAACTGCCGAAGCGCTGGAGTCCCCGTCCAGGACTTGTAGAAGTCAATGGAAGGCCATGGGATGAGTGGAGAGGGAGACCAGGAGATAAACTGCGGGGGTCGTAGCTTCTCCAGTGCTCCCACACCACCAGTGTTCACCGGTGTGTTTCCTTTGCCTACTATAAATAACTAACCTGAACAGTACAGATTTATTATTCTGATCAAGTTGTGCCTCACTGAGGAGTTAGCGATGGCTAATTATTAATAAATTCAGTGCATGAGATCTGGGATTTTTCTCTCTTGTGTATCATTTTACAGCTCATTGAAGATACCACTGCAAAAGCTAAAAGCCCTTGCTTCCTTGTTAACAAACTTTTCCTCCTGAGTGTGATTCAGTCCCATTTGATTTGCTACTTCTTTCGTGATATCTTGCAGATCCTGTTACTGAGTTGCCTGTCGTAATCAATCTGCTCTGCCTAGTCATATGTTCCTGTTCCGAAGTGTTCTGGGGAACAGAAAAAAAACACTAATCTGTATCATAACCATTTAAAACTGAAAGGTAAATCTTCATTAAAATATTTGAGTGGACTGAAGCACCGTGCAAATGACATGAAGTAAAGTATTGTAAATGACAGTGTTCTACAGAAAAAATTGAATTCTACTACATTTACTGGAACATTTCTTCTTCTGAAACACATTAGTGTGTTTCAGAACTCTATCTGAATTTGGATTTTCCCATTCTATAGAAAAGTAGGTCTCTTGAAAGATTACAAGTTGTGCACAACTTATTCTCATACTTGTAACAAAATTGAAACCGAATTATTGCAATACAGGAATTGCTGTGTAATTTGAGATGCAGAGTTGAGGTTTACTAAAAATGTTTTGCCAAGTAAGAAATCAATACGATCTTGCAAAAATTGGAGTAAAGTATGTATTTCCCTTCAGCAAAGTCTGCAAAACAAGGTTAAAAAAAATAAATAAACATCCAGCTTGCTACGGCAGCTAAACTGAAGTTTAGGAAACCCATGCTTAAAGGTGTCATTTTTGCTGCATACGTATTAAAGAAAAATTATGCCAGAAAGCAAACTCTGGAAGCAAATAGTTGGAGAATAAAAGCTGAATTTGCTAAACAGGCAGAAAAGTTGTGTTCTTACACCTCATACCAATAAGCACACTTACTCCCATATACTGTAAATAAAGTGTTTTGGCTGATTACGTCTTTGTATATCCAATGAATAGGTGTCCGTATGTGATTATGGGCATAGTCAGTAAATGCACTGTAATATCCGAGTGCTCTTCCACTGAGCTTAGAAGAACCCTGTGGGTTATTTGTGATCCACATGCTGGCAATCCAGAGAGGGCCCCAGTACAGCTGTGTTGTTGAATGTGCCAGAGCTCCCTGAAAATACGTGTAAAAGATACCTTTTGAAACTGTTTTTTAAACAACTTGCTTGCCTCCATAATTATAGTGTAAGTTAGATATTGTGTAATGAATTATTCACAGCCTATCGTGCAAACCCATGAACGGAGAAATAGTCTTTGTATCTGCTTAATATTTTATAGCAATTCCTTAGCCTGATTCTTGCCTTTTCTACCCCACTTGCAGCCAGTAAATTACTTTCGCTGCACTGAAGCTTAAATTAGAGATGGATAGGGACCCAGGTTACTTTTTTTATTCATCTTTCTGAAGTAGCTAGACAAAACCAATTCACAGTCATCCAGGACTTCCTAAGGGGTGTTCTTCCCTTGATGCGTGTAATATAATTCCTGCTGAAATTACTGGGAATTATGTGTATGTCCCGAAATGAGAATTTACTCCACATCTCATGCGTAGAATTGAGTTACTGAAAAATAGGTTTGTTGAGCAACGCTGAATTTTTGCTTGGCCATAAGCAACTTTTCTATACCTCTTGTCACGTTGAAGAGTTTTAACCTGTGAACTGAGTTCTGCTTTGTACATTTTTATGTTTTTGAAATTGTGAATACAAATAATGTCATACTTCTGAAAGAGACTATAGATGGAAGTGCATGTTTCTCTATTCATGTGGCAAAGGAAAGGTTGACTTTTTAATTTCAGCCATTATTAAAGCACGCTGGAATACACAATGACTTTGCTGTAGCATTTTTCTGTGTCCTAAAAAACCCTGTAGCTCTAGTGATTAAGAAGAAAGACAACGCCTTACACTATAGGATCTTCTAAAACTCTTCTCTCATCTTCACTGTGACCATCCAGGGAAAAGTAATTTGCATCATATTCAAAGTATCCTAGCAAAACCTTATATCCTCATACATACTATGCGATACCAAACAATGCAGGCTTTTGTGAGTTTCCATAGTTTCTGTGGTTCACACCCATTTTATTTATTCTCCAGGCATACAGTTGAGATTCAGTTTATTCCATATGATGGAGAAGCAAAATCAGGGATTACCCAAGTCTCAGAAAAACTCAGATCTGAACTCTGTACCTCATCTTTACAATTTAGCAGGGAATTCAAAGAGCTGTCATGATACAGCTATCCAGTGGTTTAGCATTTCTGTCATAAGTAGTGTTCATGATAAACACTTCAATAGCATATTAACAATCATTTTCATGATAAATAAGTCTGAGGTTCCCACTGCAAGAGTTGCTATACTACCAGAGTACAAATAAATCGTTTCTGCCCCATGGAATTAAAATGTTACATGATTGTTTCAATACAAAAAGGAAAAAAAAGAACCAACAATTTAAAACATAGCTGTTAGCTATTGTGAGAGAATATGAGAAATATGTGAAAGAATTTGAGAGGAAAAAGGTGATTTCACAAATTATTGAAGGAATAATTTTCCAGACAACCACCCAAAGAAACAAGACCAAAACTGCATGTAGCAGCAGCAGATTGACAGGAGTTGATGATGGCATTCAATAAAAGGCAATAAATAAAGGGCAATAAAAGGGCTTGCCCTTTTATTTGCAGAGTCTCCATATAATTTCCATATACACCCATGAAAGCTACTACTTTTTTCTTAGAGGTTTTACCACACGACATGTACTTAGAGTCACCAGTTTTCCAGTCTTCTGTAAGAAGCATTTTCACTTCCTATGGGGAGCAATGCTTTTCCATGCTACTTACACTTCACAGTTTTACGTGTTTCAATTACACTGGTCAACCTATTAGAGACGGACAGAAAGAAAGCGTTTCAAAGTTCAGAAGACTCTTCTTCTCCAATCATGAAGACTGTGCATCAACAGTGCATAAAACGTCTATGCTCGTGAATGCTGCCTGTCTTTCTTTAGGGCAGGTGGGCACGAAAATGGAGTCTGTGAACTCAGTGTCCCTGTTGGGACTGCTGGTTTGCCCAATGTAAACAAAGTACTAATAAGAAATTATGTTCTCCAAGGGGTCACTGTTGTTTATTTGATTACTTCATTCCCAACCATAAATGTCAAGTTGAAAGCTTTGTAACAGTCCCTATTGTTCTTATGAAATATTAGGTATGGTAAAAATGAAACTACTGTTGCTTTTCCTGAGGGGTGGAGAAAGAGAAAGGAGAAGCCATGCCTGTCTGGGAGGTGACTCCTAAAGATCTAATACAAGTATAACCTGTTGAGGTTTTCAAAGACCGAATGCATTAATCTCATTTTAGCTGTGAATAGCACATAATTCTTGTGTTACAATAATTGTCTGTTCTGTTCCTCCGTGCGAAACTGAGTAAGATACCAGAGTCTGCGTTTTTGAGCCAAGGCTGGCTACTAATTCAAAGCCAAAAAGCACCACTGAATCAGTACCGAAAGTACTTGGAGGTATCCCAAACAATGGCTGATTGAATGGCTTGCTTTGTGGGAAAGTACAGGCTGACGGGCACAGACAACAGTACTGCAGGTTTAGTCCCCTCACAAACTCCAACTCATACCAAAAAAATGTGAAATAAGGCGTGTGAGAAGCCAGAAGCCAGATTCATCTCCCATTAGCACTAAGTCCATGGAAACCTAGTTCACAGGTTGTGCGTCAAATTTCAATACAACCGAGTACTGAGGCAGGTTATTATGGAAGTCAAGCTATTGTGCTGCTGCCTCTTTCTTATGCAGCTTATACTTAGGGAAATTACATGCCCCATGCATGCCTAACTGTTCCAATGGTCAGCCCACCAAGAGATAGAGTATTTTACTTCATTTGCACTGCCGGAATACAGGCTGCTTGCATTAAACTAGTCCCAGGTCAAAGAATTCTGATAGATGTGCTCAGCTTTGCAGGTTAAAGCTGTTACCGAACCTCCTGTCCACTGACCCCCTCACCTGGAAGTTAACCGAAGGAAATTTATTCCTATTTATTTATTACACTGCCGTTCACTAGTACTATTTAAACTAGGCAGAAAGTGTGTTTCCAAGGGACAGTAATCCCTGTCAAAATAGAGGGGAAAGGACATAAGCCATTTGACTTCAATCATTAACACCGTTTCCTTCCCGTGCACATGGGTCAAAGTACTTGAAGACAGATCTCCTTTCTCAGCAACATCCAGCCTCGTGCCTTTGACAATAAGGTTTTATGCTGCAGTGAGCGCAAGATATTTCCAAGTTAACTATAATAAAATTAGAGTAAACAGTACATAAAACATCTGCTGCTTTATAGATTACCACTAATCAATTGCATATAGTAAGTTTATTATTATTGACTTTTGAGTTGTTTAGCAAATGTACACAAGGGAACATTCTTGCAAATGTTAGTTTGAATCTTGATAAAAAGGAAATAAAAATGTTCCCCAAATTTCAAATTAGACAATATAATGTTGACAGAATATTCGTTCTGTAACAATAAACCTAATTCTGAAGCATATTATATTGAATATTATATTGGTTACTATTTGAAATCCAAAGAGTAATAGAAGTACTTCTCACTTTGCAAGCTGACCAAAGTAGGCAACTGTTTGTCATAGACCAGCTAAAAGTAATTCTTAAATGAGAAACTGCTCGATTAGTAGAATATCTTATAATTTTTAGCCAAGACTTCTCATTCTGCAAACAAGTATCATAACTAACAACAATTACTTTCCTAAAAAGAATACTATAAAAAACAGTACACTTCTTACACTGAACTTTGAAATTCATACCTACTCAACAAATCCATAGGACCTCTGCCTTGAGGACAATACTAGATGTTTCATAGATATGCTGAGGCTGAAGTTAAGACTTGTGCAATGGTGTGAGGAAGATGAAGAGTTTCTTAGTCTGGAAGTAGAGGACCATTTACTGTGAAGGTCCCAAATACCAGTAAAAATGTTCTATATGATTAATAAAGTACAGTAAAGAGCATTCCATAGTTGAAATTCTCATGTTTAAAAGGGAGAAGTATATTTGCGGGGCAGAATTACCTCTGACTTTTTTTTTTTTAAATGAAACCTAGTTCTCTTAATGAAGTATATACATACAACAGTAGAATTACAAAAACTATGCTGATGTGAAGATGCAAGCGAGGGGAATTCATGCACAGGTAATCTTGTTTCGGACAAAAAAAAGATTATGCCAGAATAGAGTGTAGAACTTGAAACACACACAGTCCTTCTTTTAAGACTGAAGGAAGCTTGCTGATGCTGTATACCTCACAAATTGCCTGATACAAGTGCACCATATTTTACAGAGAAGTATGCTGGAACACTGCCCCCAGCTTTGCTGTGTTATGGTTACTCTGTGTACAGCTTCAGAATACATACCCAAATAAGCAACCTTGGTGATTAGACAATTCTTTTACTCCAGGTACACGATGGCGAAGTATAACCCAAACAAAGCTAGGAAATTGAAACTGAGTACAGTTTATCAGCTCTTAGAATAGCAAACAAAATGTTCAGTCTAATGTTTCCAAAAGTAACTAAAATCTTCTATGTGGGTGCAGCAAACGTTCTTGACAGATTATCTGAAGACTGGCCTGCCATCAACAGGCTTTAACAGTATACAGTGTTACTAAAATAACTTAGTTAAAGGTGGAAAGTTTACTAATCATAGTAGGAGATAAAATTTATAATTTGCTCCAGTCTGCAGAGCCTGCTAATGCAGCAGGTGACTGTTTTTCCTATGACTGTGGCTACTAACTCTTCTATTAACTCCTTCCTAAACCACTGCAGCACATTTCCACTTTTATATATAGAATGAAATAATATCTCAGCTGTTTCTATGTGACTAAATTGGGTAAAATTAAAATGTCATTAGCTTGGAAGAGTTTAAGAGAGTAACTACTGTGTGGCATGCAAATTAAGATATGCATACTAAGTTTAATCTAGCCCTAAAATTGGTACTAAACTTCATCATGTCAATGGCAAGTTTTGTTAAAAGTCTCAGGGAGAACAATAGAATCATAGAATAGTTTAGGTTGGAAGGGACCTTAAAGATCATCGAGTTCCACCCCCCCTGCCGTGGGCAGGGACACCTCCCACTAGACCAGGTTGCTCAAAGCCCCATGCAGCCTGGCCTTGAACACCTCCAGCGATGGGGCATCCACAACTTCCCTGGGCAATTTGTTCCAGTGCCTCATCACCCTCATAATGAAAAATTTCATCCTACTATCTATTCTAAATCTGCCCTCTTCCAGTTTGAAGCCATTCCCCCTCATCCTATCAGTACAGGCCCTTGTAAAAAGTCCCTCTCCAGCTTTCTTGTAGGCCCCCTTCAGGTACTAGGAAGCTGCTATAAGGTCTCCCTGGAGCCTTCTCTTCTCCAGGGTGAACAACCCCAACTCTCTCAACCTGTCCTCATAGGAGAGGTGCTCCACCCCTCTGATCATCTTCGTAGCCCTCTGATCATCTTTGTGGCCCTCCTCTGGACCCACTCCAACAGGTCCATGTCCTTCTTATGTTGGGGTCTCCAGAGCTGGATGCAGTACTCCAGGTGGGGTCTCACGAGAGCAGAGCAGAGGGGCAGAATCACCTCCCTTGACCTGCTGGCCACACTTCTTTTGATGCAGCCCATGATGCGGTTGGCCTTCTGTGCTGCAAGCGCACATTGCCAGCTCATGTTGAGCTTCTCATCAAGCAACATCCCCAAGTCCTTCTCCTCAGGGCTGCTCTCAATCCATTCTTCGCCCAGCCTGTATTTGTGTATGGGATTGCCCCAACCCAGGTGCAGGACTCTGCACTTGGCCTGCTTCAATAGCATCAGACAGACTCGGGTTAAAGAGAAGACATGGGCAACAGCTAACTGTAGTATGTTTTACTCACAATACATATGGTTGTTAGTTGACAAAAAGAGTAACAAATTTAAGCACATACAGAATATATTCAGATCATTAAAAAAGTATGGTCATCATTTTCTGAAGATAATACTAAAGAAGACTTTCGAATCCATAGATGCCCATTCTAAATGGGTGGTGTTCTGTATGACTGTAACTCAATGTACATGTTGAAAACGATCACTTATAATTTAGTTACTGAAGAGATTTTAAATCACCATGGAATTCAGTTAACTTCTGAAAAATTTCAATTGTTTGCCAAGATAAATCATCTCAGATATGTCCCATCACCTTTCATCCTGCAACAAATGCACTAGTGGAAAGATTTATTCATGTATTCCAGCAAGTATTTCAAACTAGAACTGAGAATAGGTCCTACAACACATAATTGCAAATGTACTGCCTTTGTATAAGCTGAGAGAGTGTGTTTTATCTGATAGAGCTGGAGGTCTCCATACAGATTTATTATAGCCCTGTCACTGATGGACTGATAAGCCAACAAAAGACAGCAGAAACCTGGAGACAGTGATGTTTCTTCATAAGAGTCTGTGATTCTCCCTGTATCATGAAATACAAGAGATGGCAATGTGTTCTGGCAAAGATGCAAGAAAGCTTCCACAAGTTCTGCAGACCATTATGCATTATGGATACCTCTTGTGAAACAAGGCACAGCCAATGTCACATAACATCACCAGTGTGCTGTGCATCCATGTTCCTACAAGACACTTCAAGTCTGACTCCAGTACTCCACAGCTGGATGATTTTGTTGATGAAGAAATGCCAGAAAGCACATTTTTCCACATACTTTCATAAAGTGTCTGTAAAACATTATCCGAAGAGAGTCTTTAGGACTTGATTTGTAGAATGCTGCATATTTAATGACATCAATGCATTTTAATGATCAAAATGTCTTTTTGTATTGAAGGGGAGGAATACCGCAAAAAGCAAACAGCTCCATGAGCAGCATAGAGGAGCAGACCAATAAACCGTTTTCTAAGAACAGGTATATTTTCTTTGGAGGACTTTCTAGTGTCTAAATTGGAAGTCTGGACACTTTTGATGGTTGACATAATCTTTGTATGACCCTCTTGATGGATAATCTGACCCTTAAGAAAGAGAAATTAATCTTCAGCCTTCAATTCCTCTCCCCTAGTTAAATATGTGAAATATTCTTTCAAATGTGGTTGAAGCTGATCAATGCTTTCAAAAGTTATTGCTAGAAAACAGTAACAGACATGCAAGTAACCATTGCCAAAGGAAAACTGGCTAAAATAGACATTGTTCTGTCAAAAGTGTTGTTAAGGCCTGCAAGTACTTTGAAAAGTAGCACACAATGGGGGAAAAAAGTACGTCTACCATCGTTATAGCTTTTGATGCTTAGTCCCAAGGAATAACATGCTTCTGTATGTGACTGAGCCAGCATTTAATGCAAGTGCCCTGCAAAGCTGTCTTTTTTACTTGCAGTACCTCAAGCCTGCAGTATCAGAGCTGAATAACATACCTTTTGGAAAGTGCAAAACCTCTTCTGGTACTTGCTGTGTGGCTTAGAAACCTGAGAGAGCTGGAGCACAAAGGTAGCGAGGCTGCATGTAGGGAGTAAATACGGAATTCCATAAGTATGGAATCCAGCTGTGTCCATGTGGCTTCCTATTATTTGTGCATGAAAACCAAAGGAAAAACAAGGTTTGGCATCTTTTCTGTTATTTCTGTTTTGTCTTTTTGAGGGTTATCGCAAACCAATGAGATTAATAACAAGGTTTTGCATTTATTTTCCCTTTCAATAATAGCATGTCTTGTATTCAAGACTTAGGCTTTTCAGCTAAGAATTCATACTGTAAAGATAGCAGGCTTGGCCATTAATGATCATTAGTGTCACCACTAAGAAAAGATTCATGTTGGTGTTATTTATTAAAGCAATCAAAATGTGCTATTATGTTCCTAATTACAATATTTATTCAAACTCCCCTACTTACCCACAGTACAAATACAGTGCAGGCAGCTGTTGTAGAAGCTTCCCTGTGCAGCTCTGGAAATGACTTTTTCTTTCAACTAAGGACACTCCTAGTCTCAAAGGGAAAGAATAGAATAAATGTGGATCTTTGCACTGGGAGGCAAACACTGTGGTTTTGGATACTGGAAATTGTATTACGGATAAGAGCTGCAGAAGCAGGGAAGTCACTAAGAACTGTGGTAGGTCAAAAAATGGTCTCTTCAAGCTTCTGCCTTCAAGCCAGTGTATCATTATAAAAATAAAACATATTATCATTATAAAAATAAAACATATGAGAATACACAAACAAACAAAACTTTATCACCTGTAATGTAAATCACCCACAAGAAAAAACAATATTTCAAAATACTATAGAGCATTTTATTTATTCAGGGCTATTTCCTTTAGGAAGATAAAGAACACCAGTATCAGAATCTACAAACAGAGATTCGGTATCATAAAGTCCTCCCCTGAGAGCTGAAATGAAAGGCTTACTTCACTATTATGCAGCACAGCAGCAGGAATCAATAAACGTAAACTACAGAACTGGGGCTGCCATAAAGCCTATTACACAAAATATCAAGAAACAAATATGAATGTTTGATAATTTATTTTAAGAACACCCATTTAGAATATTTAAAAAAATCTTCACGTTAATTCAGTGTCTATCAACTGTGTGCTTTTTGCTGAGGTATAAGTAATGTGTGTATTAAGTCAATATTACAATCCTCAAACATTGTTAAGCGTAGACCACTAAAACAGGTAAGAACATAGTGTTCTGCCCTCCTCAGATCAAGCCCACCTTTCCAAGACCAAGAATTATCTTTTTCAGCAGCCACAGCCTAATATCAGCATCACCTGTTCCTTTTGTTTTTAACAAACACAATTTGAATGTGTGTTTTTTCCAAAGCAATCCCAAAGCAAAAGACACAGTTGAAAGAGGTCAGTAGTGTCTTGATAAATAACCTAAATTATTGTTTGTCTGAAAAGATTAATGTTTTAAATATCCTAAAACACTTAAAAAATATAAAACATTTTCTAGGCCACTTGCCTGAGGGGAATCTGTAGCTGTGAATGGAGTTGCAGGTAGTGGTATTTTCTCATGGACAGAATATATTTTGTTAGCAACATTGGTGCGTGCTTCTACATGTGTGCTCCTACTCAGGTCTTTTCCTCTGGATTTAGCCTGTTCCTAAGCGACTGCTCGATAATCACTCTGTTTGGGTGTTCAGTCACTTCAGGAGCAAGGGAGAGAATCCAGGACGCTCTTATGAAGACCCCATCTCCCTTTCTAAACCATAAAACTCAGATACAGTCAAATACATTTATTAGTTATCGGAATATTATTTCAGAAATACAGGAGAAAGGAGTAAAATTTACTGAGGAAGTCGGTACAAATCTGTGGTGGGGTAAGATTGCCCTCCTTTTTTGGAGGAAACATTTTTCATGGAAGCAAGAAAAGAGAGGCTATGTAGTTAAGGAGATTATGAAGGAATAAAACAGTACTTAGAATCCCCTATACCTTCACTCCCAGAACGTATAATGAAACTACAGAGAAAGATCAGATTAGAGGTCATGCCCTTCTCGCATGCTAACTGTATATGGACAGTGACTTCATAGACACAAGATAATTGCAATTATAACTGTAACATGCAGGACAGTTAAATATATGCCTCAATAGGTTTTTCTGAGTACTGAGTTCAGTCTACTTAATTACTCAGTGAGCAGTTCCATTCACTTTAGTAATACTTACAGTAACTAGTGGAACCAACACTGAGCCTAAAAAGTATCTTGTTGGCAAATTGCACTGTTGTTGAATAAATAACCACTGAGAGTGAAATGTAGGGGAGGAATAGACTAATCAAAGAATGAGGATGTCAGAACTAATTAATCTTGGGAATAAGAAACATAAGCAGAATAAACACATACACTTTTATCTTGACTCCCTGAATATGATAGTGAATTCACTTCCGCATAAATATCCCTTTTGGTCTGAAAAGGGCAAATGATTTTTTATATGATATTTCTTTTCTCCCCTAAACAGGGGAGAATTTTGTTGTTTCACCTGAAGGTGAATTAGCTCGCTATGCCCAAATGGCAGTGCTTCCTCAATGATGATTTTTTTTTTTTTTTTTTTTTTTTAAATAAAAAGCGACAGACTGTGTCTACTGAACTCAACAAGAAGGTTCTCCACCCCAGTCAGTAAGGTCAAGATTTCCTCCTTCTTATTTATCTTCATTTACTCTTCAACCTTAAAAATTGTCTAATCCACAAGCATTGCATATTTATAGAGCAATGAGGAAGAGAATACAGGAATAACCAAATACTCATTTTCAACTGAGATTACATGTACCATAGTGCTTCACGACAGCCACAATTCTTGCGTTTGGAATTAAGCTAAAACTTGGTATTGGGTATGAGTTGTATCTTTCTCATACTGTCCCAAAATTTACAGTTATTCATACTGATTTCCTTGTTAGCAGTATTCTGTCATCTCATGTTTATGGGTTTATATTTGCATAACATTATTTAAGTAGTATTAAAAAAAAATGCTTCCTTTATTTTTACTGTGATTATACCTCTCTGTAAGCAATTCCCATGTTACCCTTTGGTATCCTCTCTTTTTGGCAGTTACATAGCTAATCTAGTATGGTGGTATAGTTGCTTTATTTCTTAAAGACCTCATATGTATCCAGAATGTATGGAATCATTGAGGAGCAGAGATTTTTGAACTGTCTTATTACAGGCAGAAAAACTTGAGGTTTGTTTTTGTTGTTTTTTTTATGGCCCAAAGCTTCTGTAAGCAGAATCACAGACACATAATTCTTCGAAGATGACTTTCAGGCAGCTAAGCATCTATAGACTCACCTTCATGCCTCCTGATTCCTTACAGACCAGAAACTTCTTATAGGAAAGCAACCAATTGTAATCTGAATAATAGCCAACTATTAGTCAAATTAATCATTTTATGAAGGGCAGAACTTCTCTGAAGCTGTTCAACTTTGCAATTGTTTTTCTCAAGAGCAATTACTGAATTAGCATTATTTGCTTCAAATAGGACATAATATAGAACAAAGAATACACTATTGATTTTTATAGCAAATTCTCAAGACACTCAGAAATTATTTGCTTGGTGGGCAACTGACCTACCCACTTTTCTGCCTAGACTGTACTTTTACTTCTCCTCTAGCTCTCCTTCAGATAGGTAAGTCCAAGGTAGGGATGAAGGATAGTATGTTAAGGAATCTGTCTACATAGAATTGTTTTCTACCTTGGAGAGCCAATTAAACATAAACTGCCTAGGGCTTTTAAGTGCCTTTAGAACTCCAAAGATAATATCTTATTCCATGTCGTTGTTCAGTTTTTTTAACACTCAACAAATCTATTTTACTTTACGTAGAAGAGGTGTTACTACTGTAAATCATAGCAATTCAGAAACATTTCTGATTTAATTGTCAATAATCAATCTTAAGGTATTGTAATTTCCCTTTCTTGCTAGTATCATAGATAACAGTAGTCAAAAAAAAAAGACAATATGGCTGCCAGATGTTACCCTTTTTTCCCTTGCCTGCACTGGGCACTAAGAAAAGTTTATCTCCCTTCTTTCCATTATTTTAATAAATGGGTACCAATACTATCTCAAGCCCTTTGTGCAGCCCAGATCTCAGAAGCATACAAACACACTAACATTTATATGAGTGTGCAGTGACTACGCACGTTAAGTTGAGCATATCCTTGTAAGTTATTTAGACCAGGGCCAATATTCTGCTTAATGAAGTTACCCTTCCTCTTTTATTTAAAAAAGATTCATCCAGCCTGGGGAATTATGTCAGAACACCCAGCTAATGTGCTTTTCTCTTCCTCTGATATAATAAAATAATAACAGTAATAACAGCAATAATTATAATTTCCACTATATACGAATCATATCGTACTTATCTAAGTTTGGCAAGCCATTTAACTGTGATCTTCCTTCCTTTCAAACACAAGAAAAACAACAATGTTGGTATTTCAGAATGATTCATACTATATTCATATTTTTGTCTCAAGATTTCCGGAAGCTGTAGAAATAGCAATGCCATACGTGATGCAAGACCATGTAAAACAGGTGAGAAGCATATTTGTTTCAGATACCTGTCAACTAATAACAGTGAAATAATGTTTTCAGTGAATTAATTAGGAGTAGTAGACTGAAGGCATCATTGTCTCGTCAGCTGAAGGACATGCTGCTTCTCTGTAGCTTCCCACTCTAGTGGCGCACAGCATCATAGCCATTTGAGATATACGGACTGTTTCACGGGATTTTGCTGTGGCCACCAGTGGATTAATTAACAAAAGTGATGAAAGTTAAATTCTGCTTCAAGGCTTAAAAGAAGGACTGAGATTGTGGTGGAGGGATTAAAAAAATAAAAATGTTCTCCATATTCATTTCAACTTTTGGAATGAATTAGCTTTGACTTTTCTGCCGAAAGTTTCATCTAGTAACCTCTGATAGAACAAAATCAATTCCTCAGTTTCACTCCCAGCAACTATTGCAAATAACCCATGAGAGAGAGCCTATTTCATTAATAACTAGAGTATAACTAGGTAAAATGAAAACCTAAGGTATTTAAGTAAATTTAACTGAAGGAATCTGAGAAAACCACAGTCAGCTCATGGATACTTATAGACAAATAGGAAACTACAACAAGAAGATTTATCTAATTACAGAATGCATTTATTTGCATTCCAGTTCTGTGTCTCAGTAGTCACACTAGCAGTATGTTGGAGATTCATGTATGATTTACAATTGGACACTAACAGGAATAATACCACTGGTTTCTGCTAGAATGTCTTCCAGCCATTAACCATCAATGTAGTAGGAAATGATCTGCCCAAACTATTTAAACCACAGTGAGTGTTCTGCTATCAGAACATCTTTCTTCCCATGTACTTAGTTCCATCTGTATTTCAATAGCAGAAACTGAAAGGAGGTAACAAATGAAAAGCTCTTTCTGCTCATAGGCACCACACAAAAAGAGGAAAGAATGCCACCTATTTACGTCCTGCAAACTTTACACAATTTCTTACAAAAGGACCCTGTGCTAATTCCTATGTGTTTTAAGCTAACCCAATTACAACACAAAAACATGAAAAATCTCTCCTCTGCATCTGTTGAGATCCCATCATAAGCACTGTAGATTTCCAGTATATATGTAAGTGCTATTCATACATAATGAATAGGGAATTGAGAAAGGTGCAGAGACTGACTGCCCTGAGGAGAAAGGAACAGCACTTAAGTCTATGGCTTTAAAATAGCAGATCCAAGGCAATTTTTGAAGGTCTTGTAAACTAACAATGGAGTTCAGTGAGGTATTAAGTGCCAGGAAAAGCCGTGCTCTCATAGCAAAAAAGAACAGCTTGTTCTCAGGGCTATCTCATGCAGGGTGTTCACAAAGGGAGGCAGTCTAACATCATTCTGCTATGCTGATTAACGTTCTTAATGTCCCATTGCCTTCAAAAAGTTAACAGTCTAAAAGGCTTTTTTTTTTTTTTGAGGGATGATTTGAGAGGGTGTTGGGAGAGGAGGAGGGTAACTGTGTCTGCTTGAGACACAGTGGGAAGAGTTCAAAGTCAAGATTAGATGAAGCCTACTTCAGTAGATTTTTAGAAGTTCAAAAGGTGGTGGGAAGAAAAATGCTGATAAACCACAGCAATCATGTTTTGGCACTAGGAAAAATGTAGTCTCATGCTGCCAGTGAGCTAAAAAACAGTGAATGTAACGGTTGTTCTTGAACTAGAATTCAGTGTTCTTGAACTAGAATTCAGTGATCTTTCACACCTTGGCAGCAGAAAACAATCAATACAAAGAATGGGGAAGCCCAGGCTTTGTCAATTCCTGCGTTTCGTCTTAGATGTTGAAAAGCAAGAGGAGCTTCAGAGGGAGCTGTAAAAACCTGCACTGCTGACACAAATAATCATTATACACCTGAAATTTATTCCTACCACTTCAATTTCACAATTTAAATAAAAAAGAAAAACAAGTTAACACCACGATTTCCTCATTTTCTCAACATGTTCTATGAGCTATGGGTTTATGAGGGAAAGAGAACTGTTCTTACGCATTAAGACCTTTGTGTTAGCCTTCACCTGCTACAGTACTTCAACTCTGAAACCACAGATTCCTGGAACGATCACACGTGCACACATTGTCATGCAACCCAACCAGGTGGGCTTTGCCCTGAAATAAGACTGTTTCAAATTTTGTCCCAACTCATTAACTTCATGTTCTCCTTATTAAACATCTAACTCTTTCACAAGTGCTCATCTTAGCCTCAACATAGCTGGAGGCAAGACATTTCCATGTTAATTGTGTCAAATGAAAGAAAGTCCTACTTACAAATGTGCTCCCATTTACTTTCATAGCTTTCCAGAGGCAGAACCTCCTAGTACTTTGCCACGTGGAGAAGGGTCTGTATTTTGGAAATAGCCTTACAATAAAAAACTGTCATACAAATTTGCCTGACACTATCAGCAACAGGAGTCTGAAATAACACCTTGAAGAAATACTTCCCTACGAAAATACACTCCCATGTGAAAAGCTACAGCTACACAATTTACTATTCTGCTTTTCTGTAACATTCATCTCCTTCATGTTAGAGGTAAATCATGTCACTTCCAAGTTAGGGCACTAATTTCCTTTTCATGAACCTTTAAAGGTTTAAAGGTTATATTCTTCAACCATTTCCCAAAATTAAGATGTTTTGAAAGATCCCAGGCCCTCCCTTTCTTCAAAGTATTGTTTGGATTTAATAATGCGGCTTCTGGAAGCTGCAGTTTTGCTTTATAATGCTGTCCTTTCCTTTCATTGCATCTGACATTCTGCCTGCTGAACCCTTTGCGCTACCCTTACATTTGCACAGAAACAAATGGAGATATTTCTTTGTTAATTGGCTTATTAAAAATTCATGGTGCACTTTGATGTTTAATATTTAAACACAATATTTAATGTTTCCTAGTGCCATTTTTGCCTGAAAATAAAAGTCAGATATAATAAAAAATGCAGTGCTTTCCAGGGCAATGACAGAGATTCCATTGTGGGTTAACCGTTCAGGGTAGATAGCATCATTACTTCAGCATTAGTACATGTTTTTTAAAAGTTTGAGATCATGCTACCTTTTGAGTCCCAAGACAGCCAGCCTTGATATACTGTAGTACTGTAATGCAATCTGTTTTTTTTTCTTTTCCATTTCTGCTGAGGACTGCTTATGTCATATAAAGAGCATTACCGATCAACTATATACACCATTAACATTAGACCTGGAAGTATTCTATTCAGGGAACTTTCCAGTTCCTAGTTAATCTGGTAAATATTTCCCACCCAAAGATTTGCATCTACAAAGTGCTAAGGTCACTGGTGAAGCAACCAAATACATAGTTAAGATTTCAAACTTCCAACTTTAAAGGAAAAAGCAGTATGTCGCAACTGAAACTGAAGACAGACCAGCGTTTAAATCAGAACATGCAGAACCTGGGACACTTGCATTGTCTTCTCACCCTCACCTCTCTTCTAAGTTTTTGAGCAAATTGACTGCAGTCCACTAACTTTCATGGACCAATCTTAAAACTAAATTCTCCCATCTGTGCATAATTCCAAAAATTCGAGCACTAAAAAAACCTGTTAAATTTTCGCTTAATTTCCTAGGAACCTATGGGAGTCCTATCACTGGGAAAACTGCCTACAAAACTGTATTCATTCAAATACAGAGTTGCCAGTGCTGAGCAGCAAGGCATCAGAACTTGCCAAGACCCGTAAATACTGCATTCCTTCATCCAATTCACCTGTAGCTCACCAAATTTGGTAGCTGGTGTAAAGAACTTTCCATGCTCCCTCAGTTTTTCCCACTTTATTGCCTGGGATAGAAGCCATAGGATGGGGCCTACCAATCCATATTCCAGAGGATTAGTCCGGTGACTCACCTCATGGCTCTTCACTTTACAAAGAGATCCTGCTTTCTCTTGTCTCAGCAATAGTCCTTGCTCTTTCTTTGCACCAGAAGTGCACATTGGGCTTTTCATGGAACCAATTCTAAGCGTAACTCCGCCTCCACATTAAAAAAAAAAATTGTTTTGGTTTTGGGCTTTTTTTCAGGTTACTTTTCCACTGTCTTAGATCCGGCCCAGCAAAGAATTCAACAACCTCAAAGGCGGCGTAGGGAAGGGGGAAGAAGCATGTGGCTAGGACCGGAGGGGAAGCAGTAAACATTACACAGACTTACCACAAGTGACCAGAAGACCCTTTTTCATCACAAAATCTGTGATCCTTCACCACAAGTGCCAGTTTTCAGCTGAGAATAACTTTTGCTCCTGTTACTCTATTATAACGCTAAGATGGCCCTTCTCTGATAGTCTCATTGTAAACACATTCATATCAAATAAAAAACATCAGGCAGCTATTCCAGCTATGTAACAAACAATAAAAGTTCCCACCTGAAAAACTGTCTCCACAACTCCACAGCTGCAGACAGCTGTGATATTTAATTTTCAGTATTATTTTATTATTTTACACATAATTAGAGTCTGGCTGTGCCCAAGTTCTCTTGTTTTCGGCTGACAGCCACTCTCAGAAATAATGTGTTGTATTGCAGAGTCGGATTCCTGAATGCTTCAAGGTTATGCAAGCAAAAGCTGTTTATTTAAAATCAAAATAGCCAGGAAATGTCATGTGAATCAGTAGGCCAGTGATATGGGAAGGAGTTTTATTTGTGGATATTATCTTAAGTAGCTATTTTGAAGGTTTATAATACCAGAACTATTAGCCAGCTGAAAAGGCACTACCTGCTGGGCTCTCCCTTTTCCAGGGAACAAAAGCTTTTTCTCTCATTCATAACTGATTGCTATTTTATACTAATTAAACACTAATGTTTAAAAACAAAAGCAAACAAACAAAACCCAAAACAAAACAAAAAACCCCAAACAAACACACAACAAAAAAACCCATATCGACAGTAAAAGTTCATTTACCATGTTGGAGAAAATTCCTGAAAGAGGGATCAAAAACTTCATTCTAAGAAGCATCTGACAGTATTTCTACACACACACACACACACACACACAAAAAAACCACAAAAGTTTTTTTTTAATATAAGGTGAGGTTATGCGCTGTTGATGACCAAGCAACATCAAGGAAAAATTATAAAATAGCAGAGGTTAATCAGCAGACCAATGCCATAAGAAGGAGTTTTATTTTCACATGTTCAGATGCAACATGGCAAATACAATTGCAATATGCAGCCTCAAATTTGAAATGTAAACATTTTAGTCTCTGGTATCAGATCTTTCTGTTTTACTGATGCTATTAAAGTACGTACGTATGAAGCATTTTGTTGTCCGTGCCGTTTCATACCTCCCCTGCAATTCTGCACAATCCAGCCACACAGATGGTGCTAGACTCACTAAGGGATATCTTCTGAAATGAAATACGGAATATAATGGCTCTGCCTATGCCTAATCTATACCCACGCCTGTAATGGATCTGTCTGTACCTAATATCCAGATTTAGGAGTTATTTAGTCACCTCGGTCTCACATCAATTTAAAAAGAAGAGAAAAATCTCAATCTCCTCGCAACTGAAGAACACTTCAAAACGTATTCTCAAAGTACCCAGCGTGCAGTCAGGTCTTTGGTAAGGGGAGAACAGCATTCAACAGCACCAGAAAGGTAAACCACGGCCACTGCCAATTTGCCTTTTGCTCTGGGGGTGCAGCCCCCCTGCCACTCCCCAACACGGGGCTCTGACCGGACAGGTGGTGGACAATTGAATGGATGAGGAAAGTTCCCAGCTTCGGAAGGGAGGTGACGACGAGCCCCCAGTGCTCGCTTACCCCAGGTGAGATGACGTTCTCCAAGCGGGAGAGGAAGACACCACACTAAATCTAATTTCAAACAGGGCTGTGTTAAGGCAATGTCAAATCCCGTAAGAAACAAATATACCGGTTGGAATTTTAATGTGGTCCCCAACAATGCCATTTGAACATGCTCTCAAAATACCAACCCAGGTGCTTCTGTCAACATGAGCAGTTTGCTGTAAGTACTATTGAAAATGCTTTTGTTAGGATTATTGACTGATCAGAGCCAACTGAAATAGCTCAGGTTTTAATCTATGCCCAACGCTGCATGAAGAGATCTGAATTTATGAAAAATGCCGCAGAGTGAATTTGAATAACAAGTATATAATCTCTTGTTTATCCAAAAATACTCTATGAGATAATTAAAAATATATACAATTTTAATAATGATTTACTCAACCTTGAGGAGTTTATTGCACATTTGAGGAAAGAATTTACCCCTTTATCCTACATCCAGTATCTACATGTGAATGGATTATCTTTAAAGACGAGAAGGACCCAAGAACACCAACCTGCTAAATAAAACCCTGGTCTTTTAAAGGAACTAGTACCCTCTCCTGAAGAAAGAATGCCCTCTACTGCTTGGTTACAGAGCTGCACTACAGCAAGAGAAACAGCTGCTCAAAAGCAGATTTGTTATGGACTGAAACCTTTGAAAAATAAATTAATAAATAGATTTAAAAATAATAATAATGACAAAAATTTTTGTGGATTATCTCTCAGAACTATTAGGAGATATGAAATGCATGTATAAAACAAAACGTTCTTTAAAAGCAGCATTTCTGTCTGCTCTGCTGTTCGTTTTTCACAATACACCCCCATAGCATGGCCCCAAACATCTCACTGTAAACAAATATATAAAATCAAGCTGAATATTTCCTCCATAACACTCGAATGCATAACACCTTCATTTTAAAACGGCTGATGTTGTAACTTTCAGTAATTGTTTTGGCATGCATTTTCCTTGAACTTTATGTATATATATGCTGCCTGTCCTCAAACTTAATGCTCCCCTCCCTCCTTATTACTGCATACAGTATCCTTCAGAGACGTATGTATATCATTTGTCCACAGTGGTCTGCACTTGAAAAACAACCAGCTGAAATTCTTCCGTCTGTAAAAGTTACATTTACAGCACGCAATTTTGCAGCATGCTACCACACAGAAGTGCTCTAAAGCATCAAAAACCAGCAGAGACATGCGTGCTGATTTACTTTACATCAGCAGAGAAGAAAGGGACTCATAAATGGTATTCCACAAAGCTTACCTCAGATCTGATTCTGGGTTTTATCAGATTTCTTCCTAAGGAAATCCTGTATTTTCTTGAAGTAAAAGAGAAATTTCTGAAGTGGGTTTTAAACAGTCACCAATTAGTACATCCAGCAACAGATACTCATCTTTTTCCTGTCATTTTTGCCCTTACTTACTTGGCTGCCCAAGTAGGCAGACAGAGAGTCTAGGGATATTCACAGTAGGCTAATCTTTGTTTCTGTAATAACAGCCTTTTTGGTTGTGCAGCACCTAAAAATACAAACTCAAAGACAGTTAAACTCAAAGACTCTTTAGAAGCACACAAATTATGAACTTCTGGAATACACAATCCTTTCTGGTTTGTTCTTGACAGTACTTATCCTGTCTTGTACCATGAGCTCCTAGGCACCATGGGAACATGAAAAGTTAATGCTAAAAAAAGTGATCGTCCGCCCAGCAAATATTCCTGAGAGTGAAATTTTACCTCACCTGGCCCTAGCTATGGAAAACCAAATAAATTTCTAACCTTGAAATAACTCTTTTTCTGCCATATATTAATTTGTATCTTCCTCCTTTCCCAAAGTCACACTTGCAATATATGGAGAAACATGTAGTCTGGAGGGAAGATGCTATTTTCTCGTCCGGAGAAATATACAGAGAGTCAGGTTAAAAAACAGAATATTAAATCAGGTAGGTTTACATTAGTTGAGAGAGACTGAAAACATATACTGTAAGGGAAACTAAGGAAAAGAGAATTTCACTGTATCAGGTATGTCATGAGCCAGCATTCTCCAAACACTTTCAGATCTTTACCAATAAAGACACAATTTCTAGGAAAAGAAATTACATGTTTCAACAATTCAAAAATAAAATGGAAACTTTTTTTTTTTAAGAGATAATAGCAGACATGCATAATCTGGCACACAAGAGTCTGTTCCATTGCATCTAAAAACAGGAAAGCCCACAGTTTTATGCCATGAAGAACATCAAAAAAGGCCAATCTATGTAGAGTGATCTCAGGAATTCCCCACCCTCCCTGGTTAGAAAATTACTCGGGTTTTTTGAGAAGAAAGAAATTCCGAACTACACAAGCTCTCCATAATGTGTTTTACTGAGGTTGTTATAGTGCATGTATAAAAGTTTCACCACTTGATTTCAGACTAATTCCACACTATTCTTAATTTTCAAACAGCAATAGCATATGGTGTTACCACCAGGGCTATTCATGGATGCTCATTAATATTTTCTACAGTTGTTCTGATATTCTGGCCATGAACTGACTTGACGATTTCAAAGAAACACTTCTCTGAGCCTGCATAGCAGAAACAACTGCAGTAAGAATGATTACAGCAAGAGTGGCCTAAGTTTTTTTGTTGTACTTCGGCTTTTCTCATTACAGACACATGCATAGCATGGCTGGATAGATGTTTGAGGAAGCTTTTGCAGTAATAATAATGTACGTGTCATGGTTTGCAAATTTTCAAAACAAGAAACACTCCCAAGATTTTACAAACCTAACAATTTTTTTTTTGCATTTTCACCTTTCTGTGAAGAAAAGCTGAATGTTTGATTTTCAGCAGTAATAAACAAAAACTTCATAAAAATGCTGTTGCAATAAAATACAGCATCTCCCAAATAGAATACAGTATCAAATACCTGTTGCTTTCTGAGAATATATACAAGCTCTATGCGCATTTCCCAAAAATACTATTCACTACATACAAATATACACATACGTGTGCATATATACACATCTATATATGTATGTATGTATGTATGTATGACTTCCACATTAAGAATCAAGGATTTGGCAGTATGTTGATGTATCACTGGACTTTAAAACAAGATTGCAATGACGTTACAATTCACTGCTGCCAGGAGCGAACCTACAGGAATGATGGCTGCTACCCAACCACTGCTTCCTCTGCTGGATGTGTCAAGAATATCAGCTGTCCCAGAAAGGACTGTAACACAAAATAATCAGGCACTTTAAAGAGGCAAGATTCTTCTGTCTTCATACAAAATGCCGGATCATTGAAAGCAGTTTTTCTTAAATTCGTGAAGACATTTTTATTACAGAATATTTTTAAGGGTTTTTTTTATTATTTTATTTTTTATTTAAAGTTTCTTTTTTAGCACAGCCTCCAGTACAAATTAATTGCTGCATTTCCACAAAAACAATGTCAGCAGTAATGACAAGCTAGTCTCTCCTAAACCTGTTCTCAACCAGACCTCAAAGGCAGTAAGAGCGATTTAGGGTAATAAAACAGAACCCAGTATGATCCATAAAGGTGGAAGATTCCTACTGTAAAAAGAGAGAAATTATTTTTGTAGAAACCATTCAGATACATAAGGTTGTTTATTCAGTTCTTTATTAGCAGAATTACAGTTCAACAAAAAATAGGGGAAGACTGGCAGTGAAACTAATCAGCAGCATAATGGAAGTGACATAAACGGACATTGCATGCTTGTACATTTTGCTGTCCTAGCTTAAGGAATCGGACATAATAAACATCTCCAAATATTTGAAGGCCATAAACTCCAAAATGCAAATAATTACTTAGTATTACACATAGGGTATATTTTAGAATCATCAGATTACCATAAGCAAAGAGGGAAAAGCTTCTTGACCATGAAATTTATACAAAACTGAAACAGATTTCTTAACAGGGAGATCTGTTGCTCAAGTTGTTTAAATTAGAATGCAGAGAGCACACTGAAATGCCCTATAGGGAATGCTCTGCATTGGTTTGGCAATAAACCTAGCATGTCTTTCTGGCTGTAAGTTGTATGATTTCCTGGGTTTGGACATAAAACACATGGTAATTCAAGTCAAAAGTTTGCGTAAACTATTGTTTTTGACCAAGCGGAGTACCATATGGTGCAATGCCGGCAAGCTGATGAGTTGATGTAAAGCTAATGTTAAGTTACAGAGAGGCATGTATTCCTGTCAATATTTTGGCTAAAAAAAACACCATATAGAATCACTGGATATAAGATAAATTTAAGATAGGATACACTGGCAGGATCAAGAATTCTTGCACGGTGGCAGCATCACTTCAAAACCTTCTTTGTATATTAATCACTCCAAAACCTTCTTTGTATATTAATCACTCCAAAACCTTCATGTTTCCATTGGTGTCAGAAGCAGCCTTTGAACTACCTGCAAGCAGCCCTATGGAGGGGCATGCTGGGAAAAACAAGTGGGACTTCCTATCCAGAGGTTGCGTCAATGTTCTTTGTATTAAAATACTGACTGCACTGTATTTTTAACCAAAAGAAGCCTTCCAGGCCTCCACGGCATCGCAGACTCAGCTATGACAGTACCACCTGTGGACTGCTTCTTATTTCAGTATTTCTTCTAAAGCGAGAAGGGGAAGTCAGCCTTGCCTAGTTCTGCATTTCTCAGCTTCCCTTCTGCCCTTGTTCACAAAAGCAGGACACACAGCTGCAACCAGGCAATAACTGAGTTTCCTAAACGAGTGAGTTAAGGCAGGCCAAGGTGTCTTTCCTTTCTCATCCTGTCTTCCTCATCAATTATTTGTGAAAAAATCAAAGGCAGATGCACAAGACAAACTTAGGTACGCATACCTGAGGAAATGTCTCTGAGTAAAAGCACCCAGAGCTAAAAAGATACACTCAGAATTTTTTAGTTTTCTAAAATAACAATGCCACACATGGTAATCCTTAACATACAAAACAGCCACACACTATCAGTGTGCACATTGTGATCAGCAGAGACCCTGTCCTAACAGAGGGCAATTTTTCCAAACACGTCTGTTTGTTCCAAAATTTCTGTCATCTTGTTTCATTTTTATACGTCTGAAGTTTTTCCTATTGTGTTATTTTGTCCTGGAATAAAAGAATTTGTTTTAAAAAGCAATTAGTTAACTGATTTTTAGAACTGCCCTCGCCACTAAATAATAAAAGCCCTATTATGAATATGTTAGCATTTGGTGCAAAACTCTGTGGAAAGAATTAAGCCCCCAAGCTTTTACAGTTTCATAAAGACTTTCTATATATAGGAAATTAAACTGAAATTTATGTCAGTTTGATAATGGCATCACTTAAAACCATAACAGTTAATTAACTAATTAACAA